>OZ005741.1:28515674-29115674 GCA_963930735.1 Dioctria linearis
TTTCCAAGCCATATGTTAACAATGTAAAAATAGTTGGAACTTAAAGACTGAGATCGAATGTATTATGAACGATATTCTAGCTCGAGTCTTTGACAAAATAAATTTTGTTAAAAGAGATAAGTATGGATCGGAGGCCGAGAAGGTTATCAGCAGTTTTCTATATTTAATCGGAGAGGTTTTTTTAAAAAATCAATCCGGCATACGGATTAGGACTACAAAATTTTAATGATATAAGTTATTTTTTTGTTTATCTTTTCCTAACTTAATGTTTAGACCCACGATATGTCGCGTCCATTTCTAGATTATAAATTATCTCCTCCAAGATTGTTTGCTACGAAATTTCGACTTTTCGCGGGAAATAAATGTCCTAAATCCATAAGCGAAACGAAAGTAAAGTGAAGAGTCTTAATGGAGACATCTGTAGGACAGTTTGCAAATTATTTTCTTTCGTATGAAATGCGTACGCGTAGACGAAATGAAAAGAAACTTTTCGGTACAGATTTCATTTGTCATAATTTTCATATGATTTTTTTTTCACCCTAGTTGCAATCTACGTTATAAGAAGAAAAAGTACGGTGGGTAGGGAATTTTACATTTACTACTGGGTGGTTGTAACAATATAAACGGACCCCATATGAAAAATATGTTTTAAACAGTATTCAAAGAAATCAAGTTCAAGATAATTAGATAAACTTTTCTTTCTAAACTTGCCTATCACAGTTGCTCTTCACAGTTTTTCAACTTGAACAGATATACATATCAACATATCTATGTAGAGATGTACGTGCTCTGAACTTTTATCTCTTTGCACCATTCCTTCAGATAACATAAGACTGGTAGGTATTAACTCAGAGACCAAAAGGCTCTTAAAGCTCAAAATTCTAGAGTAGATTTTCATTTCTTGCCTCAACTTAAAGGAGAGATATTTGCTATTTCCTTCTTCAAAATTTTTATTATAATTTCAAAAGCAATGAAAGTAATGGAAAACCCATGTTAGCCTGAAATTAAATCCAATTTGCTAAAATATCTGGTATTACCCTGGAACCCTTTCCGGATGACAATAAACAGAACTGTTTAAAATTTGAGGTCACATAAGGGATTCCCATCGTCCACATACGCACACATTTTACGGTATATAACTTCCAGAAAACTCTGAGGTTAAGTGCAATACTCTCATACGTAGATTCTTAAAATTATCTCAAGAAAACAATTATGAAGAACAACATTTATTGGAGGATTTTATCCATTTTATGTAACTAACTATATTACGAGCATTATGTAATAAGCGTGCATATATATAACTGCGCGGCCTTGTCAGAAAAAAAAAAAAAACGAGAAAAGCCAGAAAAAAACAAACAGAAAATTATTCCTGAAACTTTATAGCATCACGTAGATGACTGCAAATCCATTATTAACAGTTCCCCACTGTGATGGGATCCCATTCCTAAGTCACACCCGAAGCTCCAACAAGACGACCTTTTCGTAATGGTCTCAAGTTTCTGACTTGCGTAACATACCGCATCCCCATAATGAGAATAATTGCGGCGGAGGAAAGAAAATTTCAGTTCATTAACGTGATAAGGTGAAACATGATTTCGGCGTTCATTAGGAGCTGGCTCATTGCATTCCGACCTTGTGAGTTAACTTGCTATGGAGGATCGTCCCGAAACTTAATATCTAAAGTTTTTGTGTTCTTCTAACATTTTTTTCTGGCCCTTAAGTCTTTAATTGAGGAAGACAAATAGCAGAGAATACTTCCTGCTGCGATTTTATGACTTCGGGATTTCGTTGGCGTAATTTCCAGGGACGAGACTTACAAGACGTTTCAGGGATTCATGGAGGAGAAAAAGTAATGTGGATGCGAACATAAATTTTTGACTGTGTGTCTTATATTCAGCACAAAGAAAGTACATTAATGGAGTAAGGAAATCAGTTTAAGTTTGTTGAAGTATACAAGAAGTCGTTCGTCGGCAAGAGTGGATTTTCGTGTAAGAACTGAATGATAACCATGCGAACACCATGAGAAATTTTTAATATTTGATGATGTCTTTTTTGATATCCGTAGTATGCTAACAATGTGTAAAATATTTCAAAAAGTTATAACAAAGAAAGAAAACTTTTCATATATCTAATGTGCACAAAATATGTATACAAAATTAAAGATTTCGTGAATAAAAGAAGCCGGAAAAGGACCAACCTCATCAAACCTTTTTTGCAGACCCTTAATAGACATTTTCGATGTTGTATTTGGTGGTTGTTGAAAGGCTCCACATTCATTTTGAAGTTCTAATATCACATGGTTAAAGTATTCAACGGGAGGCACCTGTAAGATGAAGAAAAATTAAACTTTTTAGATATTTTTTGATAAAGATTGAGGTTGTAAAATTTTGAATTAAATTTATTTTTATCAAATTTTTCGAAATCTGCAAAATATCATAGAAGGCGTTTGTTTTAGCGATTATTTTTGAGATTTGTTTTTTTAATGAGTGTGTTTTTGATTTGTTTTTTTTTTTTGGGAAAGAAAAAGGAGTAACATGAGGTCTAATCTGGAGAATAGAGTGAATGGAGGGATAGTAACTTATATTTCGCTTGAACATGTTAAAAAAAAACTGCTTCAAAATTATTGAGTGGCTTTGTTTTCGATTAACTTAAAGTATCTCAGCGACAGCTTTTTAAGCCCAAATGCTTATTTACGATAATAAAAATACATTTGAGGTTTCCCATCTCAACTATCTGGCATATCTTCAGCTTATGACTCTGCAAAAAATAATGTTTTAACAGAGTATGAGATACGATTTTCTATATATACAATATGAGCGCCATCTATGATCAAAATCACTGACCTATGTAGATTCCAAGTAGATACGTTGCCATGCCATTTTTATCAATATCAGTACCAAGTACCAACAAAACTAATTATCAATAGATTTCCGATTTCCTCTGGTCTAAAGATTGTTGCAAAATATAATACTAAAAACACTGAATTTAATAGTGAGCTTTTCCTGCATTTTTTTTAATGATTCACTCGCCCCTATGGTATGCAACTACAAATAATTCCAAAAATATATGCAATGCAAACCACTCAATTTAATACTTGTGTGGGTACTTTGATCTTGTGAATGGAAATACCTGAATGAATTGTGCCCCATGAAACACATTATGAAACTCAAAGCATTTAAGCACTTTGACCAACAACATAACTATGTACATATTTCGAGTTCATAAAAATGCAGAAACCTTCACCTAATTTATGCTGTGGCCTTGAAACCTATAGAATGCTTCATATACTGAGCATATTTTTCGCTTTCATAGGAGCATATGTTTAATGTAAATACATACAAATACTTTTAAATCCTGAACTGAAACCCTTATAAAGCAATGAATTTAGCTGCTTTTATTTAATGGGGTAATTGAAATCCTCTCAACGGGGAATGTCGAAAATTAAAAGTCCAACAGAAGAGGTGAAATAAAACATTTTAATATAATATGAAACCCGGTTTTTAATGTCAAGAACCACAAAAATATTTCCATTGAAAATTTCCTGTGTGTTTAAACTACGTTTACATTGTATATATATAGTACCTACTCACAATTAATAAATTTAATAAACAAGTGACGACTGAGGCAATAAGGAAATTCGAGGAAATTTAAAATTCCGGCCATATTCATTTTTATGGATTGAATACATGATAAAGGAAATTTTTGTAATTTTATTCGTTCGTGCATGAAAAGAGTTCATAAAAATATGAAAATGAGGAGACCTCTGGTGATGGAGGAAGATTTAATATCGTTTTGCAAAAAGCAAAATTAATAAATTATTGGTAATTGCTAAAAATGGAGGTTCCAGAAAGATGTACACTGGGTAGTAAATCTGTGGCGGCAAGCACAAAGGATTTTAGATTAAGGATGGCCGATACCGATACGATATTTGATATATCGATATTTATCCCCTTACTATACAGGTAATTCGTATCGATATTTTTATACTTAAATTAAATATCGTTGGAGGGATATTTCAATAGCTGTATCGCTAAAAATAAATTCTGTTCGAATGCCCACTTTTCATACAATTTTAGGTCCGACATGAACAGACATGAGAGATGTTTTAAGCGACGCATTATGATAGTCTGAGCATATTTTATTAACAAAATGTTTTTCTATTAAGCGGGGGAAAGCTTTGTCGATTGGATGTATTTTGAGAGTGACTTTTTTCCCCTTGCGATTGTGCAAATTTGGTGCGTCGTGGAAAATGACTTTATATGAGAAAAATATTCACAACAGTCCCTGAAAGAATAAACGGAAAAAATATATGCGAAATGTAGTAAGTGGGGTGTATGGTACCCAAGTGCATGAAAGTGGGTTTTCTGGCGACAAAAAACTCTCGAGAAAATTTTCTGAACAAAAAAAAAACAGTACACAGCACAATAGTATTCGGCCAGACGTCTAATTTGATATGCAGCAACATAGTATGCATTGCATAGTACTATATTTATACATATAATAACAAATATCGTATCGACGATACAAAGGATATCGATATTTAAAAGCCAATATATTTGTGTATCGATATTTTGAAAAAAAAAATGGAGAATTCGTAAGATTTAATTTGGTTTAATTTTATTGTTGTTGAAAATAATTGGTGATTTGTAAAACGGCGCTACTTAGTAGGCTTAGGAACAATTAGATTTTAAGAAAAACAATTGTAAAGTCAATAAGTCGAGAATTCCGAGTTGAGTTGTCATCATTAAAATAATTATAGTAATTTCGGTTACATAGGGTTGCATTTATGGCACCGAGGGACCTTATGGTCATAACCCATGATACAAAGATAACAAGGTATGACCGAATCGAGAGGATATTTTTGCGTTACTACATGGACTCAAATGTCATTTCCAGCGAATTTGTTTTGAGTTTTTCGTATTATATTGACTGAAATACGTTTTGAATAGGTATATGAAGAAGAAGAGTATGTACGACTAAACGTGTCATTTTCGCTGGCAAGTTTTTACAGTTTTTCTATTCTCACCGTGCAAAGTTTTCCTCAAACTTGGTTTTTTCATTTGTTGGACTGCTTATTTGTAACTACACCTTGATAGTTTGCCAAATTTTGTGAATTTCGATCTTCAAGCAATTTTAATTTTCAATATTTTCACATATCAATATGGCTACAACAAATTCGTCTTTAACTACAGCCACAGCAAATACAGTCACAGTTCGGGACACCCGAAGCAAGTATAAGAAAAGAAACAAAGTAATCCGGCTACTAGCATCCGAAAGCATCGCCATTAACGTCAACTTTAAATGCTCTTAAGGGCAGTGACATACGATTAGGTTTTTCCCGTCCGGCTGGCCGTCTACGGTTTTTACCTTCGCCGTGATTACACGACATACGAGACGGTTATTCGCGATTATTTTGTGGATAAAAGTCAGTGAAGTCAGTTCAGTAATTTTTAGGGGTGTTATAAAATATGGAAAACATTAGTGATATTGAACTTGTAATTATTTTACTTTTGATTGAGGATGAAGAAGAAAGGAAAAAACATTTGCAACGTAGATTTTCAGTGCATCCGTTAAATCAAATTGGAAATTTTTCGTATGTTATAGGCAATAATATAACTTCGTCTTTTGCATGAATGAGGGAAAAGAACTTGGCTATGCATTACTGTAGTGCTACTGAGACAACGAGTTCAACACAAAAGTCGAGAGAACGTAGGATTACTAGAATGATAAAATGTTTTTGAATACCTTCAAAATCCTTTAAACCTATTCATAATAATGTACATCAGGTCGCACTACCTCCCAATTTTAAGAAAAAGACAAATTTCGCTTTGGCCCAGATGGTGAAAGGAGATGTAAAATTCCTCTCAAATAAAATTCTCATTTTTCCCGAAAATATCAGAGAATCCAGCAAGGATTTCTCCCACTTAATATCCTCACAGCAAAACGAATGTAAACAGAAGCACATGCTGCTCAATTAGCATAGAAATTACACTAACAAACATTGGCCAAGCTAAACATTGGCCGATTCTCTCAATTTTTCAGCAAAAACCGGTTTTCACAAAAGCGCGGGAACATTTTATGAGAGCAAAATGTGAAAACTCTGCCCCTTCTTATTTATTTACGAAATTGAATCATTTACCACTCTGTTTCGTTGCATGCAATTTGCGCTTTCACATTTTTTATCATAAAAGTTATAAAGAGTTTGATTTTTTTTCATTTCTTTTCTTTCTTTCTTCCTTTTCTTGCCGAGTGGATTTTAAATGTAAAACAATCGGAAAAATCTTCTGAGTCCTAACTTGTCATTAAGTTAACTTTGCTACTGCACTGCACTAAATTTCAACAAACCTTCCGGGAAAAACCGAAACGTATGTCGCGCCACATTGCACTCAATGAGTTTAGAATTTCAGTCGGCAGCAAACCGTATGTATCAGCCGTCATCAAACCGTGGCCAGCCACGGTTGCTTTCAGGTTTTGAAACTGGTCCGGTTTTAACCTGGTCGTATGTCGCTGCCAAGTTAATCACTTGGGATACATTTGGCACGGAAGAAACCTAATCGTATGTCGAAACCCTAAGTCACGCATTAACAACATTGAGCGCGTTCACTGCCACTTTGGTAGCGTAGTCGTTATCGTAGTGTAGTTCTGTCAAACCAACTACGATCGACTATCCTCCTAAGCGTAGTCGAATGTAGTCGACTATTTGGTACATTCGAAGTGCGGAGTGAACGATAGGCGTAGTCAAGCGTAGTCGTTTACTGTCAAAATTTGTCGGAGTGAACGCTCGGTAGTGACTCGTAGTCGACAAAAAGTCACTATTTCGGTAGCAGTGAACGCGCCCATTACAAAGGAGCTGACTGACAAACTCGAGGAAATCAAAACAGATTTTCAGACGCAAGTAAACAAGTTACATGAACGTGACGCTCGGCTAGTAGAAGTGAATTATCAAAAACTACAGCACATTTCACTAACACTTTCACGATTTTCGAGGAGAGGATTGATTTTATTGAAAGACAGCGTAATTCTAAATCTATTTTGTTAAATGGTGTTCCCAGTACAAACGACGAAAATTTATTAAATATCTTTACAGCCTATGTGAATCCATTGGCATCACCAATCCCCTAGTGCCGGAGATCTTCCTCGTAATCCGGATAATAGGGATTATAATCAAACTAAATTCAACTCGGTACAAAATTAGCGTTTTAAAAGCGGTTAGTGCAAAACTGAATCTTCCAGAGCAAGGCCTATCACTACGTGATATTGGATTCGATTCTGGTAAAAAAAATTTTGTTCAGGAAAGCCTCAATAAAAAGAATTACGTCGTTTACCGAGAGGCTCGTTCAAGTTTTCTTTATTAGTTATTTATTCAAAGTTACGAATTTACGATTTTTGATTTTGACGTCAAGAGAGAGTCAAGTCAGAGTGAGAGTCAGATCGGAGTCACATTGGACGTGTTTGATATTGTATTACTAATAAAATATTTCTGGTTAAATTTAGAAAAATAACGCTAAAATTGCTTGTAATCCCTTATCAAAAGCTAAAATTATTGTGGTTTGCTTAAAAAAAAAATAAATCGAAAATCTTGTGGTACCTCATTGTCCAAATTGTCAAGCACTTCAGTCATTGGAAAATATTCAACTATTGTCTTTTGTTAAAGATCATCATAAATCTTTTTCTCGAAAAATTGATCATTTTTAAGTTAATTGGAAAAAATAGAATTCTCCCCCTTTCAATCCTTAAAATTAAAAACCCCACGGATAAAATTAAGGGTACTTTTTCGGCAACTGCTTAAGACATCAAAATAAAGGTCTCCACAAGAATCCAGATTGGTCGGAATTTTTACGAAGTCGAAGTCTAATATTTTACTGAGCTAATGCCGTTTCAGTTAGCCTTAATTGAGCTCCAAAATTTGACTTACCATGAAATATAGATCCGAGCTTAATATTAACAATTTCATTATCAGCAGCTGATTTCTTTACCTGGTCTTTGATGATTTTATCGCTTCTACATATTGTTTTGAAACCTTTTGTAATAATGACATCAATAATCAATTCTGAGTAGTGGTTAACCCTAGATAAATGCTCGTAAATATAACTATTTCTCTGTTTTTATGCATATGTATACCTAATTTTTTTTGTACTACCATTATGCATTACAAACGTATGAACAAACTTCGGAAATACTATGATCTCATCTAAGGTCTAAGTATAAGAAATTTGTATGGTAACACCAAAAACAGAGTTGTGCGATTTTGCCCTTCATCGGACCTATCAATAAATTGCCGTTTGCAAATTTTCAGGATATTCTCAAAGGTATTCAAAATAGGTATTACAAGTCAAAAATTGTTATAATGCATCAGTCAAATTAATTATTCCTAATTAATGAATTAATTAAGCATAATTTGCCAATTCCTTTCACAAACTAAGACAGACTCCGAAAAAGAATTAATAAAGTTTTTCGAAAAAATATCCCTCAATTCCGTGGGTAACAAACAACATCTTGACCCTAGAAATTATCAAGAAAATTTTATTACTTTTCCTTTAAAATAGTTCACAAATCAATAAATTTTTTTATTATTTTGCGTTTAATAAATCATATTGGAAGGAAATATAACTTTTTACAACTTTCCTACCTGTTGTAAGTAAATGGCATTTTGTAATACTTACATATAGTATCAATCAAGCTAGTTTAATTTTATTCCCTTCGTCGTGAGTTCGAGCATGATTCCTTTGACAAAATTGACGTTATATTCTAGGAAAATCGACAGTTTCCTTTTGTTTTTTTTTTAATATTTTTAACACTACTTTTAAGAATATTTCCATAAATTTCCTCTCAACTCTCTTGTATTGTCAGGAAACTTTGTAAGAGCAAGAATAAAACTTGTGCGAATAACGAGCTGCAATAACAACGTCTGAAAGAATATCGACCACAGCGAATTTTTCACAGCGAAATATTGAAATTTAGAATAAACTTGAGAAGTATATGGCGCTGAAACCAATCGAGACTCGAATATTACAATAAAATATCAAAGCACGATCAAAAATTCTTTATGATGTGAAATATAACAGAATTTTCAATGTGTATGAATTAAGGTTTTTATGAATATTCGTCAGTAACCAACTAGTAACAGATGAGGGGCGATATGAAAGGACGATAAATAGGTATTATATATTTGGGTATTAAAGTTATAGAGATATGAAATATTTTTATTATGATGAAAAGGAGTAGTTGTTAAGTTCGAAATTTTGTAACTGCTCAGTAACTTGGTTTTATTATTTTATCGAGGTATACAGATAGTGAAATGTTTTATATTTTTATTTGTTTTTAATAAACAGTTCTGGTAGGAAGTGTGGTGGCTTGAAAATTTCTGATAAAATCCAACGTAATTTACGTTCGTGACACGTAAATATTATTTCATAACCTACATAGTTGAAAACATTGAGCATTTTAAGGACTTCAATTTTGTCATTCTGTTTCTAACATGTTCTTACCTCATTGCTAGCTCCATTCTATATGTTGAAATTCAATTATTTGGTTGAAGTAGTTTATAAAAGGATGATATTAAAACTATCTAGTTACATCTTAGTAAGCTCTGAAGTAAAATATAAGGAAAATGTAGTTGCTGTTCGCAACCAGCTCAATATTTCACAGAAACGTGTTTGAAAATTTTTTTCGTATACATTTTAAGGTTGTTCCAGTAACGAAGGAGTTGAAAATTTTTAGTGCTTACAATTCGATTGACTCCCATTGGTATTGCTTTCGATTTATACATTTCTCGATTGAAATCAGGATGGCTCCACATTCTTGCTTTATTGGAATTTGTTTTTTTTGTACATTTTTACATTTTTGTATCACTCAATGTCGACTTTAATTTTTTTTACTGTTCTGTTGTAATTGAATTTAATCGTCGCTTCTGGAAGGTAAGAATGTGATTTCATTGACTTTCGCCCAATTTTTTTGATTTCTGATATGTCTCAGATTCTTATCTTTTTTCTTTAGTCGCAGGAATTCCGCGAAGTTTGTTACAATAGTGTTGTTTCTCTTATTCTTGAACTCTTTTTCTTTTTACACATGTCATTAGGATTTAAATGTAACGTGAAGGTAATTCATGTGCGATATACAGAGAACGTGAATAGCTACAGTGATTGAATCCGAATTGGGTGGTCTAGGTCCAGGTCTAGGAACGCGTAAATAGTCTAAATGATGGTGATTTGATTGCTGTAGGTCTAATTTTAGGCCTGTAGTAAGTTTGAGTTTTTCTCGTAGTTACATCAAATATTATACTACTAATTTGTGGACTATTTAGAAAGGGGGTTTAGTTTTATAATTCGATTTCATGTGATGTGTTGTTCTATTTTTTATTATAGAAACGTCAGAGGGCGTGTATTAATTAGTATCAAATATTTTTGTGGGTTTATTTTGTACACAACAGGTCCATGGTTTCTCTTAAAATTGGAAAAAGGATAAGGAATCATTCAGAATAAAACATTTCAAAGGAAATCAAATCGTATTTCATTAATATGGGTGACATTTTTGGTACATTCCATTGAAATAATGTTACCCTACGATAGATTGATTTCAAAAATTTTTTTGATCAAAATCTATTAAATTGTGTCACAATCCAATTATGATGTAAGCGACAAAAACATAGTTGGATGCTGGTAACACAGGTTAACAAAATAAAAAAAAAATGTTGACTGCTTATTTTAATGAATATTTCCTAATCCTTTATATCGAAAAATATTTAAAACCATCGTTTATTTTTGAAAAACTTTGCGTTTTTTTAAATAGTTAAGTTGTTGTATGAGCCTATAAGGAGAGATGTGATGTATGAATCGATGGCGCGCCGCTAAAGTTACTTAATTTCTATACTGACGTGCCGGTTTCTACATATTTTATACGCACGATGGCACCGCAACGGCTAACGGCAGCGACTCTGCCGGCATGTGTGCAAACATCGGTATTTTCAAATATGTTACTTGTAAGAAAGGTTTTATTATTTTATAGCTTATCTGGTGACATATACTAGGATTTCATTTGTCTGTACCTTTGCGTAATGGAAAATATATCGGTTAGTTCTTATTTGACCGATGCGCCTTAAATTAAGGTTAAGGAAGAATAGTCTAAAACTGAATTGGTCTTGTCGGAATATTCACGGAGAATAAAACACATTTTGGAAATTCCTACATATGTAGTATTTTCTTTTAGTCATTTTAATATTATTTCCCATTGCGTGGTTCATACTCAGTTCCGCATTCACGTTGCAGCTATACAACATGTTTTGTGTGACGGTAGGTTAAAAATTGGCATCAAGAAGTTGTAAACACGACGTAGACTCATTCTCATAGATTTGCAGAGTTTAAAGTGTAAGGAGGCTAGTGATCGGGGATTTTAAGATGATTGGCTTTCTAATAGGAATGCAAGGCGGATATACTAAATATCTTATGGGACAATATAGCGGACAAAGAGCATTACTAATAGCACTCATGGCCTCCTAAGCGGACCGAGCTCGAGATAGGAAAACATAATATTAAATGGGACCCAATGAAATATAAAATCAGGCCTTATGAAGCAATTCGTTAAAGCTGTTCGGCAAGATTCTGAAGCTTTTCAATATTTAAACAATTTTTTCCCTGAGTTATCCGAACACAAAGTAAAAGCCGGTATTTTAGTCTGACCACAAATAAAGAAAATAATGGCCAGAAAGGAATTTTCAAAACTATACTCAACACAAACGAAAATCAAGTCTGGGATAGGGTTCACCCCTGTTCACGAGCGCGATACGATATCGTGCGATATTTTGATGACGTCCTGTTCTTCGTATAGTTTGCTTTTTATCGCGCGATATGTTCACAAGGTTGACAACGACTACAACTTGATTTGTTTGTGTTCGCAAGATGATATTATTGTGAAATTTACATATGTTTATATTTTTATACTGATATATTTACATATTAAAGTAAATTTCGAAATCAATGCGGAATTTTAATACACGATTACAAATGTAAGCAAACAAAAATGTTGAGGTTAAGGTGAAAATCGCATCAAACTAAGAGCATTGCTGCGATAAATTTTTTATCGCAGGAAACGTAGAAAGTGTAAGCATGTTTAGCGACAATCATATTGTTGCAGCCAATCGCAATATATTACGCTCGTTAACAAGCCCTTAAAGCAGTCTTTTGTGGTTTTCCCAACCATAATTACAAAGAGCTTATTTCAACTATGCTTGATAGGATTATACTCATAGCTTGCAGAATGTTCTTTAAACTGCATATCTTCGTTGTCTTTATGGAACCTCGTATATGACAAATGTATAATTCACAGGATAGACAAAAACTGATCATTTTTATCTACTATAAGAATTCAAATAACACATAGGACATTCCGTTTTCTGCTATAAGTATCAACAAAAATATTTTTCCGCAAAAGAGTCTTTTTCCATTCGTAAAAAGCAAAACGGCGCTTGAATTGCTATCAAAGCCCCAAAATAGCTTAGTGTGGCAGATAGGAGTTTTCCTAAAAATAACGACGATATGCCACTTGGACCAATTCAAGGATATCATGAGATATTGAACGTATCGTTATAAGGGTCAATACAATGAGAGAACCATGGGAGACTATATTTGGGGGCTAATACGAGAAAGTTTACACAAACACAGAAGAACTATTAAAAATATTCATATCTAATTTTTTTTTTATATATTCTATAACGGTAGTTATTTTTTAATATTATTGTTTTATTTTTACATACAATTGAGAGATGAAAAAAGCGAAATTATTTTGAAATCCGTAATTTCATCCTGATAACTACAAAAGCAAACTTTTTCGGGTAAAACTATTTTTCTTTAATTAGTAATTTGGAAGAAACTAAAATCAGTTATGAAGAACTCAGACTCAAAATTGGTGTTGACCGGTGTTATCTTAAAATCTATAGTAGAATATTATATCTTAGACAGACTGTCTCCATAATGACTCAATTTGAAATTCAATCATTTCAAGGAAATGTAGATGTAACAGACTGTGAACGAAAATTAGTTCATTTGCAATGTCATTGACAGTTCCTAACTGTAAGTAAAGAACATGGCACAGTTCAATAATTTAATTAAATACTATCAAAAATGTTTACGAGTATTTGCGTTAGTTCCAAAGCATTTAGACTGAAGCAATTTTTTATTATGGAAATATACCAAAAAGAGTAGAAAATCTGAAAATATATTTCATTTACGATGGCTGTCACTGCTGAATTTATTGGAAAATCTTTACATTCTCCAATAAAATCAGTTCATTTTAATGATAGTAAATGGCATTTTTACTGCAATTCCATTAATATGGGGTACATTTGCTCCATTTGAAATTGAATCGAAATGCTGCAAAAAGATCCTTGATACACCACATTTTTGTGACACACTGCACATTTGGCTCCATTTAATTAAAAATTAAGGTATTATGGAGACAGTCTTAATACCCTAGTAAGAAAGATATTAGCAGAAGAAAGACTTCCATTACGAACTCTTATACCTGGATTACGTATCAATTAATCGCAGCTTACAACAAAATAATACTCGGATGACGTGCCGTTATGTTGATTTTTGTGGTAATTGGGATCCATAAATTTCCAAATATTTCCATATAAATATAATTACCAATTTGTCATCACCTCTCGCTCCTAAAAACGGCATAAATGTATCCCCTTGAGAAAAAAAAACCGTTAATCAAATCCATCTCTGAATGTCAGAATAGTGATTGAAATGTGCACATAAAATTTAACTCATTATACATTTTTTTTAAAAAATATTTTCTTACATTCTGTAAACCTAACAGAAATGTATCCACCATCCTTCTAGAATCTTAATTGTATCATGTCTAGGTAAACAAGCATTTTACTTAGTCTCTCTTTATTCCCCAAAGAAAACAATGCTTTTATAAAGCAAGCAAAAAAAAATAAAATAAAATAAAAATAAATCAATTTTCATAAAGTTAACAGTTAATTAGTGACTTGCTGCAGGACCCCAAGGACACAAACATTGAAAGGACAATTTTACATTTAAAAAAAAATAAATCCCGACAAGTCTAAAATACCCCACTCCAGGGTGTATGGGGCAGCAGATGCTGTAGAAATAAAATGGCAGGGGAATAATTTTCACAATGCTTGTGCTCTATTTACCTGATAAAATAATTGATATTCTGCGTCTGTTAACCGGAGGGCTACTTCCTCGGGAAAGTGGAGGATGCTTTGAAGTTCCTCCAAATCCCCTGGGTGTGAAGGTGCGGGATTAGTGGCCGTGGCACTTACTGACGATGTCGGCTTGAAATTTACTGAAACAGGAGAAAATTAATTACGATTAATAAGTATTAAATGTAAATTTTAATTTGATTGTACAGTTAAAGAGGTAGGTATGTATGCAAATATATGTGTTTATAATATACAAGATTTGCTAAATGTTAAAATATTTTCGCTATCCAATATGTTTAAGGCAGAGCACGTCTAATTCTATTTCGTAGTCACTATATCAACAGAGTGCTGTGTGTTTTTTTGTTTTAGTTAACATAAGGACGATTAATCACTCTTTTAAGAACGCTATTCGTATATGAAAAAAAAAATGAGTAAAACAAAATTCACTCCAGGGAGTTTTATGTGTACAACTGGATATTAACTGCATTGTCCCATATTTAGTATCTGGTATCTTCCATCAAGGAGGGAGGGAATAGATTGGACTGGCTTAAAAAAATATGTCAGTGAGATTGATTGCAGAGTTTTTCAAGCTTCAGGGAAAAATGTCCATCCGGCTTAGTACGAAATATTGAAAATTTGGAGAGTTCTTATCTCCGTAAAATTGCTTCCAGCACGTACATACATACATACGTATTACATTATGTAATAAATTACGACTTTCGGAAAGAGGACGTGAATTGAAAAGATTCTTGGAAATTTATTGTAAGGGTAAATTTCTTGGATGAAAAAAATTTTCACAGACCTAACTTAGATCAGGTAATTAAAGAAAATGTAAACAAATCTGTCTAGATCGCTTTAAAATCTATCCATGAATTGAGAATCAATTTGTTGTTTACAATTCTTAGAGTTTGTTATCTAATATATACATCCATCTTCCCCTCCTGGCGATATGGATTTTTTTTTTACAGGATTAGATATAATGATGAAGCCATCCAGAAGCTTAGCAACGAAAAAAAAAAGTGTGAGTTAATTTGCTATAAAATTTTCGATGGAAATCTCTCTTATGCCGTAATTTGTCATAATTATCTCTGTAAATACTGAGAATCACCTCAGATTTGCGAAGTGGCTTAAGTAGATGGCTATGAAGTATAATGAAGACGTCGTGGTCTTGTATTTGTTGGATCTCTTAAAGACCTTTGACTGTATTTAAATTTAAAGCGCTGAAGATTGAATTCCAGTAAAATTTCGTAGATTTTTATCGGATTATAGTGAATATAAGCGGTTTTTGTCAAATACTCTTTTATGTTGTTTGTAGCACGAACATTGCTTTAAAGGGCCCTTGTTATTTATTTTTTCTAGTAATTATGGGGGTGGGTGGTCAAATGTGTGACATATGTAAGGAGGGGAGAGGCGAAAGAATTCGAAAATTTCGGTTACCAAATAAAACAGAGAATAATGTTTTAACATAGATTAAATATGTTTTTTTTGTTGTCGGGTAATTTTACGCGTAGATCGATAATTTTTCCAAGTAGAATGCTGAACAGCAATTTATCCTATAGGAATAATTTTCCCGAATCGTTGTAGTTTAATGTTGCATGTACTAATTAAAGGTCCGTATTTTATCACTATGGCTATGGTTACGTCGTTGTATTCTGTCTAAATAGAGAAATTAATGATCATTCATCTGTAAATTAATCGCATTACATATGATTTTCAATTTTGATTATTAGAGGAATATATGTAGGTACATATAAATATTGACAGAAATTGAATTTTAATTAAAATTGAAATTCATAGGTAATGAGATTTTTGACAAATTTAATAAATAAAACTGTGTAAACGTACCTAAGTAATTAAAATGGTTCACATAAGTTAATCAATAAGTAATAATGTCCTTGATAGAGCATATAGGATGTTTCCACCTAGGTGGTCCATAGAGCAGGAAGTGATATTAAAAAAAATTGAATGGCCAGGTGTGGGCGGACATATCAACCGTTTCGAAGTTTTAAGAAAATATGCATTGCTCTGATTAAGAAAATATGCTAGATTTTTACAAAACACCCTATATAGTAAAGGCTACGGTCACTGTCAATTACACGTATGTGTGTGCTATTTGTAGCCTTTAAAGAGTTATTAGCTCTTAAGCTATTCTCAAAGATAATTTGTTCCCTTAGTGACTGTAAACATGTTATTTAAAAAAAAAAAAATATCGTCTAATTTCGGTATGATCTGAATAGATTAGGAGCTAATAACTCTTTAATGGCTACAAATAGCACACAGGTGTCAAATTAAATAGAAGGTCCACAGTTCACAGTTTTTATAAAAAAAGTTATGTTAGTTATTTTGTAAAAAAAAAAAAAAGTCAAAGTAAAAAAGGTAAGAAAATCCGAAACTTTCAGTTTGGACCACTATAACTCCTGAGAGGAGGCGCCTTAAAAAAAGTGGGTTTCTCGGAACATTACAACTCGTTACCGGATCATCTGAAACAAAAAACTCGATATGCGTTTTTAAGGTGATATGATTCACCAGGTAATCAGGGAGAGTTTTTTTTATTTTTTTGTATTTTTTACAGCATTTGAAAGTGAAAAACGCGCTTTTAAGTAAAAAAATGTCGGTTAATTTGTTATTAACAAATAGAAAAAAATGGTGAAAAAAAACTCTTCCTCATTACCTGTTGATTTATGCGTAGAAGTAGTGTTTAAATTTTCAAAAGGATCGGTTAAGTAGATTTAGAGTTATAATGTTCACGAACTTCAAAAATGACGTTTTCGGGAAAATCGATTTAAAGTTTTTTACACGGGGACATTCAAAATTATTTTTAGCCCTGTGCACAACCGTTCAGCAGAAAGTGTGCCTGTAAACTGAGTTATATTCGAAGTACCCAAAAATATACAATATGTACAAGGTCAGTTTACATACTTTCAAAGACCAATAGAAGGAGAAAGGAATTCGGGGAAACAAAGGACTTGAAGCTGCTTCCTAATAGAGGTATCGCGCAGCTGTCGGGCAGGTATAAAAATCGAGTATCAAGGCCGGTCGTTTGAAACGCTGTTTTAAAACCTTACCCCGCCCAAAGCCAAGTTTTCTTATATCAAAAAACTATTTTATTGATGACCGTTGTTTGATTTCGAGCAATGTATGCTTAAATTGAACAAGAACAAGACTAAGTTAGAAGAATTATTTCTTAAAAACAAGAATAATTTACTAACATATAAATAAATGGTTTTCTAAAAAACAAATTATTTCAAATTCATGATTCTAATAAATAGTGAATGTATCCCAATAGCCCTGAAATAAGGAAATTATTTCTTCAATAAGGTAAAGAACTAATATTTCCTCAATATGTATAATGTATTCTCTTCAGAAAAGTTTTCTTATATTGAGAATAAAATTGTATGGACCAAGAAGTATTTGCTTGAATTAAGTTTTTTTTATTAAACTGAAAAGCAGACAATTTCCAGAAGTATTTACTTAATCGTAAGAACACTATGCTCCAGGAACTGTAGTGAGAGTAACGATATTTACTCGTATTAAGAAAACGAAAAATAGTTAACTATTTCAAATGCTACTTGAAATCGTTGTTTACTGGAATGAAGAAAACGTGTCTTATGTTAACTGAAATGAGGGTGCGTATTCAGCATCTTGTAATTTCCATTTCAGTCTTGTTTCAAATTTGGTCAGGAAAGATAGTGTGCTTTGTCAAAAATAGTGATGTTCAGTATTTTTAGTGAAGTTATCATAAGGTAAGTACATTAAAGTGTTAATCTCACAATATCACTTTAGATTTTATTGAAAAAAAGTCGATATTTCCATAATAACGCACTTTAATAACATAAAAATAACACAACATTGGTATTTAGGTATAAAAACAAATCAGTCCAATCTTAAATAAAAAATAAAGTAATAACTAAACATTTTTTTTGTACTTTGGTTTAGCAAATATATCTATAATGCCATCATAATTAATCTGATTCAATGCATAATAATGTTTTATTAATTTCAACACCGAAAATGAGCGTTCAGCACTTGGATTAGATATAGACATCGTCAAAAATATTTTTAAAATTGTTTCTACATTCGGAAAAGTAGATTTTAACCTATCTATAAATTTATATATATTTTTTATTAAAATATTTTTTTCCTGAACCATTATTAAAAATTGTTTAGCTTCATCAATAAATTTTTCTTTTCTTAATACTAGCCCTGTACTTTTCTTGATTTATGTATATGTTTTACCAAAAAAAAATTTCAAACGTGTCTAATGCCTATGCCTGAATAGCTTCTTCCTCCTTCACTTATTTTCAAAATTAACTACTTGTTGCAAATGGCATTAAAATTTATTAACAATTAAATTGTCTCAATCTTTTGTTCTCATATTTAAATTTTGTTTCATCTGTTAATAAATTTGCTTCTTCATTTAAAGTAACAAAACTATTTGTTACATTTAAAATAAAACCAACTAAAAGACTGTAAGAAATTATTAGCTTGCAACAAATCCTTATCAGGATCTTGTAGGGATTTACTTGGAGAATTTATTCGCTGTAAAATTTTGTCCCACACAACTGTTAAAACCGCCGTTTCTAAGTTGTAAAAATAGAAATAGTTTTTTTTTTCAGTGTGAGAGCATAGTGCAGTTATAAAAAGCTAGCGGAAACCATGAAGGCGCAGTGCCTCAGTCAATTACTTCTAATAGAAGTGCACATTTTATGACATTTCTACACACTGCCACTCAGTTAGCTTTCAGTGATTCTTTTTTTGGTTTTAGATTTTGTCTTTATACTGAACCTCATTTTCTTCTGTATTTTCCGTCCTTCGTTATGAACTACCCCTTTATAATATCTCTACGAGGACTTTATGTTCTAAGTTTTTATTTTAATTTATTAATAATGTATTTTTCTTTTATTGTAATTTTTGTTTTCCATTTTGTTTATTTGTTATTTATTATTATCTTTAAAAAAACATTTATACGAAGAACGGCCCCACTTGGACCCAAACGTCGAGCAATGAAATAATAAAATAAAGATTTTTCAACAAAACGATCGGTTTATTATAATATGTTCTAAGAAAAGTACAATATTACATATATATATGTATATGTATTTCAAATGGAGGCAAACTTTTCAGCGGGCTCCAGTTTTGATGTTTAGCATTTAAAAGTATTTTATTTTGCAACAATAATGATACCGTTTTTTTATTTTGTTGTTTGTGAGGAGTGAGGTTTTAAAATGTGTCGCCCAAGAAAGTGAGGCCCCAGCTTGCGTCTAATGCGCCTTATGGTAAATACGGCCCTGTATATTATGCAGGATTGGGCTAGCTTAGACGGTATAGGTTTTGCTCTTCTCAGAAAATTGGATTGGCAAGGAAGGTGCACGGTGTTACCCCATGCACCTTTCTTACCATTTTCCATTTTCGTGCGGGTCCAGCAAATTGAGAAAAATAAAATAATTTATAAAACCATATGCTGGTGGCGCCCAAAGTTTTGTGTTGTTGTGTGCCGCTTTTTTTTTTCTTTTTGTTTTTGCCTTCAGCATGCAGACTTTCATTTTAGATTTCTGCAACATTCGCGGATTAAGAGCAAATCGGTTTTCGGTGTACTGCCACCTTAACTCACGAAATCCGGTAATTCTTGTGCTAAGTGAATCCAAGGTCGTTTCTGATGCTGATATTAATCAGTATCACGTCCCTGGTTACAGCTTCGTGCCTCTTTTTTCTCAGCATAGAGGGATCGCAGTATATATTCGGAATGATGTGGCCTTTACCATTCTTCAAGATTTTCCTTCTGACAATCCAGAGTTTAACTATATCTGGATTAGGTTCAAACTTCACAAACTTTTGTTTCCTTTATCGTAGCCCAAATATGTCTGATGACGACACGGTATCCGTATTTGACAATATCTGCAACAATATTGATCATTTGCTTTCTGTCTCCCCCTCTTTCAAATCGTCCTGGTAGGCGATTTTAATGTTCATAATATACCGTGGCTCTTCTGTGAATCATTTAATTTACAACAGCTAGTGGATGCACCAACGCGAATTCTCGATACAGCTGGAGATAAAGCTAATTTACTCGACTTGTTTCTAACATCTCATCCGGACAAATATTCCATCTCAGTCGGTTCCCCTCTCGGAAATTCAGACCATTATTTAATCACGGCTCAATTTACCACCTCAAACCTGTGCCGCCCAACTGCTCCACCTACAAGTAGGCTTCTTTGGCACTATAAAAATGCTGATTGGGAAAGTATCAATA
Organism: Dioctria linearis; assembly: GCA_963930735.1. NCBI lineage: Eukaryota > Metazoa > Arthropoda > Insecta > Diptera > Asilidae > Dioctria > Dioctria linearis. The sequence goes on from OZ005741.1 coordinate 28,536,095, forward strand.
AGTATCTTAGAGAAATTGATTGGTCGGTCTGTTTTGCTTCGAGGGATGTTGATGAATACACATTAGAATTTAGTAACATACTAAATCTTGGCATGCGTGAATACATTCCGTATTCTTACAGCAGATCTCAACAACAGCATGATCGCTCCTGGTTTAACGATAAGTGCAACCAATCAATAAAAGCGACAGAGGCTGCTTTTCGCGCCTATCAATTGCATCCATGTCCGGAAATGAAACAAGTCTACAAGTCTGTACGGAACACCTGCATTATCCAGAGAGAAAAATTTCTTTTTGACCAGAATATTAGACAAAGAATCTTGGCAAGCCGCAAAGGTAGCAAAGGCTTCTGGTCCCTGGTCAAAACCATTAGGAACAACTTCACCAGTTCCTCTATACCTTCACTACTTAATAATGGTGAAGTAATTGTTGACTCCCTGGATAAAGCTAATATTTTTGCTGCTAGATTCGCTTCCAATTCTTGTCTTCCACCCACTTCACAAACACCTGTTTTGCATCGCCCGTGTGAATGTGTTCAAGAGCCAATATACGTTCGTACGAGGGATGTGCGCAGGGTCCTTAAGGGGATCAACGTCTCCAAAGCAGCAGGTCCTGATGGTTTTTCGCCCCTGTTAATTAAAAGCTGTGCCTCATCCTTGGCTAAACCTCTGCGCAAACTATTCTACTTGTCTTATTCGACAGGAAAATTTCCAACTGCTTGGAAGCTAGCTCACGTTCAGCCTATTCCCAAGAAAGGAGAGGGTAGCGATCCCTCAAATTATCGACCAATTGCGATCACTTCGATTCTTTCAAAGGTTTTTGAATCTATCATTAACTCAAAATTAATGAAGTATCTAGAAACTAATCATTTTATCAACGATCGCCAATATGGCTTCCGAGCTGGACGTTCATCTGGAGGGAGACTTGCTGACCTTTCTTACGGAACGTTGGAACCGTAGTCTTCACAATTTTGGTGAGTCTAAAATCGTTGCCCTAGATATTTCAAAAGCCTTTGATAGAGTCTGGCATCCAGCCCTTTTCGCCAAACTTAAAGCACTTGGTCTCTCCCCTCCTCTTCTATTATGGATTAAAAGTTTTCTATCTAGTCGGCCAATACGTGTTGTATTAGATGGCGTTACATCTGAACCGCATCCCATAAATGCCGGTGTACCTCAAGACTCTGTTATCTCTCCAACTCTCTTTTTAATTTTCATTAATGATCTGCTTTCCCTTACTTTCAATCACATCCATAGTTTCGCAGATGACAGTACTCTTGATCTCGCTTACTCCTTTGACACTCTTGCGGACTCCAGGGGGAATGCCGCATGTGTTAAACGAGATTGCATGATTAGATCATTGAATAACGATCTTAAAAAGATCCTCTTTTGGGGCAAAGCGAATCGCATCTAAGACTCAAAGCTGTCTCATCTCATTAAAACAAGATCATAACTTAACCACACCCGTTTCTTTTGATAGAGCATTAATTTCTGATTCACCGTCACTAAGCATTCTTGGCATTAATATTTCCAGTAAGTTAAACTGGACAGATCACATCTTCTCTGTTGCCAAGGAAGCATCGAAATGTCTTGGATTTCTGAAAAGGTGTAAGAAATATTTCAGCCCGTCAAATCTAGCGCTCCTCTACAAGTCCTACAATAGACCTAGAATGGAATACAACTCCCATATATGGGCCGGGGCTGGTCGCACAGCCTTAGCTTCATTGGATATTGTCCAAAAGAGAGCCTTCAAGCTCATTGGTGATTTGGCAATTACTTGTCATATCGACTCGCTCGAGCACCGTCGCAATGTTGGATGCCTTTCGCTCCTTTATCGCTATATGCATGGTCAATGTTCTGATGAAATATCTAGTCTAATCCCTTGTAGTATGATTCCTGCACGCAATACTCGCGCTGCAAACCGCGCACATCCTTTAACCCTTCAAATTACTTTCGGCCATACAGTAAAATTCCGTGATGCTTTTTTATCCCGAACAGTGCGAATGTGGAACAGCTTACCATCTTCTGTTTTTCCTCCGGCATACAATCTGCGGAAGTTTAAGGGCGACATACATCGGTACCTCCGCCACTCTCCTCATATCCCCTAATCCTTTCCCTATCTCCTTCCTGCCAGGCTGTGCTTTGCATCATAGGGTATCCCCTGAGCTTGGCTTAATAATATAAAAAAAAAGACAAACGGAAAATTAAACGAAATTGCATTATCATCATGGTGATTTGTATTATAACACACTTATTTTCACTAGAACTTACAAATATATTTACAAAACGCAGGAAATAATGCATTGCGTTCTAATGAAAAAAATTATTTTACTTTACCACTTATTGCACGTGATATATTAATAAAATATTCCGTAAAGTATTATATAGATAATAACGCATTCCTGCATTAAGAGGACTTCTTGCATATTTCTGAACAAATTTGTTTGAAATTCAAAGCATGGAAATTTTTAAAATACATATTTTCAAAATTTTAATTTTAATCATCCAAGTTTTCCGGTCGATTATATTTTGAATAAATTTGTAGTTGTAATTATTTAGTTATATTTGATCATATAACTGGTATACAATATCTTTGACTTAATTTAATAAATTGTTTTCAGAGACGTAGGTACTATAGTGTAAATAAAAAATACCCTTCAGGAAAATTATGCAGAACTTACAAAAACAGTGTTTTAAAATTGAGAAAAGCAGGATTATTTCCTCGGATAAAAAGGAGAATGCAGTTAACCGATAATACACAAACATCAGGTAATCAATACCAACCTACATATATATTTCAGTAATAGATATATATTTGATTATTTTGTTAATTCCTCAGAAACCAGTAATACTTCGGATCAATTTGAACCATCAGAGGATCAAAAATGGTCTTATGTTATAACACGGAACCTTGGCCAGCTGTGGAACTATAGTCGATTTCAACAGCACAAAGTCGATTATAATTACTAAAAGTAAATGTATCAAAAAATTTAACGCATTTGCCTTCGTACTCTCGAGAGTATGGTAATTCAACGCAAATTATTTATTTAATGAAATTTTAATGGCTTTACTTGTATTCTTAAGGTTGATTTGGATTTTGACCAACTGGAAGTAAGGGAAAACAAAGGCAGTATTCTGTGTGATAATTATTTATTTGTTTTACTTATTTATTTAAATAAATATAAATATAATAAATATACTAAAAAAGTGGTAGATACAAGGAGGTTAGTGCTTTGTGATACGATATAATAAGTACTACTTCAGTCATTAAAACTAGAATAATTTCGCAACATTAAAGCTATTATAGTGACAAAAAATTCAAATATAAAAGAGAAATTACTGATAAGAAACTATTAGTTATGAAGCTAAAAACTAAAAAGTAATAGGAACCACAGAGGAAAATAATTAAAAAGAGAGAAAGGCGAAATGGAAACAGGAGTGTTTATTTGGTTTTGTATATAGCCCTGTTTGCTTTAAATTAAATATTTGCAAGAAAACTGATTTAATATTAACTACCCCGGCTATGATGATTTTTCCAACATACTCTTTTAATCAAGATACCTTTTGTAAGTTTTAGATCACAAAAAAATGAAAAATTTTTTCTTGTACTGAAAATTAATGATATATATTTTGAGAATAATTTAAGACGAGAAAGCAAAAAGGAATAAATATAAAAATAACTTTTTGAATGAAGCGTTGCTTCAAAATCCGCACTAAAAAAATAGAAAATAATTACTCCCTGCACTTAGTGAGTACCTACTCCGTAAAAGTTATCTACAGCCTTCATTTGATATTGAATTAAATTTTGAAATTATATTATATTTGTGCATAAAATTTTCAAGCTAGACAAAGAAAGCAAATTCCAAGTAAAGCAATTTAATTAAATATTTTGATAAACATTAAGAGCTCCAAATTTAAATTTTTACACTGTAGGGTTAAAATTTCAACTGCTCATACTTGCTTTCTTTGTGTACCTTGAATATTTTAAAATTGTACAAAAAATATAATATACAATAATTTCAATATTTAATTAAATGCAAAATGAAGGGAAACTCTAAGAACTTTTCTAATTGTACCCATTAAGTCACGGGAGAAATAATTTTAAATTTTTCGTGCACATTTACAAGCAGTCGTTTTAAAAATATTATTTTTATATTTTCTATTGCATTTGATTAGAGTATAAATTTGAATTTTATTAGAACTCTAGGGGAGGCGATCGCCCCGATCGCCCCCGCTGTATCCGCCCCAGCGATGAGAACCAAGCAATAGTGCTATTGCAAAAGCCTACTTGATCCATTTTTCACCAATGCACGATCATGATTAATTTTATTGAATGCTTTTGAAAAGTCGGTATAAACACAATCAACTTGTTTACCTATATTTAAGGTACAGGCAACTGTATCTGTAAACAAGGATAAGTTGATTACAGTTGACCTACCGGACAAAAAGCCGTGTTGCTTTTCGGTGATATAGTTTTTAGTCTGCTGGAAAAGTTGACTATAAGCAATCTTTTCAAAAATGACTGCTAAGCTATTTGAAATGGAAATGGGGCGATAGTTTACAACGCATCTAGAATCTCCAGATTTAAAAATCGGAGTAACAAAGTAATGCTTCAATAATTTAGGGAAGATGCTGTTATTAATGGAAAAATTAAATAATTGACTAATAGGTTCAGCTAACGTAGGTATGTGAACATTGTTTGTAAAGGATATTAGGAATTTTATCTAGTCCAGGGTTCTTGCTACAGTCAAACAGACCAAGAAGATCTTTGTAGTCGAGTCCTACCGATTTATCGGACAAATATTAAAGACAAACATAGTTGTAAATTACTGAAGTCGATAGAAGTGACTACTTCGAAAGGTACTTACGTACGTCTACTTGATTTTTTTGCAAAACAATATTTTAAAACTTTTCGTACAGTGCTATTATAGTAATTCATATGTTTAAAGCCTGATAAGAGTCATAGTCATACTCCTGAAGATATTTCTAATATTGAACATATTTGAAAAACGAGTATTTTGAATTTCTCAAATTATCATTCAATAATATAAATATTAATAGCATTGTAACCGCTCACATCACTTATAAAGTAACTACTTATAAGAGAAATAATTATGTTTGTAAAAATCCATACTTATTGGACTGCATTTTGGTAGACAATAAATTATTACTAATTTTTTCAGAAATGAAATTATCAAAAATAAATTCCAATTTTATGTGTACAAAATAACACAAGAAATTTGGAGAAATATTCTTGTCAAGAGATAGAAAATTATTTTTTCGAAAAGCCCCCTCAAATCCATATAATCTGATGGAAGATAAATGTTTAAACCGAATATTATTGTAAGAAATATGTGAACCGAATATTTTGAATATTCGAATAAAGCTAAAAACAGTTTATGAATTTCATTTCACATCTTCTGGATATGAGAAATATTTCACAAATAAATCCTTTGTGGATCGGAAACAATTTCGTTCGAAATTAATTGGGATCGAACGTATGCGAAACTTTAGTTGAATTGAAAATTTTTAGGTTGAAAGAGTTGATTCTTTAATAAACATCACCTATTCATTTGACTGGATTTAATTTCGATCGAATACAAAATACATTTGATTTTTTTTTTAAATTTAATATGTAGCATTACGATTTCTACTGGAGTGAGAAATTTTTAACAGAAAGAAGAAAAGTTCTTCTAACGGCAATAAAACCATAGATCAGAACAGAAGTCAAATTTGTACTTCTCTAAGGCTTTTGATAGTGTTAGCCATGCTAAATTGCTGTCTAAGTTGTCAGATAAGTTTTGCTTTTCTTCGTCTGCCGTTGGCTTAATTTATTCTTTCCTGTCTGATAGATCCCAACAGGTCAAAGTCGGCGGCTCTGTATCTAATGCGCTGTCGTTAACAGGTGGCGTCCCCCAGGGATCCATACTTGGTCCAGTATTGTTCTGTACTTACATTAATGACCTCCCTGATGTTATTGAGGATTGCAGCATTCACTTGTATGCGGATGATGTTCAGCTATATTTGGAACGACCAATAGGGCTCATGGACGATTGTGCAGACCGCATCAACTCCGATTTAGGTAGGGTTTCAAATTGGGCCGTGGAGAATCATTTGGTACTTAAATAAATCCCAATCGATCGCGATATTTAAAGGGACTGCTGTGGATGCTAATGATCTTCCTCCAGTCTTTTTAGATTCGAAGATTTTGCGATATACTGATTCGGTGAGGAACCTGGGGTTCATTTCAATGCTTCGATGACGTGCTGTAACCAAATCAATAATGTCGTTCGTCGTATTTATGCTGGTCTCCGTAGACTCTGGCTATCGGCTAGTATTCTCTCAAGATCGTTACGCTTGAAGCTTGTCAAAACACTACTCATGCCTTATTTTACCAGTGGCAGCGTAATTTTTCCTCATTTAGACGCAGTCTGTCGAAGAAAGATCAATGTTGCTTTCAACGACTGTACGCGATTTGTTTTCGGGCTGCAATGCTTTGACCATGTTTCTCCACATCGGCACGCTCTACTTGGCTGCTCTTTGAATGTTCATTTGGTTCGCAAGGCTTTAATATTCCTCCATAAGCTTATTTATTCAAAAAATCCCACCTATTTGTATAGTGAGCTTGTATTCATGGAATCTTCTAGAAATGTGAACATTTTGATACCTCGACACAGACACTCCATTCTGGAGAGCTCCTTCTTCGTTCGAACAGTTCATGTGTGGAACTCACTTCCTGCTGATTTGCAGGGAATGCGCTCGATGGGTGTCTTTCGGAGGCTTATTACCCAATATATCCCTCCCGACAATCTAACTTCATAAACCGCATATACTTTATATGTAACTTTTCCTCCGATCTCGACTCTACAACAACTCTTTTTTTAGAATTTTCTACCAATTTATAATGCATTTTCTTCTTTTTTCTTTATTTTTCTCTTTTTTCTGTTCTCTTTTTTTTTCATTAACCTTTAATTTTGAATTAGTTATCAAATGTTTTCTTTTCTTGTTCTATTTTTCTATTCTAATTATATATTAGTATTAGTATTAAAGTATTTGTATTAAAATTAGTAAGTCTTTCTCAGCAATATTGTTTGGTACAGGCAAAAGATTATTTTATCTTATTGTACTATGGTCTATAATAAATTGAATTGAATTGAATTGAATTGAATTGCAAAAAAAAAAATTAATTAATTAATTATCACTGATAGAACGAAATTGACTTGCTATAATGAAGAACATTTTATTCCTACTCTCTTCCTTTTGGTATATTTCTTATACTCTTGGTACCTAGGAAAAAATGGTTAGAATTCGCATAATATAATAATCTGTGGGAATAGTCTCCATTAATTGTTATTTCCGAGGGAGTTTTAGTCGCAACAACCTCTCAACACTACTGTAACTCATGATGGTTTTCGGAAAAATGATAATTTTAACTGACTGACAGACATTTTTTATCTCCTTTCAGCACGTTTTTTATCTTTTTCTTCAAAATTTGGGATAGTGTGACCCGATGCATGAAAAATTAATTATTATGCATAATTTGAAAGGATTTTGAAGTTATTCATGAAAATTTTGCAAATAATTGAATAGAGTCAATTATGCGTATATCTTATTACATGAAAGAAAAAATAAACAAATTATTAATAATAATTGTTTAATATTAATTCTTTTAACAACTAAAGAAAGCTAATTATTCGTATATATATGGTTAATGTTATTGGCGAATAAGTATTATTTTCAATAATAAACGCTATAATCGTCCGACTAGAACCAACTCCAGATGGCGTGGTAGCTCTCTATTAAATAATTTCGTTATGTTTTCAATGTATGTCCTCATGCTTGGCTTGGTTGATGATCGATTAATTGGATTTAATAATTTTGGAACGTATTTTTCTGGTGGGGGAGGAGGGCACCGGTGCCGCATCGCGTTCAAGAGGGGGTGGAACCCATCCGTGCCCCTACCTGGCTCTGCGCATGATCACCCTTTAACTCCGGAACGGTTGATATGTCCCCCTGCCATACAATATTTTGTTTGTCTATACCCTGTCAACTTCAAATTGGAAATAAGCAATGTCAAATTGGAAATAATCATTTTCAAATTGGAAATAAACTTTAAAAATTTTAAAATGAAAAGGTCTAGTAAGCCGGGCACGATAAAACAATGTGTAAAGTTTTTCATTTGTTGTATTTTCGCCAAAAAGATAAAAGTTTTGTATTGGCCATGTATAATAATAATATTTTAGCGCTTAAAATGCCGTATATTAACAAAAGAGAAGCTGATAATATTAAAAAACAAATTTGTGCTTTGTACAGGGTGGGCCAAAAGTCACCATGGGGGCCAAAAGTCACCATGGGGTTTAAAAATTTAATAACTTTTTCGTTTATATTTTTTTTTATTTTTTTGTTTTAGATTATATAAATAACATCTGGAGAATAAATAATGGAGAGATTCACAACTGAACAAAGAACCAGAATAATAGAATTTTATTACTTAAATCAGCGATCAATTATTTTAACGCAAAGAGCATTTTTAAACCCCATGGTGACTTTTGGCCCACCCTGTATAATTCTGGTTCTTTGTTCAGTTGGGAATCTCTCCATTATTTATTCTCCAGATGTTATTTATATAATCTAAAAAAAAAAAAATAAAAAAAATATATAAACCAAAAAGTTATTAAATTTTTAAACCCCATGGTGACTTTTGGCCCCCATGGTGACTTTTGGCCCCCATGGTGACTTTTGGCCCACCCTGTATAATAATGGTGGGGATTGGAGAGCGCTCTCAAAAACATTAGGAGTGAAAACGACAACTTCATATAGATGGGTTAATGGACAGAACATGGCTGAAATGCAACGATGTGGAAATGGAAGAAGTAAAATCCCAAACGAACACCGTAATTTAATGGAGCAATGCGTTGAACGAAATACAAGAATTACTTTAAAGCAATTTTAAAAGAGAAACTTATTCAGGCTTATCAGATTGATGTCTCCGTGGAATGTGTACGCAAACATTTAGATGGTATGCTTTTTACACTCAAGGATATTCGAAGGGAATCTGAAAATGCAAATAATGAAGTTAATAAGAGAAAAAGACGTTAATATGTTGAACAACTTATTGCATATCAATCTGAAAATAGACTAAGCATATAGGTATATGGATGAAACGAACTTTAATCTTTTCATATCAAGGACAAAGGGAAGATCCATAAAAGGAAGCCGTTGTAGTTATATTGCAGCAGGCTGCCGTGGCGCCAATGTTCATATTACTGAATGCATAGGTTATGTGGGGCTCATTCATCACGAAGTAAGAAGAGGAGCATTTAAAACCCTGCAAGCTAAAGACTTCATACGCAATTGTCTGCGAAACGCTCTTTTCCAAGGCCGTATATATATAGATCACAAATGGGTGGGGTTTAGCCCAGTATTTAATACTCTCTAGAAACAAAAGTATAACTGAGAATTAATCTGAACTTAATAATCGGAATTTTATGTAAATTTAATATATTAATTTATTAAGAATTTAATTTATAGTGACATTTCAATTGAATCGAAAACTTCTATTCATCTATAAGTTCTACATATTTAGAAAATTTACTTCACGGTAATTCTCAATTAAGGTTCCGTGGGTCTGCAGAAATTTAAAAACTTTTGTTTGAAAACATGTTGTTTAACCATTTTATAAGAAAAAAAAAGTTACAGAATTAAATTTAGTCATATTCATATTAATTTGAAAAATTGTACACAAGATATTTATCTTATAGTGAATTCTTTTCTGCTACTCGGTGTAAGCACTGCCACCGAATTTGTCATTTTCGCACTCTTTTCTTCCCCCCACACCAGTAGCAAACCGAAATGCGCAATCTTTTCTACCTCTGTTATTTTTGGTGCTGCCCCTGGTTGCAAATTTCTACTCCCAAATTTTTTCCGGTGGGGTTTGAAGTTTGTTTTATTGTTTTGATTGAGTCATTTGTTGTGGAAAAATTAATTACATCGTTTTTATTTTAGTTTATTGTAATTTGTGTTTGGAAAGAACAGTCTTATAACATTTGTTTTGATTTTTATTATTTTTGTGTGTGGAAAAAACATTAGAGCGTTTGTTTTGAATTTTTTATAATTTGTGTGTGGAAAAACATTACTGTTATATTTATTATTTTATTATATATTTATATTATCATTACAATAATATGCCTAATAAAAAGTATTTTTTATTGGCATTAAATATTTTAAATGAAGATTCGACGGATACTTAAGAGGAAGATAATGTGGAAACGTTTTTATCACTAGTATCAATTTTCCGTAACTGTACTGTTCTCCATAGTGCGTCCGCGTCGTAATATTATTTGGTTCTTTCTAACCATTGAATAACCCCACCGTTACCGCCGAACACACACCGGAATTGCCAATTTCACATTTGACAGCTCCGAACAGGAATGGTGTCAACACTGTTCTGGTGGGGGTGTGATTCCAAGTTCAGAAAAGAATTCACTATTAGATAGTACTTCCTTAGAAATTAATTAACCAAAAAATAATTTTAAAATTAATAATTATTATAACTTATACTACAGACTAAATTAACAAATTTAATTCAATTCAATTTAATTCAATTTAAAAGAAGAAATCATATAAGAAAAGATAGAATTAACAAAAAAAGAGAAAAGAAAATTTAGCAAACGAAAACAAAGAATTATTTAAATTCATAAAGATAGCTAGGTTTGCGTGAGGTAGTAAGATCAACGCTCTGCGATGCAAGTATGTCTGCAATGTACAGCGTAACAAGGATGTTCTATAGGGTGTGATGTGATCATAACGTCGCAGTCCATGGATAAACCAAAGACTGTCATTAAAGGCTACATCCATTCTACGTTCACTTATAGTATCTAGTTTAGGGTAAATAAAGTTTCCAAAAGCAGAAGTGAGGCAAATCTTTAACGGATGCGCAGTATTAGTATATCAGCTGGCAATCACAATATCCGCAGACCAGAATAACTTTTCCTCAATTGTGCGCTAATATAATATGCGCAGTTTATATTGGAATTCATTATAACTCCAAGGCTCTTAACCTTATCTATATACAGAAGGATAACAGAGTCAATACAAACTAGTGTAAGCTGCGCGGGTTCAAAGCCTGGGCAGTGTATTGGTATTGCAGGGTATTTCGCAGGGTTTAGCCTTATCACGACCCCACTCAGATAAGTTTTCTAGATCCTGGTTAATGCACCCAAATAGTTCCCCATAATGCCGACAGACCTACTATGGTAAATTTACACGTCATCCGTATACAAGTCAACTTTAGCCTCCAGGCTGAACTAGAAAATTTTCAAATATTCTTTATTTTAGATATAAGTTTAAAATGGCTTACGGTATCGAAGGCTTTAGAAAAGTCCAGCAATATCACTATTACAAATTCATCGTTATCAAGTGCCGCACGCAAATCGGAGGTAACGCATAATAAAGCAGTTTCGCAACTGTGGAGGGAGCAAAAGCCCGACTGCTACGATCTTTCAAAGTAAGCTAACATCTACTATGATGTATATATGTATACATACATACATACTGGACTGCTTATTTTCTTGCACTATTTAGCACACGTTTTTCCTAATTTTGCCTTACCTGAAAGGGGCATGGCGGAAAGACTCAAAATGACAAAACAAATTGTTGTGAGCCGCTATATATAAAGAATTGTGGGTTAAAATTTAGCTTATCAGATTAACGAAAGTGTAGTCTACACCAATGGAGGGGGTATGAACCCCTCAAACCCACCCCATATATACGGCCTTGGCTCTAACCAAATATCAATCACCAGTCGTAATGGTAATTGATAATGCACCGTGTCATACATCTATTGAAGATGTTTTTCTTGAAACTGAATTTATCAATCAACGCAACGGTTATTAGCATTAGGCCCGTACAGTCCAATGTTAAACTCAATAGAACTTACTTGGTCAGCTCTTAAGGCTTCTATTAAACGAGATCTAGCAACTGAAATGCCACAGATTTTAGCAGGTGAAAATAGGACAAATTTGACCCAAACCGAATTTCGCCTACAAAGGATTGAAAATATTATACAACGGAATGTACTAAATTTATCTGTTGCAAATTGTCCTAAATTTGTTGCATATATTCAAAAATTCATACCAGATGTTTTAAATTTGATTGATATCATTTTTTAATTTATTATATTAATAAAGTTTTGATCATAAATATCGTTGTACGCCGTGTATTTTTTTAACTTAAATGATTATTTCCAATTTTTAAAGTTTATTTCCAATTTAATATTGCTTATTTCCAATTTGATGTTGAAAAGGTGTAGATTTGTACTATCATCTCCTGCTCTATAGACCACCATAGATGTGGAAACACCCTATACATAGGTAAAATATAAGCAATTAAATTTAGCAGAATTGGCAGTTATTTTAACTACAATCAAAAACTTAAAATTTTTATCTGTATATACTGTTTCATAAAGTAATTGATTCACATTTTGATTTTACTTTATAAAAGTGATCCAGAGGAGTCTAAAATAAATAAAAATAGTCCTGTGCAGCATTTAGCCGTGAAAAAACATATGACTACTTTTTTATCGAATTATGTACGTATTGTTGTGACGTTATATTCGAAAATAAATTTGTAATCAGCTAGTTTGTTTTTTTTGAACATAAATTCATACGCAGCAGTCTCGAAAGCTGTAAAAATACTACTTTTTGATGATCATTTTCTGTTTGAATGCCTAATTAAGAAAAATCAACAATAAAATATTCGAAAATCAATTTTATTGCGAAAAACTTTCATTCGATAATTAATTATAATTTGTTTAAATAGTAATTAAATAATTATTAGCTATATTTTTTTTAAAAGCAAAAGATCAAATTTCATAGGATTAGAAACTGACAGGCTCCGAGGTAAAACCCTAACTTCCCAGGACAATAGGGTCGATAGGAAAATAATTTCGTAAGGAAAGATAAACGCATGCTTTTACTTCACTTTTATTTGAAAATATTAAAATTAAATTTAACATTAACAAAAAAAGAAAATTTACAGAGTTTGTAATTGAAATAATGTAATTATTATACGATGTAGCCTGGAGAATATGAAGAAAACTACATAAGCATGTAAATTTTTTATGAGAAACGCTTACTTTCAAATCCGTTATTTCTCAACACGTAAAATATTCACATTGATGAGAAATAAAATTAATTTTTTACCACAAAGGACCACAATGCAGTTACGTCATGATATCCTTTGGATGTTTGTATGTTGTGCCTTATGCTTCAATGGAAAATTGTCGCTGATCCATAGAATTGCCTTGAGAATAAAAATAATAAAACTTGTTGCGTGTCACTCTGTCTGCACTGTATGCCTTTTAAATCGTTAAGAGGTCGATACTTAGCAGCAAGCTCTCTTTTATAGTAGTAAACGCCATTTTATTTTACGATCCACATCTGAGTTGAGTTGAATTTGTTCAATTTTACAACTTGAATGAATAATATCGGAATCATTACATATGTATGTGTATTTTTGATTTTTATATATACATTTGCAGGTACATAGCTTATATGTTTGCGTTACTCTTGATGCTAAGTTTATGTTTCAATAAAACTGTGACTGGCAGTCGAGAGTCGTTTATTATGAACTTTTCCGATGTGGAATGTAAATTTTATTGTTCTGTTTCCGTCTTTTTTCCACCAATTGGATTGTACGATGAATTTGCAAATGATCTAATATACTTATCTTTTAATTAAGATATTTAATTTATTTTTTTTACATCGCCACTTAGTTGCTGTGTATGAAGTAAGTTGATAGAAATTGTTTGATGGGTTTTATGTTTTGTTTCGTGATAAATTGCGTTAATATATATCATTTTGATGTATTAGTTACTTCCCTAGCGGCAGCTGTTAAAATGCCACAAAATTTAAAAATTTCCTTTAATCTCTCATGAAATTTTGGGTGAAAAGATAACAATTATAGCTAGAAGAATGCTTAAATATATTTTTTTGGTAAAATGACTTGTTTGAAAGTTATAAGACTTCAAAGTAACTTTTTTTACACTTTTTCCATAAGCCACAAGGTTACCAAAATTCCGAACTGCACGTCTTTCACACATACAAAGCCAAATAAACGACTGTGAGGGCACGGCTTGGACCATGAAGAGGAAGAGACCATTTAACAGAGGACATAGGTGATAATGAAATATTTGTAGAAGGCTATACTGTAGTCCGTTGTGATTCAAACTCAAGACATACTGGTGGTGTAATTATATATACAAAGCAAAAGTATTATGTACGAGAAAGCAATGTGCGGGTACTTGAATCGAATGTGTGGTTTTGTTCAGTTTCAATTGGAAGTTATAAAAAATACAAGATAGGGGCTACCATTCACCTAGTGCAAGTGATTCGTTATTTTTAAATTTTTTTGAAGAAATATGTGAAGATTTCTTTGATTTTTCAGAAGAAGGTGTAATATGCGGAGACTTCAACATTGACTGGATGAAAGAAGATTATTATGGTAAGAAAGTTAAATCATTAATAGAAGATATGGGTTTGAGTCAAATTATAGAAGACTATACAAGAGTAACAAGTAACTCTAAGTCCTTAATTGACTATTGCGTGACAAATGACTGGAAGGTGAATGCAATCGTTGATAATACTATAAGCTTAAGTGATCACAATGTGGTATTTGTTCACATAAATAAGAAAGTAAGCATGTTAGATGGAGAAAATATAAGTAAAATTTGGAAAAGCTATGATAGTGATAAAATATGTGATGAACTAAGAAGTCATAGCTGGGATGACTTAAAGTCTTTAAACATGGATGATACATAAATTTATGAAAATAATGAAAGATAGTGTAAATAAATTCATAGTTATTAAAAACAACAGTAGATTGATAGAGTATAGGAAGACGTGGTATAATAGACATTTGGATGAGCTGAGAATCAGAAAAGAAACATTACATAGAAAAGCTAAATTTTTTGGTAATGAAGATGATTGGATGTTGTATAGAAATGCTAGGAATATATATAGTAATATGTTAAAAGTATCAAAAGAAAACTGCATAAGTAATGATATTAAGGCGGCCGAAAGTAATGCAAAAAGGATGTGACGAATGATAAAGGAACTGTTGGATGGAAAAAGCAATAATGGCATAAAAAAAGATAAATTTCAATGGAGTGAAAGTAGATAATGCATATCAGATAGCAGAGCAACTAAATACGTATTTTATAGAAAGTATTCAGGAAATAAATGGTAGCATACCTGACACTAATTTAAGTACAGCGTCTAGTATTACAAGAAAGGCTAGCTTTACATTTAAAGAAATAAATATTGAACATTTACGAAAAATTATTGGTGAACTTAAGAGGAAAAGTGATTCAGACATGGTAGACGCTAAAGTAATTTCAGATACTTTACCGGTTATAGAGACGACTCTGTTAGGTATAATTAATGACTCACTAAATTCAGGAGAGTTTCCCAAGAATTGGAAGGAATCTCTTATTACACCTGCTCCTAAAATTCAACATGTAGTTAAATGCGAAGATTTTAGACACGTGAACGATTTAAAAACGTGTGAAAAGGTTTTGGAGAAATGGAGATCATGGATTTCATAGGAAATAACAGCATAATTATAGACAATCAATCTGGCTTTCGTAAGACTCATTCGTGTGAGAACGCAATAAACTTAATAGTTGCGAAATGGAAAAAATTCCTGGATGATGGAGAAAGTGTTGTGGCAATATTTATAGATTTTAAAAGGGCTTTTGAAACTTTAGACAGGATATTATTACTAAGTAAACTAGAAAGATACGGCATATGCGGCAAAGAAAACAATTGGTTCAAGAGCTATTTAGCAGGACGATATCAACAGACAACAGTGAATGGTGTAATGTCATCAAAAAGGTTATGTGAATTGGGTTTACCCCAGGGATCGGTATTAGGACCTATACTTTTCTTACTATATGTTAATGATGTAGTGACGCAAATTAAAACTTGTGAGTTGAACTTGTTTGCAGATGACATGGTGTTGTTCTTGGCTGGTCGAAATATTGAAGACGTAGTTACTAAGGTAAATAGAGATTTAAAGAAACTCAATGAATGGTTAAATTTTAATAAACTTAAATTAAATGTGCAGAAGACTAAATGCATTTTAATTACAAATAAGAAAAATATCGATACTGGATTGTTGAATATATGTGTAGACGGCAACATTTTACAAAGGGTTAAAGACATCAAATATTTAGGTATCATAATTGACGAAAAATTGAAATTTAATGAAAATGTGAACTACATTTGTAAAAAGGCTAGTAAAAAAGTGAATGTGCTACGAAGACTAGGAAATAAACTAAATGTTATGCAAAAAATTAGTGTTTTAGTGTTGAATACTGCCCTTCGATTTTATTTCTGTGTAGTGAACTTGATATAAGTAGAATGCAAAAAATTCAAAATAAAGCAATGCGGGTAATTTTGAAAACGTCACGATATGAGCCTATTAGGGCAATGCTTGAAAGACTTTGTTGGATGTCTGTAAAACAAAGAATAATTTATAAAACGCTGATTTTTATATATAAAATTTTGTAATATTCAATTGGGAAGTTCAGTCGAGGTTCTTACGCAATAGAGAGGATATTCATTTATCAACAGTTATGAATACTTTTGCACAAAACTCTCTCTTTTACAAGGGAGTAAGGATGTACAACAGCTTACCAGCAGGAATGAAATTGAGTCGTTTAAATCAGTTTAAAAAAGAATTATGTGAATTTGTAAAAAGAAATTATATTTAACCAATTTGAATTCCAAGAAATGAATTGTATTTTTATAATTAGAATCTCTCTAAAATAAAGTATTATTATTATTATTATTATGAAGAATGGAATGCTTCAAATTATGTAAATAACAATTAGCAAGTTTATTTGAATCCCTTTGTCCCTTTTAAATATCTTATACAACTAGAGGAAACTTTTTCATTTTACTCTTATTGCTAGCATCTGTCCCCATAGAAAAATATCTAGCATCTGTCCCCATAGAAAAATATCTCTCTGCAAAGTTATCATTACCGGCATCACCAAATAAATCTTCTATAGTAATTTCCCTGCTTGTTGCTGGTGCAAATACTTAAATTTTGAAACTTTTTAGAACTTTTAATTCTTCACATTTAATCTAAATTATATTTCGAAAGCTTGGGGAATAAATTTGTAAAAATTGAACTATAAACATAAATTTAACACAAAAACATCCTCAGTTAGGGAAATCAACTTTGCATGATCACTTTCATCGCTTGAAAAGGAGCTAGATATCTGATTAGACTTCCTATCCGCCATGATTACTCTTTGCATGCCGGAGTCAACGAGGTAAGAACTAAGGCGCGAATTACAATTACCACTTCGACTTCGGCTTCGACTTTGCTCAAATGATAAATATAGGTATACATGTCGCAAGATACAATTGCAACTTCGACTTCGACTGCGACTCCGATTGAAATTAAACTTTGCTCAAAGTGCGGCCAACTTCAGTTCAATCGCAGAAGTAGGGACTTCTGGTTTGTTCAAGGAGTTGAAGCTTTAATTTAATTACAAATTTCACCTCAGCGTCGACTTCGACTTAAGATCAAGTCGCAGTCGACAGATCAGCCGTAATTGTATTTCACGCTTAAAGGAGATGGAAATGAGAAAATATCACGTACCCATTTCTAATATTGATATTGTTTGTACATAAGCGCCGTCAAACTTGTGCACCTGTACACAATTATACAACCTGTTCGCAATTTTAATCGCTTTTATTTTCACATACTTAATGGTATTTACTGAATTTGCAAACATGAACATAAAAAAGTTAATAATTAAGAAGAAAAGTTCAGTGATAAAAAGTTTTTGAGTAATATTTGTTTCGTGCCCCTACGGTTATTTCATGGGTTTGCCGGCGTCAATGCGTCAAGCCCAAATCAAACTAAACCTAAGTATTGATCTGACAGCGAAGACCAAAAATGGCGGAATGAAACATACAGAAATGCAGGGCAATTTTGGGTACGCTCATGTACACGGATCGTACATATGATTACATCTCCTTTAGTTATTACCTCGTTGGTCGGAGTTGTATCCTCCGTTGACAATCTAATATTTACTTTTCCGAAATGCGGAGAGACATTTTTTCGAATCCAATATCCATCGATATTTGATATCAAATAAATGAGGAACTTGAACTCATAACATCGCACGATGGCTGTAGATAAGTCAGTAGCATAGATGGCACAAGAACTAGATATCGCATGGCATACTAGAGCAGAGTATACAGATCGTGAAGTGGGTAGTGCATTCTAGAATTGATCACAACATATTTTAGAGCATGCCGAGAGCATATATTTCTGTAATAGCAGTTTTGTATACATTTAATCGGACTCCTCAACAAGACAGATGTGAGAAAATATGAATTACTCGACGTATACATCATTTTAACTGTTATGGTCCATTCTGGAATGGACTACCCAGCCATATCAAATTTTTTATACTTTTTCTAGAACTGCATGCGATATCTAGTTCTTGTTCCATCTATGGTCAGTAGCTATACTTCGAGACTTTGGTTAAAGTTTAAACTATAAGTACGAAATTAAGAAAAAAGTAGAAAAAAGACGAATGGCAACCATAGTTGGAAGTAGTGATAAAAGGACACTCATTCGACATTACTCGCAATTCTATTCTTTCTCAAAATTATATTTAATGAAAATTTCCCGTTAGTTCTGTCAGCTTCAGTCTCTATCACAATTAATCTAGATTTGATATGGCATCGGTTTAGAAATGCTTAGAATATTATCACACATTGTTAGCAAATGTAAAGGTCTTGCAGCAGGGTTTGCTGAAAGCATTAATGCAATTTTGCAAACACTGAAAACTTATGCTGATTGCAAACTATTTAGACACGTGTTGGAAGTAAAACTTATCTTGCTACTTGCAAAACCACAACCATAAAGTAAATTTTATGTTTTAAAGTCTCTCTCTACCTTTCTTGGTGGTGGGTAGAGCCACCTGGAATGCACAAGTGTACAATTTACATACATAAATTCAGACAGAACATAGTCTGGTAGAGGTATTCTCCTGTCTCATAATCATCTCTGATACTTTCTTCTAGCCACACTAATCTAAGCTATACAATCAGTGCATAAAAGGATATATGTACCTACATATCTTGAATTTTAACCCTTTACCATAAAACGATGCATTCTCATAAGCAGGACCCAGGACATAACCTAAATATTTTAACGTAACACTGATTACTTACTTCACTATGAATTAACTATATAAACGTAGTGGAAAACTGACAGAACTATTCCATTTGGGGATTATTCGCAATTAAATTCTCTTAAATTTAAATAGCTGCTCACCTTCAGAACTATCCAATGACACGCCACTATCCCGTTCCCGTTCAATTATTCTTGATGCTTCTTCACGAACTGGATCCGTTACTGGATTAGCTAGTCCTATCCCAGGAGTACTTCCTCCGCCGCCTCCTGGTGCCGATAGGGTTGTGTAATGATATAACAAGGACTGCTGGTGTTGTATTGTAAATGATGATGATGTTGATGAAGTTTTGCTAATGTTACTGCCTTCTCGGTTATTGTCACGTGATACTGCTGTATCCTCATATGGGGTACCAAACGGGAGGCTAGGGAAAGCCTCACGCATGGCCCCCTTGCTCCTTTTATCGTTCTCAGAATTTGTTTTACGATTTGACCCGATATTTGGGCTGGCACACGGCGATATACGATTATGATATCGCTGTGTAGCGGCCGATTTGCCGCAATGTTCATCGGCACATAAACTCTGAAATGGAAAGAAAAAGCAAAAGTAGATATTTTTTTTAAATGATACCAACAAATTTAATTTTTTGTTATTATTAATTTACCAGCACAGTGTTGGTGGTAGCGACGTGACATACATAAATGTTTTGACATAAATTTATTATTTGTGCAAATTGTGTAATTATGAAAGGTATACTCGACATAAAATGTCCGCACACCAAGGGACATCATAAAAATTTCATTATACTCAGAAATTATGGCGCGGACACAATGTAAATTGAATAAAATCACAATGGTGGCCTCTCTCCTGCGGCATAAATGTGCTATTTCAGCATTTTACCCACAAAGATGTGGGAAATGCCTAGTTCCGAATAATACATATTTTCTATAATGGTACCAACAGCAGCAGCATAATTATGTAGTATGTAGGTATATAAATCGCTAACGTATACAGGAGAAATTGAAGGATTTTATGCGAATAAAAGAACCGTGTAGGAGCATTTATTTTTGTACTGCAAACAAGCTCTCTATTTCCGGTGAAATTTTTAATTGGGAGAAAGTCTTTTAAAACCTGTAGATACGTTCCTTTTGGGAATTATATTTCCTGCCTTACTCTACCTACTAATACGATTGTGACTAGCAATGGGATCAACATTACCTGAAGATTCTTTTGTCCACGGCTTAGGATTTGCTGACTGAGTTCTGAACAGAATAGCTATTCTGGAAAAAATCTTGAACGTTGGTGCTTAGGTATTGAG
Organism: Dioctria linearis; assembly: GCA_963930735.1. Taxonomy (NCBI): domain Eukaryota; kingdom Metazoa; phylum Arthropoda; class Insecta; order Diptera; family Asilidae; genus Dioctria; species Dioctria linearis. The sequence continues at coordinate 28,556,628 of OZ005741.1, forward strand.
ATAATGTTTAAATTTGTGCAAATATAGCTTTATTGAAACATTTTCATTTAGATTTAAAAACAAAAAATTAATTCTACACAATCTTAAAACTATATTAGATCATGTAGTAAACGATAAAACACAATGCGATCATAGAAATTAAAAAAAGCGTAGAACTAAAATTTGGGAGGGTTAATTATTATTTTTGTTTATATTTTTTATGAATCATGGTTTAAAATTTATTCCATAATACCAGTTCCAACATATTTGTTTAGAACATGAGTGATTGGATTATATTTTTCTCGAGAAAAATAACAAAAAACGAAAATATATGATTGATACGAGAAAAAAACGAATGCCTAATTACAGTTTGCCCTGGCTACTACTAGTCTCTTTAACTTGGAAGTTAAAATAATTCCCTCAGAGACTGTACAAGTAGGATCTTCGTGTAGATAAAATGTTATTATTGATGACGTTGTTTTTTTTTTTATTAAAATAAATGTCTCGTGTTTAAAAAATTTGAACTTTTACATGACCCAAGCTTGTCTTCTTAAATTTTCCATTTAATCCGATGAGCATAGCAAATTCTGAATAAGCATCGCAGGAAAGAAGAAAAAAAAGGATTACGAGCTAGATATATATATGTACATTTCACTTAGAGAGAACTTTTCGTTTACCTTCAACCATTGAAAAAAAATATATTTTTCACAGAATGGTGAATAAATTGAAATAAGACATGCACGCCACAAATCCAATGGAATATTCTGAGTCCTACAACCATTTTGTATCCTTCATCTGTAACAATTCAACATAAACAACATTTCTGACATGCATCTGCCTTTTGTGGGTTCTTTAAGGATTCCTTCTCGATATCTAATATACCCCTGTAGGCTATAAATTCATAACTTTCGCATTTCGCGATGAAAAAATGGATTTCATATATTTGAGAAAAAATTTAAGTAAATGCGCAAATAAATCATTTCCTAGAAAAGAAAACAGTTTTTAAGGTACTGCCTATTTTGCGTTCTCCTAATTGATATTAATTTTTGTTATAAATTGGCTTACGTCTTGGAAAAAGATTTGGAGAAGGGGAGGGAGAGGCACTCTAAATATTTGCCAAAACAATTGAATTTCCCTGCCATGTGCCCAAAAGGTCTTACTTTTGGTTCAAGAAAATACGAAACTCTCAAAAAGGAATTTACCGCCCCTTCCCTCTTATTTCTCATAAAATCAATGAAGGTATATTCAATACCTACTGAAATTAAACACTGAGTACCTACCCTTTTTTGAGCTAAGAGCCAAGTAATAAAATATTTAATGAAAATCGATAGCAAATAGAAGTGGATGTGAATGGGCGGTAAAAAGAAAAACTAAGAAAATTCTTGAAATCCCTAAGCCAACAGATATACCTAAATTTATTATCTGTACGCAAATGTCCTTTGAATTATGTAGGCTTTCGGTCTTATAAATACTTAATACAAATTCAATTTTGAAACTACCGAAAATAATTTATTAAACGGTGACATTCTCGAAAAGTGTAAATAACTAAAATAAATCCTTCTGCAGCTGACCGCATGTTTTAATCCTGACATATTTTTATGGATATATGCAAGACCACAATGTGATTTTTCCGTCCGAATCCATATTTTCGGGAGTATTGCGAAGTGCGTCAAAAATTAATAAAACAAGTAAAAAAGCTAGAATTGGTCTAATACCAATTCTAATGATAACCTAAATGAATGCCCGTATGAAATTTCGTAGGGTGAAGTGGTTTTTCGCATATATTTCTAGAACGGTCGTCGGACACAAAAAATGATTATAACCAATTTTATAGGATTTCATATTTTGAAGAACTTTTCAGTACATTAAAATGTATAGGGTTATTCATTTTCACTGGATACGTAAAAATCCTAAATTTTTGTAGAAGGGGTTGCCCGATTTAGACCATTTTTGAAATTATATTAACTATTTTCATGAAAACACTATTCACAAAATTTCAGCGGTCTATGTTGACACGTTCTCAGGTAGTGTTCAAATATGTAGTGAAAAACGAAATTTTTGTATGTCAATCCTACGAAGGAGTTACCCGATTAGTCTCATTTTCGAACTTAATTGTACTTTTTTTTTTTTAAAACCCCATTTGCAAAATTTCAGCTCTCTAAATACGGACACACGGATGCACGGATGGACGTGTAACTATCAAAATAACTTTTAATTTCCATTTTGCTCTACCATCATTATTTCTAAGTTTTATAAACGGAATGGCGAATTTAGTATACCCTATGACTTCATCTAGGGTATAAATATACGAAAGTCAAATATTAGGAATCTGGGAATAAAATAAATTTATGATTAAAATATATTCAAAATAATATTTACACCATCCTCAACTCGAAAAGAGGTGTTGTAAAAACGTTTTCAGTAGAATTGCGATTCCACTCCACATGGATGTAGCAACAATCCCAATCACATGTTATTCATGGTTTTCCGATGCATCAGCCTTCTTCAGTATTCCAATCGAGAGATTGCTTGGAAATGCTATTTCCATTCCATTTTTTCTTTTAATTTCTTCATTAATTCTGTTTCGGGCCGAATGTCTTCACAGTTCTTCATTTGTGACCGAATATTTAGGACATACGTAGATACTTTTTGCCAGCCCTTAAAACAATTATTCAGAGAATAGGTGCTCTCTAGCTCTCAAGAACCAATTTTCAATTCAGATAAAACAGAAACCCATGCGGCAGAATACGAAAAACTAGCAATAATTTATGGGCAAACGCAGGTATTCGTTATCATCATCATTCCACAGCAATTATCGTTTCTTAATTTGCAATTTCAGCAAAACAGCTTTGCCCATGTTTTTCGGATTTTTTATGCTTTGCGACGGCACTTAACTTATTCCATAACTGCATATGGAAGGGTTAATTTGGCAGCTTCCTCTTCCACTTTATTCAACCCAATTATCGGAAAAATTGTTAGGGGCTGATGGTGAAAATCACATTTGGAGGAGATTTATTTATGCAACTGCGAAAAATTTTGGTATTTCACAGAATTTAATAAAAAATCAGAAGACAACTCAATTTCACATTCCTCTCCCTACGGAGAGTGCATTTCTAAAACTGCAGCTGAAACCCTAAGGTTAGTCTAGCATTTAAAAATTTGATGCCTCTGTATCAGCGCATCCTGAACTCCAAGTATAAGAACAAAATCGTATGCCAACCCTATTTTGTCCATTTTTGAAATTGAATCTGTAATTTTTACAAAATTTCAATTTTCTACGTCAGCATATTTTCAACTAGTGTTCAGGGCAAACATATAGACAAAATTTTTAATTTGTGGAAGGCTGGAAGTTGGTACTAGTACTACTTATTTCGATAATTTTCAAATTGAACATGCAAAATTACAGCTCCCCACTACGTCGACACAGTTCAAATCACTTCTCTGAATATTACTATGTTTCCATGAGCCAGAATTGAGTTAGAGTTGAGGTAGCGTTAAGTTTTGCTGGCTGAGTTAATTCGATGTTGTTTCCATGAATGGCTTCTGAGTTGAGTTGACAGCTGAAATATTTCGTACAAAGTAGCCGGATTTGTATTGTATAAAACGCCTATCCGCACCTTTCTAACAAAACACAACTTAACTGGACTATTTTCGTGGTGTTAACATGGATTGAACTCAAATTTACTCAATTCTCATTTCCTGGTACTAATTCAGATTCAATTTGGATTGAACTCCTAGTATATGTGAAATGAAAGCCTAAATTTTCGGGGTAGCAACTCTAAGAAGGAGTTGACAGATTTCTCTAAAATTTTTATAAAAAAAAAACACTGCGCTTTAGATAAATGCATTTTTGAATTATCATGTCGACAGGCAGATGAGCATGAAAATATCAAAATCGGCATTTATAATATTATGGGAAAAAAAGTTAAACTAAGACAAGGTTCCGTCAGAAAGGCAATTCTAACTGTGGCAGCTCAAAATTTTGAAGATCGTAGTAATTTCAATCAGTGGCAGATCCAGGGGGGGGGGTCATGGGGTCATGACCCCCTAAATTTACAGTAAGAAATATTTAATTAATTGAGTTATTTGAAAGAATATATTTTTTATTTAATATGTTTTTTATTTATATTAATAAAACTTCAAAAAATTATACAAAATATTTTTATTTCAAAACTTAAACAATTAAAAAGTTATTTCAATGAATATTATTTTATGCATCCCAAGTCACGAAAGAGACTCCCTCACTACCACATCAGAGCCCTAATTTAGTCCTAGCTTCTAACATTCTAAAATATTTGCAACGTTTTTGTGTAAAACCACTGACATGTATAATATGGGCTGACTATTTCCACAGAAATACACTGCAAAAAGTGGGCTCACTTCTATATAGTGTTTTCTTTCGATCTAAGCACCAAGTACCAACTGTAAACAACAAACAAATAAGTGGGTCCGTCGAAATAAATGTTTTAAAATTAATTATATAGGTTTATTACTGATAAAATTGTTTTACCAAAGGCAATATATTCATATGTACTCAACAGAAATTCGAAAGCTTTTATTAAAATCATTTTTCAACTTCTCGCCAATGGTTTTTTCAATGTTGGCTGGCACCGACGTAAGAACTATTTTTGACACAAAAAATTGTACCCGCATGAAATAGCATATCGAGCAGTCTATGACTCCTGCAGTCTGCACCCTAAACTACTATTCTATTAAAAAAATTACTTTTTGTAAAAAGAGTATACTAAAAAATCACACATCGTCAACAACGCTTAATGCGGAAACCTTCCTAGTACCTCACAGTACAGGTACTGCGGTTGCTAAACTAAGCATTTTTGCTCAATTTAATTTGTCGGATTACACCCACCCCCTGATTTCAATGCTAGATCCGCGCTTGCTTTCAATATTATTAATGAAAAAAAACAAAAAGTTTGTCATAAATTTGGAGTCGATCTTAGTTCAGCTGGTAAATGTGCAACTCAAGAAAATCTTATCATTGCTACGACAAAACAATTTTCCGTTCACAAAGACACAAAAGAGATTCGATTAGCAGCAATTAGGCATACAACTATTATGGCTGGTCGGTTTCACTTTGCCAAATGTCGACAGACTTTGAATTCCGCCTGCATTGAATAGCTCTTTCGAAATTCCCTTACCAAACTTCTCTTCCTACCCGTGCCATGCAAATGCATCACAGGGTATTCCCTGGTCATTTGGGTTAACTATCTTTGGAGAGACGATAAAATCTATGCACCTTGACAATGGTCGAACAATGAAAGGAGTGTACCAGTGGAAATGCTTGGTTTTCCTCATCCAGAGCTTTTGGAAACGGATACTTATCCAACCATACAAAAACTCTTGGTAATTGTAGAGGATTCAAAGAAAAGTCGACTCAAGAATTGTACTAAAGGATGTGGTATAGTTCTTTTTCTGACTGCGATGGTGACGATATGGTCAGACGCTATGTCGGTTAGCTATCCTTCCTCACGGAAACGATATTCAGATCCTCTAATTATCATTGGATAATTCGTCAGATAATTTCCCCGTTCGAAGATTTTCACATTTGAGCAGCTCACTGAAGATAGTGAATCATGGAAAATGATATGCAAAGTCTTTCGCACACCTCGATAGTAAGACTCATGCTCACTAATGCCTCTTGTATATATGGTGAGGACTGCAAACCGAGAGCTGGTGGAACTGCAAAACCTTGCTTGTCTGAGCATTACAGGCTCCATGCAGTGGATGGCAACAGCAAACCTTGAGGTCTGCCACCCAATGGATCTTGTCATTCAGGCTTATGCCAAAAAGGCTGTGTATATATTGCACTCATTGGGATGTTGGGAGGACAGCTGGAGTAGTTCCTCCCTTTGCTCACTGGCGTGTGGGCTGGAACGGGCTTTTATGCCATTTGATACGATTTATTAGGACTTCGATTTGGCCGCCGATTCTCTGTGAGATATTCTGACAGGAAGTCATGGACTGAGGCGAGAGGCTTTTCTCCCTCAGTCTGTTATAAAACGGCTCCCTCACAAATGAAGGGGTGGTAGCAGTGTTTATTTTCTCGAGCTTGATATTAGGTTGGAATACTCATTTGAAAGGTTCACTACTGCTTTCCAGACTGAGGTCTTCACGGTGGCAGCGAAGATATGGAAATTAAGCGAAAGGACATTGCTATCCTTTCAAACATCCAGGCATCCTTGATAGCTTTGAGTGACCCACGGTACAACAAAGTTGCTGGCGAACTGCAGGGAATTTTGGATAAGTTTATGTTGTAGCTGGTGCAATTTTGATCAGTTTTAAAATTAATTCGTTGGTAGTCAGATTCATATTTGCTTAGATGTGCGATCATTCTTGATCGCTTTGGTTATACGTATATTTGTAGGTATATACTATGTAAATGCTATCTTTTGTCTTCAATATTGTATAATATTGATGTGAAGGTCTGAAACATCTGAATTTGTCAGCCGATTCACTAGTTATCTAGAGCTGAGATTTTGTATTTTTTTTTGTGTGCATGATCACTGATAACAATCGAACCATTCTGTCCTCATTGCGAACGAATGAGCTCTTTTTAAAGTCTTCTTAATAAAGTGTTACTAGAGTTCGGACGTGTTTTGCAATTTTATAGTTAATTCCCTACAATGTATACAGTTGCTAGTGTACCCACTGGACACATGGTAATCATGTAGAACCAGGTCTCGTTCTTGGCGTTGTCATTACAATGATCGGATTTCTCATCAAAGCGGTTGTTCGTACGAAACTTCAGCAGTGATGGATGAACCTGAGCACGTGCAGGTGGACGAAACTGTCTTTTGATGTACCAAATAAGAAGATCGTTCACTGACTTTCTCTTGGGGTTCGGAAAAAAATAATGCAGAACTGTGGTTGATATCATCAGTGGCGACAGCCCGTTTCACGCTCATGTAACAAAGATGACTTTGAGTTCTGTTTTATCTGAAAAAAGACCTTGAGAGACAGTCGAACACTTTTTGGATACTTCTCCGGCCTTTGTGCGGCGCAGGCTGAATACTCTTTTCGGATGGATGAACCGAAAAGGTTACCCCATTTGGACTTGATGCGAGTCCCTATTAATACATATTTGACTGCCACCAAGAAATTTTCATAACCTCAAATTTTTGTAAACATAATTCTGTTGTTTTATTTCCTTTCAAATGGAAACTTTAAACTACCACAGAAAACTTTTACATACAGACAAATTCGCTTTAACTGCTTCGGTTTAGAACAAAGTTTTAAATTAGTTCTAATCAGAATAACTTTAGCACTGAACCATCTCTAATGACTAAACATGCCCGCAACCTATATCTATCCTGTCACGTATACAGTAGCAGAATTTGCATTTTAAAATAGTATATACATACTGATGAGCTACGTATAAACAGATAAAGTTTGTGTATCGACTCGAAACTGTTTACTCTCAAAACAGGAAACGTCTAAATCAAACTCCACTGATTGACACTATTTACAGAGCGCCTGGGTTTTATTTATAAATGCCTCAACCCTATGGGAACGCTTGGGAAAATCGTTTTTCCTGCTTAAATAGAGTCGATAGATGATGAGAGGAAGGTAGAAGCAGGTGGTGTTCATAAGCTCCAGGGGTTACATGATTGGATAAGTCGATTTTTCCCCTGTAGACTGGCATATGACTGATTTATTTACATTTGATTTGTTTTCAATGTCACCTGCAAGTGGTACGTACACACTTAAATACATAAATAGGGAAAATGAGGATTTGTTTTCTTCCTCTTTTCCATCTAAAAAGTCTCAGCTGTGCGAATTTATCACGTGACTGAGAAAAAGTATCTGCCAAAAGTTATCGATATATCATCGCAGAATTCGTAAATCACTTTCACCACCGAAAATTGGAGCCCCAATAGCAACGGTATAAGGTCGTAGAGGCAGCCTTTCTTAAGGCGCGATTGTGACTTTGTGAGAGAACTTACTTAAATTGCCATTAAAAATTTACGGGTGGGTCTCGTCAGCCGATGGGCCCTGGCTTAGGACGGTCGGAGGAATGGTTGCTTGTTGAAGGTAGTCATACATACCTAATTCATTTATCATTAAGTGACTGGGACCGGAATGAAAATGGTAAGATTGCGAACGTTTAAAATGGGAAACTCAGAAGCGTCCATTCTGTGGGTAATTACATGTTGAAATTGTCTAGTTATGGTAACATAAATTACCGCCAAGTGCGGAGAATTTTGTATTTAGATTTTCAATGCCGGAGTGTTCTTCTCCGGAACCTTAAGGGTATAATTTATGAGATATTTTGTGTTTAGTTTTAAATTCCTTTGAAATGTTTCAAGTTTATACCCCCAAGTCACGATCCAGTCACGTTAATTAAAGCCAAGTGAAGTGGAAAGAATTTTATTAATTTTGATTTTTATCTAGATGCGGTAATTGGTACTTAGGACTTATTTGTTTTGGTATCAGAATGTAAACATTTCTGGAAATATTTCAATTGTAATTTTTGTTCTGCTGAAAATTCTAGAGAAAGATTGGCTGTTGATAAAATTTATTTAATTACCGGGGCGAATCGAGTAGTCACTGTATTGCAGTAAGAAAAAACCGTTCGGGAGGAGGACTTGCTTCCTCCTTTCGCTAAAAGCCTCATAATTCCATAAGAGCCCTAGTTATACCAGTGCCCAGTGATATATTGTTTTTTGGATTTTCTAAGCTTCAACAAAAACCGATCGCGTTAGAATAATGCGATTTGATGTGATGATTATCAGGTTTTTCGGTTTTAAACACGAATTGAAAAATGGGATGAAAGTATGTTGCTCCTTATTGTTACCGAAATGAGTGCACAATATCCAGAGATGCAAGCTATAAACTCTCGGGGATATGATGGATATATAGAAGAATATCAGTTTTTATCACACTCCAGTATGGAAGATAATGCTTTTCCTGGTAGAAATAAAGTTGGAAAAGTACTTGGGAGTATTTTACTAATTTATTCAGAGTACTTTTTGTATATAGAACTTAAAAAGAACTGATTGAATACACCTGAATATGCCATGAAAAAAGTTTTTCATTTAGTTATGTATAGTTCGGAGAAATTTAGTTCCGAAAATAAAAAATGTTGATTGACGATGATGACCGGAAGTGATGCTTTTGGTTAAGGCCATACATTTTTAAATGAGTTGAAAATTTGACTCAATGACGGTAAATGAAAATATCCCTTTCTGCCAATCACAGAGTTAGTCTCTACTGGGTCCTGGGACACAATGATGTATCAAAGAAAGAGGCAGTTTTATAGTCTGGTCGGGAAGGGTTCGGCAATATAGTTAGCGGAAGAATCCATAGGAAGTCCCCTAGACCCAAAATTCTAGATTTACAGGCCTGCAAACTGGCTTGTCAGAGATGGAAAGAATTAACCACATGCGGATAGCTGTGGCCTAAGTGTGTCTATTTTGCATTGAAGGAGCGACAATGATGTCTGGTACTTACTGAAGTTATCATGGGAGACTGCCTCGTTAGAAAACTTGTGGCGCGCATGCGTGCAAGTTACATACAATGAATTCTACAGAAGCTGAACGCACAAGGGCGAGGCAGGGGGGCTCTCATTAACTTTTTTGATGGGTTTTAACACCCACTACAAATTAAGCAATCATTCGGGTAGGGTCCTTTGGGGCATCGCATTGATCGCCTAAGTGTGGCTGATCGTAGTACAAATTTCGATAGCGGCCAGTCTAACCTAACCAAACCTTGGCAAACTTAGTGGTGTGCCCTGCATCTCGATTTGGTGACTCAAACATATTTCATTTTAACTAAAAGGCAAGCTTCTCATAGTTTCGGATAAAATTGGAGAATACAGGAAAGTGGCGGGTTTTAATTTAGTATCGCAGAGTTATAAATTAAGCGAATGGTAAAGTTTCTCTTACTGCAGTCTCCTGGAGCTGAAGCTGAATTAAAATATGATAACTGCCAAACTGGTCAAAAGACCCATTATTAGTTTCACGAGAAGGTACATGTTATCTCTAATTTTTTTTAATGTAGAGCTCGTCCTTAATATTCTTAAACACATCCAGTTCGATCAAGGCATTGAATTGAATAATAGCTATGTTTCGTAGTCTTATGCCTATTGTGCTTCATTCAAATTTCATTTGTGTGCATTTATTTGAAGCAGTGTTGGACGTAATCTGATTGCAGTGTAATTTAATTAATAATTCCATTACAGCTTATTCAAATTACAAAGTAATCTAATTAAATTGTATTCGATTATATATCAATCAGATTACTTATGAGAGAATATGTAATCTATCAAATGTGTGATCTGTTACAATATAATTAGATTATTTTGTAATCTAATTACATTGTAACAGATTACTTTGTAGATTACTTAAAAGTAATTAATAATATAATGAAATGAATTGAAAGAAAATAGTATTGTTATCGTACGAAATTAGTTTTAGGGAGTTTTATGAAAAATTAGAATACAAATATCTTAAATGTCTTAAATGTAATCACATTAATTAGATTAACATGTAGTGGGATTAACTTGTAATCGATTAATGTGTAATCAGATTAACTTGTAATCACATTACACGTTAATCGATTACATTATGTAATTATGGCAATGGATTACATTAGTAATCTGTTACAAAGTAATCTGATTACAGATTACGTGGTTAATTGTAATTATTAATCATTAATCAGATTACATTTTGCCCAACACTGATTTCAAGCTATAATAGCTTCTTCCATAGCTAGGGTGGAATAAGTGTCACAGAAATTAAAGAATTTTAGGCTTTCAAATAATGAGACATAAGAAGTCTACTTATACATTTAGACGAACAATTTTCTCATGTCATATCAACAACAGTATAATCCGTAGCGACAGCCTTAAAGTAGGCAATTCAATCTCTAATTAAATACGGATGGTGGGTGACAAAGTTAAATTCGATTTTTTATTAAACGAAAAATATTTTCGGAAAAAACAAATGTAATACAAACAAGTATTTGCGTAGGTACAGGTACTTTTCACTATGTAACATAGGTATGAGTTCTCAAACATGGAATTTCAGAAATAAATCTGAAAAGATATCGTTATACCTACCTACGTGTAAGTATGTAATCGATGAATGGTGGAGCCATTCGTGTATTTTGTATTTATAAAGCAATCCAAGCATATATGAAAGTAGGTGTATAGGTATATGTTGGTACTTGCTCGTCACCATAGAGGACTTAGCAATGGAAGCCCATCGTCAAATACAAGATAAATTATTCATTTCTTTGCAAGTTATGTTTTTTCTTCTTGATATTTTTTCTGTTTTTCTTTTCCTTCCAGCCCCCCCCCCCCCACATCCAAATTCCCGAAAATAACGACCGCATTTACAATTTAGAAGCCGGGGTTATTTGCCGAGGGTGAATTTTACCTTTCATGCTTTTGTACTATATAAGGTCGTTCTCTAGGTCCCAGACCGCTAATAAATTTTTTATGGTATCCCCATAGTTACTCTTCAGTCGCCGTAGAATGGAAGGAGGATTAGGATGAAGGAGAAGAAGGAGAAGAAAGAAGAAAATGAGCCAGAGAACATGAAACATTCAAGTTTACATTTCGCGTATTATTGAAAATAATTCCAATGATTAAGAACAACAACAGGAATTAAAAGTAATACTACGACTTATTTCAGGTAAACAGAAAGTAACCATTTAGTTACAAATATTTCATCATTCTTTACACAATTCGGAAATTGTTCCAATACCACATTACCATACCGCTAACCGCTATTTGATACCTGATCTCACATTAACGACATCGTCATCCTTGACTTGTAGGAGATGGAGGACACTCACTGAAATTTCATTAGACCTGTTAGCGCGCATAAATTAGCATGACACATAAGTCCTTACACTTATGCTTATGCTTATAAAGTCAAAAATGACAAGCTGTTTCCGTTTACAAATTCGCCGAAGAAAGACACGCCTCATTCCAATTTCAAAGAATTTCCGGAGCAGGATGAGGTGAGTCGTTGGAATTTTCGAGCGAGAGTATGTTAAGAAGGTTCAGATATTTCCATGTCAATAGACGACATGCTTTTCTTCCTTCTGTCGTCAGTCTATATAAGATGGAATGAAATGATGTGTAGGCGGCAGTATGGCAGTAGAAATGCAAGGTATTCAGTTCCTTTAATTAAAGTAGTGCGTGAACATGTGAAGCGCTTGTTCTGTGTAGGCGTTTAATTTAATTTCCATAAACAGTGAACTCTCGATTTAATTATCTTCAAATATTCACTTTGCTTAGATTGTGTTTGCCTGCTTTAATACTGTTAATCAAAAATATAGTTTTTAAAGTAGGAATAACATGACTGCAACATCATATAGTAGTTTCAAGTAAGATTTAGAATGTGGCAGGCAAATACTGGAGATATAGACAATCTCTTTACTATTAAGCTGACATAAAAAATGGTCTTGCCACAAATAATAGCCCCATCAGATGACCAGTACAGCTGTTTTGGATGACTTCAGAATTTTCTTACTTTCTTACCGTACAAGAAAGTTTTTGTGGATTTTGACAGTTTGTTTCTATTATTCTTCTATATTCTTTGTATACAGTAGTATTCAATCAAAACTCTAAAATAGCAGCTATACATATAAATACTAGCCTAAGGAAGTGCTATTGTATATGTGTAAGTGTCAAGCTTATCCAAAGAAATTAAAGACTTGGCAAATATAGCACTGAAAAGCTCCCTCAGAACACGTTTAATATTTTACACCTTATGACGATTGTTATGTTTGATAGTTACAAGTGTATCGAAAGCTACTCTACCACTTCCTTTGCAAGTGATCCGCAATATCATTGCAACTTAATATCTTCATATCCTGGCACCCAAAATAAACGTAACGTTATTTGTTTCTGTTAGTTGTTTCAAGACAGTAAAACAGCTCCAGACCAGCTTGGATTCAAAGGTAAACGAACTTAATGCTTTCTGTCTACTTTAATGCTTGGCTGTCTGATATTATGTAAATTTGCTCCACGCATATTTTATGAATGATTTCGTGAGTGCAGAGTTATATGAATCTCTGCCTGGAAAAAGGTAGGTTATCTGCCGCCAAAATATGAGGGAATTTGGTACACCGCCATCTTTTAAAAAAATTCCGTATTCTCGGAAACTTCCGTTTTGTGCACAAGGCTATATGTGTCTTATTTCCACTACACATGTTGATAAAGAAAAGCGGCACAGACTTCCGTCGCTTAAATAATATCATACATAGCTTTTCCATGCGACTTAATGGTATAAAATGCTTCCATCGCCAGTCGAAGGTTTCTTCACAGCTCCAGGAAGCTCATCAATTAATCGTGTTAATCGACAAGCTTTTATTTATCTTCTTCAGAATTCAAGCATCAGTTAAGGAAAAATTAAGGTTTTTCACCAGCTAACTATTGTACCAGCAATCCACAATATTAGACGAGGGCTATCCGGCAAGGTATATTGAGAGCTGGATGATATCAGCAAAAGTTGCTTTCGAGATTATTGGTATTTTGGAATTTTAGTTTAGTTTAATTTTATCCTTTCTGGAACTCATATAAAAAATATATGCACAAAATTGCAATTTGCAAAATATACGAATTTTTAATGAGATGATGAAAAACGATACTTTTGTATGACCATTTTTCGAAAGAGTTGCCTGATTTAATCCAGTTTCGAACTTGAATCTATTTATAACGGTGTGCAAAATACGTTATACATTGGAATATTGGGCCAAAACTCATTTTTATACATGTTGTGCCACTATAGAATAATAATAATTCTTGTTGCAGCTGGACTCGAACGTAGACCTAGAAAAATTATGGATTTTGGGAGCTGCACCTTTTTATACCCTAGATGAAATCTATAGGGGTATACTAAGTTTGTCATTTCGTTTGTAACGCACAGAAATAATGATGGTAGAGCAAAATGGATTGGACACCCACGCATAATATTAAAAGTTATTTTGATTTTTGCATGCCCGTCCGTCCGTCCGTCCGTCCGTCCGTCCGTCCGTCCGTCGCACGATAACTTGAGAACGCGTACACTTAGGGAGCTGAAATTTTGTACACGGACTTTGAAAAAAAAGTAAAATTAAGTTCGAAGATGAGACAAATCGGGCAACTCGTTCGTGGGGTTGCCATACAAAAATTTCGTTTTCCGCTATATATTTGAAAACTGTCTGAGAACCCGTCGACGTAGAGAGCGGAAATTTAGTACATGGTTTTTTCATTATACTAGCAAATAACATTTTAAAAATAGACTAAATCGGGCAACTCCTTCTTGGTATTTCCATATAAAAATTTAGGTTTTTTATGTATACTGTGAAAACGATCAGTCCAATACATTTTTATTGTAATAGAATATGAAATCCTATAAAATTGGTTATAATCATTTTTTCTGTCCGACGAACCGTTCTAGAAATATATGCGAAAAACCACTGCAAAAATCAAAATTGCTCAAATGGGTGCCCATACGAAATTTCATACGGACATTCATCTAGGGTATCATAAGAATTGGTCTTAGACCAATATTACCTTTTTTACTTGTTTTATTTAGTTCAGCGGCAGGGGGACGATATATCCTAAGCATTGAGGTTAAGGCGATCCATTTTGCTAAAGTGTTGAAAACAAGAAAATATCTTCTACCAAAACCTTCCCGGCCTCTTAATGAAGCACATCAGGTCTAGGTAAGAGTTTTAGCTCACCCATAGATAGGAGGGCTGACCCAAGCGTATCCAGCCTGCTCCGGGTAAACGCCGGACAAGCGTACAGAAAATGTTTGGGTATCTCAAGCTCTCCTTTCGGGCAAGAGAGACATTCAGGGCTGTCAATTGCTCCCATCTTTATTAGAAGAGCGTGAAGCGAGCTAGATGATAATACCAATGACATTTCTGCATTGTTTTTTTTTGTTGCAAGAGAAAGTCAGAGAAATTCTTATTAAGCCCATAAAAAATGTTTTGTACATTTGCAAGTACTCAGGTTCACCCACCGATACTGATGCTTCATGCGAGCATCCACTTTAATGAGAGATCTGATAACCAAGCGAGCTCTGGCCCAATAAAGGGAGAACTAGAGCCGGACCTGGCTAGCAGATCAACCCTCTCACTCCCCATGATACCTATGTGCCTAGGTACCCACTCTAGGAACACCTTGTTATGGATACACAACTTATCTAAATACGTCCTGCAGGCCTCCATCTCAACTTAGATGTTATCCGGGGGCCACTCAGATCCATCAAGGCTGCTTGACTATTCGAGAGGATAGCAATATCCTTTCTCTTAATTTTCATATAAAGTGTTATCTTTGCTGCTATTGGGATGGCGAAGACCTCAACCTGGAACAACCAAATCAGCTATTTATTCCGAGTATTTATTTTATTTATTTAAAATTGCAGACAAAGAAGAAAACTAAATGGAGTTAGCTTAACTATGGTTCAACATTAATTTCATCTAGTTTTCATCCTCTTCTTCTACTTGAGTATGCAGTTTACAATTTTAGGTACCTACTCGTCTGTGCCCTTCTCTTTCTATGTTTGAAACCAAATAAGATTTATGTACGTCTTCGACTACCATACATGTGTTATTTGAGTGGAGAAATGTAAGTAGTTCTGTAGGAAAGAATTAATCGTAAGGAAAACTACTTTCGGTCTGATTGAATATCAAAAGTGCTTAACTTATCAAATGCAATGTAAAAGGAAGCTCTCCAAAACCAATATTGATGGCATTAGGAGTCTATAAACTTCTTATTTACTTACTTCCACATCTTACATCAAGAGTTCAAAGGAGCACAAGTTTAGATTTAGCAATATATGTAAGATTCAATTGCACGACCATCAGCAAGGGGGCGTATTTGATTTTCTATGATATGCTAGATGAAAAGAGAAAAGTGGGTAACTCTACATCTATATGAATTGCTCGTTAATGCTGCAGCAGAAGTCATAAATGTACTTAGACCCATTTGAAGAAGGGTTTCACTCAGCTGGAGATCTTTTTAAATCCCATAAAGGAAAAACATTTCGAAATTTTAAATATTGCTCAACTTTTTAAATTTCCTCAGAATAAAAGGAGAAAGGATACTACGCATCCTTGGAATAAACTTTAGAATTTTTTTATTCACCCATTTATATCTGGTGATATTTTTCTTCGCTAGTTTATAGACTAATTTATGTGCCTGTGGGGTAACCATTTTAATTCAGAGAAACCAAGGAGGATTTTGATTTATTAGATTTTCACTATGAAACTTGTTCGCAATCATTGTGAAGTTTTATGAAAATATCCTTTTTGTTTTTTGCTACTTTTTGTGGGATTCAATTTCATTAAGGTCAACCGGAGGATGATTTGTAATGTAATATGTAGACGAGTAACAAAATTCGCACCATAATAATATTGATGGGTTAAAGATATTGTTAGATATTAGATTTCATTTGTAATTTCGTTAAAGGATGCATTAAAATAGAATTTTCTATTATAAGGCGGAGCAATAATAGTTCACAGAGCTTTCACAACCGCCATTGACTATTCTTCAAGCCCAATCCCTTTCAATGTAAACTGAATTAATTAACGAAATTTTCTTTGCATTTTTTTCAACATATGGAGAATTTTTGTGATTTCACTGGGCCATCGTCTCACCCAGGGGGGAGGGGGGGGGGGTCGTGAGTTCCACTGCAACTTGGTCCTGTCCTATTTCCTACCCCGTCTTCTATTCACGTTTCTCCTATTATCCATCACCACTCCTATAATCCTCCCTTCTCTTATTAACAGCTACAATGAGCAGAATGAGCTACATATATAGAACGGAATAGAACATTTGTAAGGTCTTATACATAACATCCATCATAACCAAAGGCGTCAATTGGTAAACATCAGAAAAGCTGCAACTTTCGGCACTCAAGAGAAATTCCGATGGTTTCCAGCAAACGTGGAAGACCATGAAAAATACTTAGGCATTGAAATAGTACGATTTCTATTGCTATCGGCCAGGGCATTTCGTACATTTTGGTATGTTCTTATGAAATACCCTGTGCATGCATGCATATTGCATACTTTTGTCGTTTTCCAAAAATTTCACTTATTGACCATCAAACTATTCAGATTGTAATTCTGTGGCGTAATTACTGGAAGCCTGGACATGCATGATACCCATAGCCGATTAGGGCACATTTCTAAAAATAAGTTCGCACAATTGTGTTTATTCCAGTAGTGCTCAGAAAAGGGGGATGAAAGCCGATATTGCAGAAACAGCTGATTAAAAAGTTGAAAATAAATACATCGTTTTCATAACCGCCTCGGAATCAGGATCAAAAGAGCCTGATACATTTCCATGTATACTGATAAAACCAATCCTTAATAGAAAAGAAAGTGGGACAACCATGTTGTGACAATCAACTCCGACGAAAATGAATGCAGTTCGAATTGAAGACAATAATGAACAAAAAATTGCGGACTCAAATTTTTTCGAGTCAGTGGTTCATGGATTTGATGAAAAAAAAAAAGAAAAACTATTTCTACTGACAGAGGACGCCATTCTATCTAATCTACAAAATAAAACAAATTTTTAACTTCAACCAATCCATGAAGGTCTTAAGGATTTTTTTCGTCCGTTTTTCTCCATATTTTTATGAAACAAAAAACAAAGGTAAGCTGCAAGTTCCACAAATTTAGTTGCGTTACTCAGAAGCTCCCCATTGCGTTTATGTGGTGAGACGTACTAAATTACTAATTAGTCCAAGTTACTAGCCAGTTTAGGTGAATGAAACAACAACTAAGCAAAGTTGAGTGAAAAATAGGATTCTATGAAAATTCAACAATTCGCCACTACACATGTATAGGTACTATCTGAATTTTGGACACAACACTGTAAAGGAAGACCTCGAAGAACAAGTATAGAAAGAAAAGACGTTTCGGTATAATGTTGTAGACTTTTACTTTTACTTCGCCAAATTTGGATGATGTTTTGTGGACTTACGCGATTCTGTTTCAAAAGAACTCATTTCAATATGCCTGAATTATGCAAAATTATGTCAAGAAAGCACAATTTTATTTTATATTATAATGGATACGGCACACGATACAACCATTAATCAATTATTACCAGTCTATTTTCTACTTTTCATTGGGAAATTGAAATTGAATTTAAAAAAATTGTGGATTTGACAGGTTTGAAATTGTAAATCCTCAACGGAATGGAAAATAAAGATATCGAAATGCCGCGGGAAAGAAAATTTTTTGCAACTACCATCTTGAATTGATTTCACAAAAAAAAAAGATTTTCAACAAAGAAGAAATGCTGTAGGTCTTATATTTACTAAGCTGTCCACATAGATTAATTTGCTAATTGTATTTAGCGTTTAGCCTTATTCACAACTTTCTTAAAAATAGATGGAAATACTTCAAATCTAGAACTTAAACTTCTTTATCAAACCTGGATGGAAACGAAAAGATGGCTCGTTACTGACTGTCACGTTCAGATATTTAGGAAATTTTCCAGACGTTGTCATCAAAAATTATTTAAACCGATAATTTAGTTGAATCAAATGAAACATGGATTTCGAGGAAAGAAATACAGGAAAAATATGAGTTCATTGTTTATGTAGTTTTGAATTCAAAACTACTGCCATCTATCAATATCCTTTTAAAGGCTCTACAAAACTCAGAAATCGATCTTTCTCTAGCGAATTCGCTGGTTTTGCAAGCCCATCAAGAAACGACTAAATTTCAAAATGATTTCGCTTTAATAATGTTCAACGAATGTCTAGATGTCTTTTGTAATAAATCATAATTTTCGACTGATTTAACTTAAAAAATGTATAAAAATGTGAGAAGAAATATTTTACTGGTTCTGGGGTACTTAGTTCAGTGAAACAACTTACAAAACTATTGCCTCTCAATCAACTAGTCAACAATTTATTGTCCAGAGGTGAATTCTCAACGTGTTGGAAGGAGTTCTTACAAATGCCGGTTCAAAAGGTGAAAAATTCTACGATGTGCGGAAATATAGACCAATTAACATATTTCCATTAATAGAGAAAATACTACAAAATGTAGTCCAATTGCAACTTGAAAGATATTATATGCAGAAGAACTAAATACTTTTGAAACCCTTATCAGGATTCCATAAAACATATTCTTGCGAGACGGTATTAAGTCTAATTATATGTAAGTCTATGGAAGGAAAAAGTAAAGAAGAAAATCTACGACCTAGCAGTGTTCTTAGATCTAAAACTGGCCTTTGAAACAGTCGAACCCAATATTTGGTTAAGTAAATTATATACTATGGAATCATAGGTAACCCAATAAAATGGTTTGAAGATTACTTAAGTGAATTGTGCCAAAGAACCAGGATAAATGGGACTTTTCTTGAATGCAATGAATTCGGAGTACCTAAAGGCTCAGTTCTTGGAACTTTATTGTTTTTTTTTTTATATACAAAATGATATAAATGAACCAATAAATTTCTGTGAAATAAATTAATTTGCAGATTACGTACTAGTGTGTATATTCAAAAAGGACTAAGATCAATTGTTTCTGTGGTTCAGTAGAAATAAATTGAAGTTAAATGTGAACAAGTAAAGTATGATACCGCAAATGAATGCCCGTATGCGATTTCGTATGGTCACCCATCTGTGCAATTTTAATTTTTGAAATGGTTTTTTGCATATATTTCTAGAACGGTTCGTCAGGCAGAAAAAATGATTATAACAGTACAATACAGACGTCTATGACTGATCAATTTCAGTAAAAATCTAAAAATTTTATATGGCAACACCAAGAGGGGGTTGCCCGATTTAGCCAATTTTTGAAATTATATTTACTAGTTTCATGAAAACGCTGCGTACAAATTTTCAGTGTAGGGGAATTGACACGTTCTCAAGCAATGTCCAAATATAACGAAAATTTTTGTGTGGCAACACTACGAAGGAGTTACCCAATTTGTCTCAATTTCAAAATTAAATTTACTTTTATTTTTTAAAAGCAAAATTTCAGCTCTCTAAGTATAAGTGTTCTCGTGTTATCGTGCGGACGGACATACACAAATCAAAATAACTTTTAACATTATGCGTGGGTATCCGATTCATTTTGCTCTACCCCGTCATTATTGCTAGGTGTTACAAGTGGAATAACAAACTTCGTATATCCTATGATTCCAGCTAGGGTATAACAATACGAACCTTTTAACTGATAATTTTAGACATGAAGTAAGAGTTAACGAAGAAACAATTAAAAAGAGGTGGAATATCTTTGCGTGATGGTGGCCAGAGATCTAAGATTTAAAATTCACATTGACTATTTATGTAAAAAAGAAGTTTTTTCGACAGACTATGAAGCGACTCTCCTTAATGTAATTATTATACCACACTTTGAGTAGGTACTGTTCGAAAATGAGGATAATTTTGCGATGTAATAGATATACGCCAAAACAATTTTATTATTAAAAATTATTTTCTCAAAAGTATGGACCAGAATTGAATATGAAGTTGCTAACAATTTACGAAATAATCTTGACTAAGTTATAAAATAAAGTTTTTTTTTCTTCTTTAAATTACACTTTCCAAAATTAATACCTCGAATTATAAATAATTTGTTAGCTGGATTTTTGTGAGTGAAAATATTTTTTTCGCTAGCGTATAGGTTTGAAAATGTATTTACGTTGAGTGCCCCCTTTTCAGCTGAATATATATATTATGCATACATGTGTGTATAATTTTTCCATTTTTCTATGGGGATAAGGATGTCCTTAGGGAATAATTTGTTTTGAAGAAACGAATGAAAGAAAGAACCTGAGTGCCTTTTAATAGGAGCGCGCTTTTAATAAAATATGTAAAGCACACCATTTCACAAATGCATTCGTAAAATGTCCTTGATGTGATTAAACCTTCACTACTACTTTTCATCAAAAGGGAGAAATAGATAAAGCCAGAAAAACCTTCTGGAGAAAAGAAATACTTGTGTTAAAAAGAAGTTCGTGACCTCTACAGAAATGTACTTATCTTCTCATCTATAAATTAAAGGTTAAAAATCTTCCGTTTAACGTAGACTTTTTCTCCTTTTAAGTTTAGGTACCTTATTTCTATTTCCATCTCTCTCTCTCTCTCTCTCTCTCTCTCTCTCTATCTCTCTCTCTCTCTTTCCAGGAAATCTATGTTCGGGAAAAAAGGAAAATAGGAAACATTTCATATTTTCATTCATTTTCTCAATTATCCTTCAGCTGAAGTAGGAGGAAACCTACTTAATTCCTTTACAAAAATGATGTCATGATAGGCGTATTAACGGCCTGAAATTATTCGCTTTTTCTTTTCAGCAATTTAAAGTGTAAATTGGATTTTCCTCGTGCTAAGTATATATGTATTCTCAAACAAACATACATACATAAAGAGAATTGAGCTTAATATTTGTTTTTAAGTATGAAAAATAACGTTATATGTATTAGAAGAGCTTATTTAGCACAAAAACGTTATCCCAGAGGAAAGACTTACATTTATCAAGAAGTCCAAACCAACTCATCTCATGCCGAATTTTCTTCTTTTAGCAAAAGAAGTGTAGATCAAGTGAAAATCATGAGGATGGTATTTTCCTGCACACATACATACATATACACATGCTTATTTGAAAGATTCCAACATATTTATTGTCCTGTGTATATGATAAATCTTTACTAGAATGATTAATCTGCTCGTGTTATACAAAATGAGTCCTTTTTTTTTAGATAAAGAATATAAAGCCTCCTTCCTTAAACTTCTATACTTAAATAATTCTAGACTTTTAATTACTTCCTTGTCAGCTTTTGGAGTTTGGTATATGTTCAAAAAAGATGTATACACATCTTTGGATCTTCTGTTCCAAATAATGGGTATGAAAAGAACGTGCTTCTTAATAATGGGGTTTAAATTGTGGGTGTTCTGTTCAATTTCAATTAAACTACTGAAAATTGTTTGTTTAATGGCACCCTCTCTGAATTGCCACTTGGGTAAGGAGAACGAAGGATGAGCGCCAAATTTATTTTAGGTCTCTGCTTGTGACAACCAATTAAACCTAATTAAACTGAAACATGAACTTATAATTATTGTAAAAAGGGAATTTCAATGAACGTCAAAGTATCATTATTTTTTGTTGTTTTTTTGTTGTTGTTGTTAACTATTAGGTAAAGTACCCCTTTAACCAGATAAATTAAATTGGAAATATTTGAGTATAAATGAGGACGCCGGATTTTGGATTTCAGTCGATTTTTCCGATGTGAATTACTATTCAAAGGTATATAGTAATAAAGTTTTGACGTATTTTACTTCGCATAGAAGGATTAAAATTGGAAAGGATGATTAATACCGCAAGGTTTGATAGGGGTAAAATGGCCCTATCCAAAGACCTGGAAACAATCGAAGCAATTTCTGACAGCTATTTTCAATCTAAGTAATAAAATTCAATTCATCATGGCCTCTTTATCTAAAAAATCATCAACCTAAGCGGAGAATGGAACAAAGTTTCCTCGGCAGAGTTAGTAGGGTCCACTGACATGTATATAAATGGACTGCTTGTTGAACCAAAAATGCATGAAAGCAAATGGCACCACTTTCATATTCCTGTCTCTTTCCGTGAGAGCATACTTTCCCACTGAACTGTAACAATTAGGAACGAGAAATTGCTTGTAAAAAACACTTCCTTTGACACATAATTGAAATTTAACGATACGAATAGTCCCAAATACTTTTGTGGTAAATTCGGTAAATCCCACTGACATGCATATACGTAAATTCCCAAATAATTTAAATATAACGCCAGTTTACGACAGTTGATAGCATTGACAGTGAGAGCATACTTTCTGAAATCAAAATTGGTGCCACATGAAACAGTAGATCAAGCGGTCCATTTATATATATGTCAGTGGTAGGGTCCTAGAAATGTAGAAAACGCAAATAAATTTTTTCGATTTTCGCATATAATCCAGACAGCATCTACCAGAATATTTAACTATTTGGTTATTTTCGTGGAGTTTCTCTTGAGTTATCAGTTTTCAGTGAGGACAACTTGTCTTTCATTATATACAAACATTTTCACTATACATGAAATTTCTCATTTTCCAAAGGTCTGTATATTTGAATTAATTTTCTATATGTGTTGTTTACAGTAATCCTTTATGCTGTTTCTTAATATGATATTAAAAGCTTTTCCAAACTTTCCATTTCACTTTGAATTTGTTATTAATTATATTTTATTTCTTTATATACCTACATATATGTGAATGTTCGTATTTAGAACGCTACATTCACTCCTCTCAATCAAAATTATGTCATTTAAAGATTCCACAATAATTACAATTGAAAAATTACAAAATAGTATTATTAGATGGCAGGTATATCTCTGTAACTGATTACCATTTAGGATGTATGCCAAAGAACCTAAATGTTGGCTAAATTCCAGTTTGCATTGGAAATTTATCCAGCTAATTCCAGGACTGTGCCAAACTCAAGTAAAACTTAGCCAATTATTCAGCTGTCATTTCATTCATTTCTATTAAGCAAAGTAATTGTGTGGTGTTTATTAAACTTACTTACATCGGTCATAACCACTCGCTCTTTTGTTTTTCGTTCGAACATTGTGCAAATACATATACACAGGAAATACTTTTAAGAAACTTTCAAATTAAACAGACAATCGAACTTGTCAATGTTAACAGCCGAACTTTGCCACAAGAAGTTGCTAATTCTCGAAAATTTACTAAATGAAAAATAATAGATTTAGCCAGCATTTAGCTCGTTTGGCACATATCCTTAGTAACTAATATCGAACAGTTATGCTAACTGGAATATAATTAAAGTTTGGAGTAGATGAATGTTAAAAGTTTGTAAACGATCAAAATAATTTTTATAATCCAATTTTTCGACAGAAAGAATTTAATACTTGTTACGAAAATTTTAAATTATATAAAAAAAAAACGTTTACTTAAATCTAATTATTTTACACAGTGATATCAACTCAAATATAACCAAAAGGTTATTGTAACGAAATGGAAACAAAATAGGGTTTTTATTTTTGTACTTACCTGAGAAACATTTTGTGTATGAAGTAATGCTGACATTGCGGTAAAGAGAACACAGAATCAAAACTCTTCCAACTTGAATTCTCTTCATTTTTATGCCCCCGATCCATGATTCCCAAAGTGGTCTATATTGACCCCCAGGGGTCAACGACGACCTGTAAGGGGTCCATGTCAGCGAAAAATAAAATTGGGGGTCCATGAGATATAAATGGGGGTCAACGATAGTGCAGGTCATAACTTTAATTTTGGCTTTTCATGAATTTAATAATCCACACACTCAGATACCTGTTTACTTACATAATACTTGCTTATAATATATGCATAAATCATAAAACAACTTATGAATTAAAAATTATTAAAACATGAAAGTTCATTTTATTTTCTCTGCGTGTAAACTTTTATTTTGTAAAGATAAAAGTATTATTTTGCAATAAATTGTAACCTTTGTCAACTTTTTAGCTAGCTCTGTGCACAAATCTCAAAAATTTGTTGCTTAGGTTTTAGCTGAAAATATAACAAATAGATCGACAATATACTACTACGGTTTTGTAAAGATACTTCTATCGCAATTATAATAGTAGTAGCTAAGTAGGGATTATGTAGTGCAGGTATTTTATTAAAAATTCTCTCTGTTTATATATATATGTCATATATTATGCCTTTTGCATGAATGGGGGAAAGGAACTTGACTATGCATTATTGTATTTCAACTGAGACAACGAGTTAAAAACATAAATTGAGAGAATTATTTGTCATTCTGTTTCGCTGAATGTAATCGTTGTCGGACATACAATTGTCTATGTGCAATAAAGCTGGAGGATCATCTTAGAAGATGTCACACTGATAATAGAAATTGTCACACTGATAAAACAGGTAAGGATTTGAAATAATTTCAAACACTCAAGGAAAAACTTCAGAAGAGACCCACGGTGGACAGAATATTTGCTTCGATGTCACAAAGAGACGATGATGGTTTGCGGCCGACTTATTAGACATAATCACACTGATGAGACCTCTCTAATCGCTGGGTCGAAATGTTCTATACTTTTTCTGCACCTCAATGCATTTTGTAAATTCATTGGGGACAAAAACAATTTGTTCCAATGAATTTCAGTCTAATAAAGACGAAAAATTTCCAGCTTAAAGACTTACAATATCTCACTTTATAGCAAAATCCGGAATACTATCGGAGCAAAGTTAATTTTGCCAGCCGTCGAAGAAGTTTTAAAATCTGTTTTACACAAACCTGCATCTGATATCATTATAGGAATTCCTTTAAGCAACAACACAGTTGAAAGACGTATTGATGAAATGAGTTATGATATTTAAAGCTTCTCGTATAATTATTTGCAAACATTTCTCTATACAGCTGAGCTAGACGACTCAACTTTACCTGGCAATAAAACATTATTATTGGGATATGTTCGTTATTTTATGCGTTAAGAAATCCACGGAGAAGTGACCTTGGCGAGATCTTTCACAATCAACACTAAGGGCAAATCAATATTTAATGTTTTGAAGGTTGGGCGTTATCGTGGATTTATAAACTATCTAAAATAAAATATCGGGGGTGTTAGCAATACACTGCGTCATCCATCGACAACATTTAGTTGCTAAAAATTTGAGTGGTAGATTGCATGAATCATTTCAATTTATATGCGGTTATTTGCGCGGTTGTGTGAGGAAATTGACGAGAATTTTCATCAATTACTCCTTCACACTGAAATACGCTGGCTGTCGAAAGGCTTATGTTTGACAAGATTTTTTGCACTTTTTGAGACAATTTTTAGAATTTCTATAAGTTAAAGATCCAATATAATCAAGTGGAAACCAAACATTGCCCACTTAACAGATTTGTTTACCAAATTTAATGCGGTTAACTTGCAGTTACAAGATAACGGTCTAAATTTAATAAAATAAAAGTTCATAATTTTAGCGTTCCTTGCCAGAATTAATGCCAATGAAGCAAAACATTGGACGGCGCGAGTTTTCCCAGTTCCCCAGTTTGTCACAAACAAGCTGGGCGGAAGACGTCGTTTCAACCTAGGTTCAACATTTAATGCCATCTATTCAGATTTTGAAACTAGGCTTGAGGATGTTTTGACTATGGCAATACCACAGTGGATAATCAATTCATATGGTGATATTGAAGAAATGGATGTCATATTATTAAGCACTAACGAAGAATTTAAGGTACATTTATCAGCAACTCTGGCTTCAAAAAGACGTAAATGTCACTTATCCCGAATTAAGAAATATCACGAGCAAGGTTTTAATTGCGTTTCCATCCTCAGACCTAGTAGAAAGCGATTTCGGCGCGGTTGTAAAAAAAAAGATAAGAAAAAAAACAGATTGGACATCATTAACCGGGGAGATTTGAGATTAAACCTAACTAAATTGATGCCAAGTATTGAAAATTTATTATTAAAGCATCAGGCTCATCCCTCCCACTATAAGCATTTATTTTTTGCTTAGTTACTTTTTGTAACAGACACTAGAGTTTAATTTGGTTCCTTTTAATTTGAATTTAATTAATAAATGTAAAAAACTTAACAAGCGTTTTTAAAGTTTTCACACTACATTTCACTACAGTTAGAAAATTAAATCTTCCAAAGTGTGTAGCACTATACCAGCTGTGAATAACACATTTGAAGTTGATGAATTTGCAAAAGCACCAATATCTGGAAAACAAGGGGTCTACCCAAAACCGAAAACCATGGCAAGTGGTCTACGAGACAAAAAAGATTGGGGACCTCTGCCCTAGATGATGAATGTATTCTTAGTTTGTCATTCCCTTTGCAACGCATAGAAATAATACTGGCAGAGCAAAATGGATTGAACACCCACGCATAATATTAAAAGTTAGGTCCAGTAATACTATTTCTAGACGAGTATTAATCGATTACCGATTCGTAAAGAATACAATTTTTCTAAAAGTCTGTAGTCAAAATAAGGTTTTTTCTTCCTTTTCTTTGCAGAGTTTGTTACACTTGCTGTATACTCAACGTTTATTTACGTGACACTTATGCTGGGTTTTATAATAAATGCATTTTGAATTGAATTGAATTACAAAAGGGTGAATCACTTACTTTTCGTTGTTGTTTTTTACATTTTTTCAATTTTATTTTATACAAAATTAGAAAGAAATAAAATATTACAGCAATCAAATATTCCCAGTATTTTTCTTCCTGGTGTGAAACGTAGGTGTGTAGTTTACATTAATTTAATTTTATTATTTTTGCAGGGCAAGAATAAATATTACTAATCCCCAAACTAAAGCCAGAAGAATGGAAGTCACTATAAAGTGCCTGCAATGCGTCCAATTGGGAACAAAAATTAGTGTGTTTCTGTTTCCATCTCGAGTGTAAGGGAAAATATTATTCCTGACGGGAAATGTCTTGGCCAATGTGTCGTATATAATTCAGTACCACACTACGTATACTCGTGTGTATAGAGCCTTGAGTCGTACATTGCATGTTACTCGCTCATACCTCGGGCCTTTCAGTATTATAGTGTGTTCGACAAACCAACAAATGTCCGAAAGTACACATCGTGAACTATTGAATTGAGTAAGACTCATGAGCCAAGGTAATCTTTTGTGTTCCACTTGAGACGGAAACAGAAAGACACAAATTTTTGTGCCCAATTGGAGCATCGTAGGCGCATTTGATGCACAAATCACAATAATGTTTCTCGGCTTAATTGGCTTGATTTAACTAAGTAGAAACAGAAAATTAACATCAGAAAGAAATTATTTCAAGCGTAAAGGAACTAATTAACTAAATCGTTACAAAGTGGTATTTAATTGTTAAAGAAGACTCAATAATTTTGATAACTTTCAAGTAACTAATCAGTTATTATAGCGTTATAAAAAAAAAAGCAAAACATTTTTAGTTTTTTCTATAGAATAATTTTCATTCTACTTGTGGCAGACATTTTTCTATTATTACCATTATTTTTGGCTTGTATTGTACCGAACACACTTTTTACAATTGGGGACATAAAATTGCAAATTCGTATTTATTCCTGTAATTTTAAAACTTTAACGTAATAAATATAACTTATGTTTGGTAACCATATCGTTGCATTCCAAACGAAATTTAATCGTAACCAAACTAGATTAAACCTGGAACCAATTCAGTTACAATTCAGGTATAAGAATAGTTTATAAAAGGTTACTTTCGTAACTATCAAGTTGCAATTTAATTAGACCGGAAATATAATATAAATTGAATTTATCTGCAAACAGAACATCGTTCCCTAAAAACATCATTGGGAAGTTCTTTTGATTTATATAAATATTTCAAAATGGTACCAATAACGAAAAAGTTCCAATAGGAAATAAAAATGTATAACGAAATTAAAACGAGCTTTCTTTCCTGGGATATGCATTTAATTTCATAAGAAAAACGGACCAATAAACTCGATTTCAATACCATAATAATTCTGATATGGCGAATGTGCTCCAGATGAGATCACGTTTTATCTACCAGTAACCATAACATTTTCATAAATCTCTTTATGGAGTTCCTATCGACATTTGTTACTTTTCTACGGAAATACCGATTATCATAAAAAACCGTTACTATCAATTACATAGTCAATTTAAGCGGAATTGCGTTTCCATTATCTACGTCCATCACTTGACTCCTCTAAGAGCATATCTGGATTAGTGATTAGTTCTAGCCTCCTATCAGATATATTTTGACGTTTTTTTTTCGGATTTTATTCACGGTAAAAGCAATTATCGTTTTCGTCTATTTTCCTCCATTTTCTTTCTATTTTTTTCTGCCTACATTTGTTGCTTCATTTGATTAATTTTTCGAAAATTCTCTTTTCAACCTTTGGAGCTCAGTTCAGTTGAAATTTTATTTTTATGTAGAACGGGAGGGTTGTTTGGTGCCTTTTAGAGCTGACCAGATTATATCATGCTTGAAAGGGCAAATCAATTCTTACCCTTGTAGTAATTGCAGCTTTTAATCTATCTGGATTATCGGTTACTCTCATTTCATTTATGACCTTTATTATACGTCTCTCATAATCAATCACATTCTATTCATTTGCAAGGACGTTTCTCTGACAGTATTGAAGCTATATTTGAAAATCCAAGTCTTCAAAGCGTATTTAAATTGTGGATAATTTTCAGCAAGTAAATCGTACATTTTGTGAGATCGAGGTAGTTTGAATCGCCTTCAATGAAAGTGAACTTAAGTGGAAAATCGCACAAACGAATTAGTGGTCTCCATAAGTAGAGCATCAAGCAGAAGTTCGAGTCTCGTCGTCTATTACAGTACTGTTAGCGAGAAATGCATTGCTCGCAGGACTTGGTGGTCTACTTTCCAATGTAAGTTAATTACGAGATGAAAAACCCATTGCATTTCCAAAATCGAAATAACAAAATTCCTCCCAAATATGTAGATGTAGATATTTCCATTATAGAAATTAATTTGGCTGGCTTTTATTTCATGTAGCTCTATATATGAATGGCCAAAACAATCCCCTTCGGTTTATCTCAATATTCATTTCATTATTATTCTGTAAATTTTCAACTACACTACTCTACACTAGTTAACAAGTTTGTTTTCAATTTGTTATAAATTTGAATTAATTACATTTTATATGGTTAGCTCTCTTCATCTACTGCAAATCCTTTGTAGTGCTCTCTGTTAATCCAATCGTTGTAACAACTAATAAATTAAATTAGTAAACTAAAAGCACCACAGAAGCGGACTTTTCAGAAAATACAGTACAGTACAGTTTACATGGCATGCATATAAGTATATGTACATAAGTAGGTATTCATCAACATGAGACAACAATTCGTGCAAAGTAAGTCGTAACACTAGCCAGCACAAGTAATTCTAATTGCAAAAGCAACAGATGAATATGAACTGGGTAAAAAGTCCATTAAGGGAGTGCTATAGAATGGAAACTTTCAGACTTGTAGATATCCCAAGCCAAGAGAGTTCATATGACGAGGTCACCACCTAGATTCCCATATATAGACTTTAGTCACGCAAAAACTCAATTTAATGCTAAAGTTCTGACTCCTGGAGGTGTTTTCGGTTAGGCTACTACAAAATATATAGTCCCCATAGAGGTGCCTCGATATAGACTTGAACGTCAGGCATGAATTTTAGGGCGTTGTTGATGTCAACATTTAAAATTGTTGCTTCGACATCAGAAAACTGAAAATATTGTGGGTTTGCTTTAACATATGTACAAACATATTATGCGTGTTAGACTACACTTGTAATCACCATGAAAATTGTATAGAACAATTTGCATGACCGCATTTTGTTAATCTCTTGGGAAACAAACTAATTTTCAGAGACCCAAAGGTTTCTACTGTATTAGGATGAGTTTTTGATTCATTAAACCATACATTTATAATATACTTATTATGTGTGTGTGGGCATATTTTTAGTATATTCAATAATCCGGAAAGGTTACTCTTTTTGAGAGATTCTGGGTTATTGTGGCTAGTAGTTTTACGATTAATCTGAAATATTCAGGAATTTCCACAAACAAAGTTCATTAAAACTAACATAAAGACTTATTTTCTTTTATATTAAAGTCGTTTTAGTAAGCTTCCACGAATGTTTAAACATAATTCAAATTCAGAAACATAAAAACCAAAACTTTTTGGTTGGACAATAAAGTTGGAAGTGAATTGGTATATTCCATAAATATTGGAACTATCATTTATTTGGAACCGACTTATGTATTTCTTTCAAGAAATCTGTTTCGAAACAAGGTGCAACGATCTAAGAACAACTAGGTGTTGCAAGTGGTGAACAAATCTTGTAATGTATGTAAGGTTTCAAAATTAAAACTGAAACGTACTTAGATAATACAAAAAAAAAATAAAAGAGTTCCATGTGGAATTTAAATAAAATTTTAATGTATTGAACGTGACCTCATGCAGACCTGTAAAATTCCAAGTACAAGTACCAGTACAGTACCAGTACCTGGACTTGAAATGTTTTAAGTACAAGTCCCGGTACTGGTACTTAAAAAAATTTCAAGTACAAGTCCCGGTACTGGTACTTTAAAATTTTTCAAGTAAAAGTCCAGGTACTGGTACTGTTACTAGTACTCAAGTACCAATGTACTTGTACTTTACAGGTCTGTACCTGTAAAATTCCAAGTACAAGTACCAGTACTTGGACTTGAAATATTTTAAGTACAAGTAATTGGACTTGAAATATTTTAAGTACAAGTACAAGTCCCGGTACTGGTACTTAAAAAAATTTCAAGTACAAGTCCCGGTACTGGTACTTTAAAATTTTTCAAGTACAAGTACCAGTACTGGTACTTAAAAAAAATTTCAAGTACAAGTCCCGGTACTGGTACTTAAAAAAATTTCAAGTACAAGTCCAGGTACTGGTACTGTTACTAGTACTTTAGTACCAATGTACTTAAGTACTTTACAGGTCTGACCTCATGTAGTGAATAAATTTAAGTTGTGATATGTTTCTATATATTATTATAGTGATGCAACAAACCGCATGCATAATAAAAAAATTAAATTCTCACTTCCACGCAAGTTAGCAAGTGGGTAGCAAGACGTATACCATAAGGTTCCAATCTGGGCCATCTTATATTTTTCATATAAATAAAAATTTATCGTCGCTCGCTTAAGCTTTCCAAAATCTTGTTACTCCCACTAGTGGACGTATGGATAACTATTCTGCATATATTTTTTATCCTTATAATATCAGATTTCAGCACAATTTTCTTGAATCCACTACAACCGCATGAGCTCTAATGAACTTTACAAAGCATCTAGAAAATGGACACAGTTTGTTGTTTTTGGGCATACAAATTTCTAGAAAGACTGACAAGATCTACGGCAATACGATTTTTATAAGAGAAGGTTATCCTGACAAATACCTGAGTGCTACCTCTCACCACCATCTGTCAAATTTTACACATCGATTTTATAAAATTTTAGATTTAGATAACATAAATGCGTTATTGAAATACCTACACACAAATTTTGGCTTCCATAGGTATAATTATAGCAGAGAGAGATACGCTTAAAGAACGGTATACAGAAGAGAAGGTATACACCGTGACGTAATAATGGCAAATTTTACAAGGAAAAGAGCAATATGTAAAAACATGTAATTAAACAAAATTGTTGTTGCAAGTTGTCTCTTGCCATTAATATGACAGAATATTGTTTCCTACGTAATCTACATAGTTTTCTGTATACCGTGTGCTTACACAATAATGAAAGCATAAATAATCAAAATGCAGATACAGAGTAATTTTCCCTTAGTTGTGATGAATAATAACTGACACAATTTCTAGGACGTTGGAAAAATTCCAAATGAAAATAACATTTACTCCAACAAAGAGTATAAAACAATATTGAAATTTATCTAAAGATAAGATACCATTAGAGGACAGTGAAATTTATTAGGTCGTGCCGCATGCAGCTTTAGACTACTATCATTATGTTGGACAAACAAAGAGCAGTATAGCAATCATATTCAAAGAGGTATACACAAAAAGTCTATGAGCATTTGTAGGACAGTAAACAACATTAGATTCATTTCCATAAATGTCTCAATTAAATACAGAAAAGGACCACTTAAAATGTCTAATAACGGAAGGAACTTTAATTTGAATGGTAATTTTCCCTTATCAACTTATCCGACTCAATGATAAAAAAAATAGTAAAACAAAGTAGATAGTATGAGTATGAATTATATAAAATGATGACTCAGATGTGTAGGCAGCAAAAAAAAAAAAAAACAAAAACAAAAAAAATCGCTGTAAAAAGGACTACACTGCCGAGAAGTTCTTCAGAATGTAAAGACATATGAAATCGGTCATAACCGTTTTTAGCGTCTGATCTAGACAAAAATGCCAAAAACAACTTTAATGACGTGGCTATATTTACAGCTATTGATTTAAGAGTAGCGCCAAAATTAATTCTATTACAACTTTTGCTCCAGATGTAAGTCTGTCATTCCGTTTGGAATTCACACATAGAGACAATTCTGGTAGAACGAAATCGATTGGACACTCACTCATAATAATATTTAAAGTTAAAGTAATATTTTTGATTCGTGGATGTCGGTCTGTCCGTGTGTCTGTCCGTCCGTCCATCCTCAAGATAATTTGACAACACGTACACACGGACTTTTTACTGTTGTTGTTGTTTTTTTTAAAATAGAACTGTAGATTTAAATTCAGAAAAAGTTTTGAGCACGGCGTTTTCATAAAAATTGTAAATAAATGAACTAACGCAAAACTCTCGAGAATACTTCACAAGCTATGAAACAAACTCCCCCACTACCACATGAGAGCCCCAACGGAGTCCTAACATTCTAAAATATTTGCAGTGTTCTTATGTAAAACTGCAAAAGTTTGATTTGAATAGCTCCTCCACCCTAAACTACTCTTCATACAGAAAAATGGTGTTCTGTTAATCTTAAGCTTGCTTTCTTATCTTCCGAACTGAAATAAAACTTTTATACCTTTCCTAACAAAATTATTTAAACAAATTTATCTGAATCAAATGACTACTGTGCCGTCATGGCATGCCATGGGGCGTGGACTGATGAAATTGAATGTAGTTGCCTACAGATTCGGACTCCGGCTGCACATACACACATGTAATTATTACTCAGCTGAGAGTTAGTGAGCGTAATCGAAACTATTTTATTATTTTGGTAAGTAAGGTATATAGAAAGTGTAGTCTTTGGCAAGGTAAGGAACCGCGCTGTAAATTACTGGGAGACTATTTTCCTGTAGCATATATAAAGTCAATGTTTGGCACTTTTCCATAAGTATCAATATAGAACACTTTAGAGAACGGAGGTCTCCATACGCACACATATAGGTTTCTGTTTCATGGCTTGCGAAGTATTCTCGAGGGTTTTGACTAACCCCAACCCTTCTTGGTGCTACCATGCAAAACCTTGAGTTTTCACTCTATTTGAATATAGGGTTACAGCGAGCTGACATTGAAGATATTAACAATTTTTTGGATATTAATATTATTGGTTTTACAATTAGACCAATTGTAACTTTTTTTCTTGTTGATAATTTGATTTAGTTCTGTATATTTACACGTTTTTATCATATTTCAGCTATGTGTTTGTCTCCAAATTTAATAAGTGATTTTTCACAAACTTCCTGACCAGCTAGAGTTCTGAAATTTTCAGTATTTACGTATTTCCGATGGCAATGTAATATTTAGTTATTTCAAATATAAATTGATTGATATTTTGATAGTTAATTTTAATATTTCATACTCTAGATAATAAACTTATCTGGAAATCGCATCTGTCCATCAGAATAGCAGAAAATGCGGTAGGATCTCTCTACATGTGTCGTCGCTTTATTGGCAGAGCATGGGGTCCAAAGCCCAAAAATGATGTATCAGTTGTTAAACCCATGGTAACCTATGCGGCCCTCGCATAGAGCAGCTATCGAAGCCTTATAAAACCTTCCCCTCCTGCATTTCCAGGTGAAAAAGGAAGCGATGTCGAGTGATATCAGATTGCAAAAGCCGAAACAGCTAAAGCCAACTGATCTGGTCTGGTTGGTCATTTAAGTATCTTAAAACAGATGCGCTTTGAGCAAATGACGACAATATCTGATATCATCACACCCAAGGTGGATTTTGTAAGATCATTCGACGTGGTTGAGACCGCCAAAAATGACGTTCCACTAAATCGCCATTCCAACAAGGATCGGAGTGTGATATACAGATGGCTCAAAAACGAACAGTGGAGTATCAGACTGGGCATATACGGCCCCAGATGCCATATATCAAAGGCCCTGGGCTCTATCCTTACCGTATTCTAGGCCGAGATATTAGCCATAGAAGAAGGTGCCAATATCTGCATACAGAGCCATAAATAGCAAAACCATTAATAACCTCTTGGATAGTCAAGCTGCTCTCAAGGCCTTAAAGTCTAACACTATCAAGTCAAGTGTAACCGCAGAGCTATCCCAAAGAGCTAGGAGACAAAACAAAAATCCCTTAATTGAGAAAGGCTACAAGAACTTCGTCAGGTAAAAATGTTTATCGAAATCTCTGGCGGAAAAACTCCTTTCCTTAGGACAACAGAGCTCAAAAGGATTCTTTTCAGGCCATTGGTCATTGATGTATCATCTATACAAGATGAGTTTGGCTGAGACTTCATCCTGCCGCTACTTTCAGGATGCTCATGTAATATCGGAGCAGTTACTCTACAACTGTGAAGGATTTGCCAGGTGGAGATTACTCCACCTCCAGAATGCTTCTCCTCCACCAAACTACGTATGGAATTTAATTCCACAAATCTAATCTTATCTAATCTACCAGAGGAGGTCAACATAAGTAGTAACAATCTCATACGATATTAATTAATCTTTCACCGCCATTTTGTGTAAAAGGTACAAAGGCGAGATTGTTGTAAATTTCTGTAATAAAGTATTTTGTAAACATAGCCAAGGTAATTATAAAACTTGCAGTTGGTAGCTATGATAAAAGTGGGATGATGGAATTTGTTAAAAAAAACGAAGAAAAAGTCGGCCACGTTGAATTTTTACTTGTCGAGGAGTAACCTGTCACTTCATTGCTTGTTGAATTTATAAAAACGACCACTTAAGTAATTAGAATATTAATTAATTAAGAAGGAACCCGCCTGTTTACAGCATTATCTGTGGATATTTTAAAATTAATTATGGTTGAAGTGTACCGGAAAGGAAGATTCTACAGGAACATGAAAAAAAAGAAGCACGCTATAAAAGGAAACTATATTCTATAAAAAAACAGGATGATGGATCTTAAGTAATCTTATGAAGGTAAGTAGATTTCAAGTATCTTTCAATTATAGAAAGATCTGTCCATCCAACAAGGACTTTTGTTTGAATTTTTTTGCACACAATTGCGACTGATTTTTGAGGATTTATCAAAATTGGAGCACCTGAGTCTATACTTGTTTCCACAATTTTAATTGATTTGATTTTTTATCATTTTTTCGAGTAACATTATTTTTTTAATAGTTAGTTTGTTAGGAATATTACTTAAAAATTACTCAAAAATCAACTACATTACCGTTAGAAGCAATTCACGCAGTTAGACTCTCAACTTTGGGCTTACCTTACTCTGCAAATAGAAAGAAAATCACAAATTTAGTAAAACTGAAAAAACATTTTTTTATGTATTCTGTATATGGTTTGGAACAATTATATTTATGTAAGTAATAGGTATAGATTAAAATACTCGTGGGAATATAAGCCTTGTAGATTTTTAGAGTGGCTCCGAACTGCCGACTTATTTGACAACATACCAATAACAGTATAGGATTTTCATTCACAATGCTTAGCGCCCTAAAGCTATTTGTTTTATTAACTTGTCTAATACTGCTCTGCATAGCAGCCTTATTTCGGAAAAATTCGGGAGACCATTTAGAGATTACAAAGTGTATCTAATGAGTTTTTTCCTACGAAAAGTACTAATCACAGACTCGGATAACATAAAATTTAATTTTCCGTTAAATATTTCGCTTGCGTTTTATGTTCCTAGGACATTTTATACCCTAGATGAATTCTATAGGGTATACTAAGTTTGTCATTCTGTTTGTAACGCACAGAAATAATGTTGGTATAGCAAAATGGATTAGACATCCACGCATAATATTAAAAGTTATTTTGATTTTGGCATGTTCGTCTGTCCGTCCGTCCGTGCGGACGATTACTCGAGAGCGCGTGTACTTAGAGAGCTGAAATTTTGTATATGGTGTTTTCATAGTAATATAAAATAAAATTTTAAAAATGGAATAAAACGGGCAATCCGTTCTTGGTGTTGCCATATAAAAATTTAGTTTTTTTACGGATAGTGTGAAAACGATCAGTCCTAAACATTTCTATTGTACTAAAAACTTCTTCAGAATATGAAGTGCTATAAAATTGGTTATAATCATTTTTTCTGTCCGACGAACCGTTCTAGAAATATATGCGAAAAACCACTGCAAAAATCAAAATTGCTCAATTGCAATTGGTCTTATTATTAGACCAATTATAGCTTTTTTAATTGTTTTTACATTATGAATGTCAGCAGGGGGGGGGGGGCTTAAATAGCTATTTAAAGCCATCCCCATACTCACTCTTGTATTCGAACTGAGGTACTAGATGTATTCGCACCTTAGATAGGCTCCAACTCGGTAGGATTATGGGAACCCCCGGCGAGCAGGGGTGGCTTGGCTCCAATACGGCATGTTGCATATCAAATGAAAAGTCTCGCCAAGTTCTATAGGATAGTGTACTTTTCTCCCGATTCAGAAAACTTTCTCAGGACGTTTTTGCTGCCGGAAAACCCATTTTCATGGTCTTGGGTCACATACACCCCAGCTACTACATTTCGCATACATGTTTGCAGTTCTTTCTACCATGGCATTAGTACTCTATTGTGAACATTTTTCTCATGTGTGATGCGGTGATGACGGGCGTATCGTTTGAGAAAGGCGAAAAAGTAGTGAAGATATTCATGCGCTCTCTCGATCGATTGGTTTACATAAACCTATTGTGCCTATCAACATATTTCGACCAAAAGCACTACACAATAGGAAGAATATGACCGAGTTGGTTATTATTATGAAGTTCAAGTGGCCCTCAGCCCAAAAATTCTGTACTGGCTGCTGTGAGGAATAAGTTGAAAGCTGCACTTTCTGGCTCCAAAATAATACGGCTGCATGACTTTGGTATTGGCACTGTTAGTGATCAGTCTTCTCCTGTGTATATTAATGACAGTATTATTTCTCATAACTTACATATTTTTTGTGCGGCGTTAAAGCTAAAAAAGGAAAGGAATAATTGTGGGTGCTTTCACGTCGTTTGGGAATGTGTATATACGGAGCAAGGAAGAAGATGAACCCCTTGTTACTAAAACTGTTGTTAGTTCCCATTACCTGTGGCTCTCCAATCACATTCTCTCTCTAATCAGTGCACGAAACCGAGCTTATAGTCTGTGGAAGTGGTTTCGTTCATCCAAATTTTGGGAGGAGTATCGAGCTCTACGTAATCGTGTTTCTTGTCGCATTAAAATTGCAAAGAAAGGGTACTACTGCTCGGTTTTGACATCAATCTTCCTACAAAACAGCGTTGGAACAATTTAAAGCCTCTAAGCATAAATTCAAAGAAAAATATTCGTTGAGCGACTGATCCCGATGAATTAAACAACAATTTTCTCGCTAACCATCATTCTTCGTCTTCTGAAGCCGCCATGGATTTCTTATTACTGGTTTCATCCCAACGTGAGGGCTTTACCTTTTTGAAGGTAACGAAGGCTGATATATTTGAATCCTTTAAGTGCATTAAATCGTGCTCTACCGGCCTCGATATGATTAATCCTAAATTTGTACGATTACTGTTGCCCTTTATTCTTTCTCCTATTGCTCATATATGTAATACATGTTTCATGACCTCAATTTTTTCTTGTGCTTTAAATATTCTAAGGTAATATCTATTCCGAAAAATCCATCCTCCCTTTCCCTTCTAAAATTATAGAGATGATTTTATCTGCACAAACCTCAAGTTACATTGTGATCAATGGATTGTTACATGATCACCAATCTGGCCAATCATAGCTGTATGACTGCTTTATTACAAATAACTAATGACTAGAATTGCATTAGATGATGATAAGTTTACTGCACTTGTATTTTTCGACTTGTCTAAGGCTTTCGATTCCGTTGATCATGGATTTTTTTCCAAAAAACTTGTCATCGAATTTAATTTTAGTTCTCATGCTGCTCGTTTGATATTCAGCTACCTGAGTGGTCGGTCTCAGGCAGTCTTTTCCAAAGGCAGACTTTCTTCTTTTTAGGAATAATTTCTGGAGTACCACAAGGCTCCATATTAGGACCACTTCGTTTTGTAATAACTGTTAATGATGTATTTAGTCGTGTTAATTATTGTCAATTACACCTTTACGCGGATGATGCTCAGGTTTTCCTGTCCAGACCGGTTGGATTGGTTGAGGATGCAGTATGTTGCCTGAATTTGGATTTGGAGGCTTTAAATCAATGGTCGGTAGATAATAGTCTTCTGCTACATCCTGATGAAACAAAGTCCATAGTGATTTACAAAACGTTGCTCGACACTAGCTATTTACCCTCTGTAACACTTAATGGTGCTAGTATATGCTTTGTGAATTCAGCTCAAAACTTAGGAGTTATATTCAATAGAACGCTATCGTGGAGTGATCATATTGACAGTTTATGACGAAAGTTATATGGAGGTCTTCGTGCATTATGGGCATCTAGTGCATGTATACCAACCTCC
This sequence comes from Dioctria linearis, assembly GCA_963930735.1. Classification (NCBI taxonomy): domain Eukaryota; kingdom Metazoa; phylum Arthropoda; class Insecta; order Diptera; family Asilidae; genus Dioctria; species Dioctria linearis. Next base: position 28,595,923 of record OZ005741.1, read on the forward strand.
ACCCGTTTATTGCTTGCCCATTTAAAGTTTATTCCGGTAATTTCATACGGATGTGAAGTGTTTAGTGAACTCTATTCGCAATCGTCATATAAGCTTAATTTTAGTTTCAAATCAATTGTAATGTCTACAGCCTCCGCAGATTTGATCAAATCTCACAGTTTATTTCCTCCATCTTTGGTTGCAGCTTTGTGCTATTTTAGTTGTATTTTGTTCTTGGCTAAATTTATTAAATACCGTGTACCTACGTATTTGCATAACTGCTTGCATTATCGCAGATCCAATAGAACAATTGCACTTATTATACCGCGATCCTCCTCACTAACTATTGCTCTAAGAAACTGTTTGGGAGCTCGCATACTCAACAGTTAATACAAATATTTTCTTTTTTTTTTTCTTTGCTTCTTTATTTTATTGGATTAATACATATTTTTGAATTGCTTGGTGATTACTATTTTTTAGTTGTTTAGTTTTAGTTTTTAGATTTATCTATCTATCTAAAAAGTGATTATCTACGACGGATCAGTTCTGCGCAATCACGAGAATTAGAAAAGCCCACCCTTTTAGCCAGGAAAGTCGATCAAGCTACATCCGATCGCCAAAGCTTTTCCCCGCTTAATTGAAATAAACATTGTTAATAAAATATGTTCAGAATATCATAATGAATCGTTTAAGACATCTCTCATGTCTGTAGATGTCGGGTCTAAAGTTGCATGAAAAGTGGACATTTTCACGTTTGACTTTTTTTAATTTAATAATTCCAGGAAGAAAAGTTCTGTATTGCAAAGTAAGAACTAAAATAGGAGCCTACCTAGATGCAGAGTGGTCCACAAAGGAAATTTCTGAAAAAGTCAGCAGATCCGAAACGAATAAAGTTATCATGACACGATTTTCTGGTGGTGGCGTTTTGATGGCTTGGGCTGGTTTTTCGACCAGCTCAGAAAACGGATATTGTACGGGTTTTTCGAAGAATGGACTCCAGTGTCTAAATAGTACACTATTAGACAACATTATAACCGAAAGATCTGGGGAATTGTGGTGAAAATATTTTATCTTTCAACAAAATAATGCGCTTATTCATTCCTTCAGAGGATCAAAACAGTCCTTTAAAGTTCTTTGAAGACAGAAATATCAAGGTTCTCAATTGGACTGCTAGAAGTCAGGATCAAAACCCGATCGCGAACTTTTGGAGAATCCTCGTCAGGTAAGTTAATGAGAAGCATTTTACCTCGTTGACTGAGTTGAAAACTGTCATAAAATTGACATGGGAAGCTATACCGACGAGGTTGTTAAAACAAAGGAAGCTATACAAAATATCGAAATGGACAATTTCGAAGATGTTAAATGATAGATAAGCAATTTTAACAGAATGCCCCAGAAATGATACAAATGTTTTCATAGCTTGTTTGGGTTTATCTTATTAAGCCAGTCTGGTCTGATTATTACTTGGTGACTGACAAAAAAAAAACATTATAGCGGTGAAAGAAATAACTCTTATGAAAATATGTATGCGAGCTTGCTTTCAATTTATTGCCCCATTTGAAGGTGGTGCAAAGGGTTAGTGAAGCGGAGAACTGCCAAGGGAGAATAACTGGATGTGAAAAGCCATATATGTGCACCGTGTTTCGTTGTGCTGAGGTCCTGTACATCTGATTACTGATGAAAGTGCGTGTACCTAGTGAAGCCTAGCGCGTATATAACCTAGTATGCAGTTTGGTATTTGTACCTTGGTATGTTATAAGACTACTGGCGTTAGCCTCAAGCCTCTCCTAGCTCAATGGGCGGATCATAACCTTCTCGTGGTCGACTGCTGTCACTTTATAAGTGCTAATATGATTAAGCCCGGACGGAGGTACCTGTAACGTTTAAGGATCTGCATTTAAGATTCAGTAGGAGTACTCATGATCGTCTGATCATGTGCTACGAACCCATACCAATTGGGTAGCCGACATTGCTAACTTGGTACTACGGGGTTGAGGAGCCCCGAATAAAGCTCTTTGAGCAATATTCGCCTCAACATGGGGAGGCCCCCTTGTGGGAGTATCGTAGTGGTTGTAGTAGCCCATATCGCGGGCAGAGTGAGATTATCTGAGTCTGCATGACTTAGGCGAATATTCTTCTCTAAACAAAGTAGTTTGTTCTTTTGTCATAATTGCATACTGCGTCCGTGAATTTGAAGGATGATCGCTTATTTAATGTATGCTTAGAGGATTGGCTCTCGGCGTGGAGTTGCGCTAAGTCAACCGGGTGCCGTGACCCAAAGATCGGAAGAGATTTTAGGTAGGTCTCGCTTCGACCAGTAAGTCCAATGTCAATCATTCACTGACATAAACTGGTACTTGCTGAGACAGAATATAAATTATATTCTGTCTCTCAAGGGCGTTGAGTGTCGCTTGTCTTCAATCCGTGCATTAAGAGTACGGTGAGATTAGGCCATAATGGCAGGTGCTCACGCAAAACAATGACAGCTTTCTGCCCCATTTGAAATCCAACACAAAATAATTAGATTAAAATTAGTGCTACAATTACGCTAGAATCGCAAATAAGCACTTCTTAATAATAATTCACTTAGTCTAAACAATTAATTGCACGTGTCACGTGCAAATCCAATGAAATTCTTCGTGTCAAATACTTTGGAGAGAGAAATAAAAAAAAAATATAATTTCCTTATTTAATTTCACGGCTGTATTCTTATATCCACCCCCTCGAATTGCATATAAAATTATCATGCATAATTAGATTGTCATGACATAATTTAATGTAACTAACTGAACTGGTGCACCTGGTATCTCATTGATTTTTTGAACACTCGAACTAAACACTTGAACTTAGCAAAGAACAAAGAGACTGAGTGATACTGCTCTGGCTGGGGCCGTTTTTTATAGGCGAGTCCGCCATTTTAACTATGCAAATTGTTGCTAATTGTTAAGGCGCAAATATAATATTCTCGGCGAGGAAAATTAATTACCAACATGCAATGCGTGATTTCTATCTTCTGATGTGTGTTGATGTAATTGCAATAATTAGTATTATCAATTTCGCTATAAAATTAATTATAAAATTATTGCCACAAAACTGACTTGAGTGACAGTTGCTTGTGGAATCTAAAGATTTTCTCCCCTTTCACTCGCCGGTTTCTCTTTCCCTTTTATTGGTTAAGTAAAAATTGTAAAAATGTAAAATATCTTTCGAAAATAGATATTTATTCAAATTTTCGCAATTTTTACCGCACTGTACGTGGAAAATAGTCCAAAAATTATTTTTCATCATTTGACAGAACTTGAAGCTTTTTTCAGGTTTTTTAATGTTTATGTTCGGCTCGCGAGTTATTGTTTCGCGATAATTAGAGTTTATAAGTCAAAATTGAGGAAAATATTTTTCTAAATTATCGTGCACTTTTGTGTTTAATTGGAATTTCGTAAATTGTAAGGTTTTTCCGTGTTTATTACTGGGTAATTGAGCTAAGAAGAATTTGATCCCCTCTAGAAGAACAAGCATTAATTCGAATATTCGTATAAATTATAAACTTAAATTTAATAAAATATATAATGAAAAGTTAGTTTAAGTATAAACGAATTTTTGATTAGAGAATAAAGCAAAAAATTAAAAAATTCGAGTTTATATGTACTAGACATTCTTAGAAATCTGTATATAGTGGGGAAGGCCAAATCTTCTTAATCCTTATACTATGTTATTGATATTAAAAATAGAATTACTTTTGCTTCCTCTAGGGATTTCATTTCAAAATATTACAGATCCTGCCGCTAGGTTTCCGTTCCGTTTCCAATATTTCTTTTCAATGTTCAAACTTTTTCCCTTCAAATTTATGACCAATAATTCGGATTAAGGCAATTCTACACCTACAAATATGAATCTTATTCTTTTCTAAGCAAGTAGGGCATGTATATGTAATGTGTGTGTCATTCTGTTTATATACAGAATCTACACAAACAAACATTAATACATAAAAACAACATTTGTTAGGTGGCTATGATGAGTAAAATACTTATAAAATGCCATGCCATTATTCCACCTGAGCACACCTAAACTTCTTTTCTACTGTTGTGAAACGTTTTGTTTTCAATTCCCATAAGCACAACTCCTATTTTCTGAATATAAGATACAAAAATTCCAGTAATTTTTCAAGTAAATACATGTGTAATACTACCTCGCCCTTTTCTCCGTCAGCGTAGGTAGTATGTGGGTACTGCTAAAAGGTTTAAATTATCACGAGCTCTTTTTTTTTAATGGAAGTTCAACGGCTTTTGTTTCTTCTGTCCATAGTAATTCCACATGCATTAAACTTTCAATTATCTCCTCCACAATTCCGACAGTGGCAGTTTAATGGGACTGAGAGCTTTTAGCAGTACACCAAATAACCAGAACAAAAAAAAAAATAGATCAACATTCACGTCCCATTCTATATCTATAGAAAAATATGCAGGAATAACACTTGCTAAATGTTCTCAGTTGAAATAATGTTGAGTTCTGGACTTTAAAATACACACACACATGCACGAAATAGAATTTGAGGGAAGATAATAAAATTCGCATAAAATTTATTAAAATAAATATCTTTGTACTTTGAATGCCAGAGATGTGGAAAGAAGAGCTCCTTTTTTATACTTATTATGAACTGGTTAAGGTTTGTTGTATTTTATTTTATTTTTCCTGAAAGGATTAAGTTTTTTCAGGAATCCAGACAGGCATAAAGTAGGTATTCGAATATAAAGGATGAGTAAAGTAGTGTATGCAGGTTTTAAGAGGCTTTTGTTTATGTATTTTATTGCTGGCTCTGTTTAAGCTGTGTTCGCTGTACGTGAGAAATTAAAATTTCACGGGTCCTTAAATTTCTGTATAGAGTAGAATTTTTGACATCTGTATATGTATTTGGAATATCATATTTTGGGGAAATATTAAAAAATTCGAGCAATAAATGCATGTTCTATTTTTGGGAAAATAATTACAGAAACCACCGACCTTTCAGCAGGGATTATACGAGCGATTTCAGATTGTGCTGTCACACTATTTGTTCATGTAAACCAAACTGGTATGTAAGCAGCTCATCTTACTTGCTGAAAAATCATGGCAGTTCAGGGGATAGTAATTTGACATTTCAAATCTTGCAAACTGGCAGACAAAAACTTTCCATAATGAGTTTCTAAACTAAATTAATTTATATAAAAAGAAAATTCATTTTAATGGGATTTTTTTTTTCAAATTATATACAATCTGTGTAATGGGATTGGTGATCTACTAGAGGGTCTCTTTCCCATCCATTTATTGATATTTTTCTGTATTTTTAAATTTTGTGAATAACCAGAACGAATATAAAAACTTACTTTAACTCGTTACGTGTACAGTTGTATTCTGAAATGAGCAACCTATTCAAATAACGAAACCCTAGGGCCATCTTGCTTTCATATGACTTAGCTGAGATTATTTGGGGCTAGTATTTACTAGTTCTTTTTTTATGAACATTTTGTTAGGATTAGTTAACTTCTTAGAGATTTTTGCCGATTTTGTTACACCTTATGGTGGACGTTGCTGCTGCTCAATATTCTGCGCATGTTCCAATCCTAATCCGGCTAAATAAGTCGATGCTTAAGTCTCCAGACTAGGACCAGATTCTCTGAACTGTCCTGACGTTGACCGATTCATGATTTTTTCCGACGATGATCAATGTTGCAACTGCTTTTCTTGACTTTTTATTTTCTTGCCGACTTTATCCAACGGGAAAAATACACTTCAGAGAATGATTCTTCGCCTTTCCGTTAAAAAAAAAAGAAAAAACAGTAACAGTAACACAACTTCGTTCCGTTCCCTGATCCTTTTTTTTAATATGTCCCCCTCGGCTGAAGTTAGTACAATCTTTAGAAGGCACCCTATGAAATTTCATTTCAATTTATTCGCTAGTTTAAGGATTATATCGATTTTACGAAAGAAGTATTTCTTTTTTGCATTCTTTGCGAAATTTGCCCGGACTTCATATGAAGTTTAATGCGAAGCACTGTGGACCGTAATGTGTTAATTTCAGTAGTTTAGGAGCCAGTCATTTCACATCGACATTTCTAAGGGTTTTTGTTTATGTTTTATAGTTATTTAAGGTGATTCTAATTTTAAACTTTGCATTTATATTATTTATTTCGTTTATTTGTTAATCATTTTCATTTATTTTGTTTAAATCCAGATTTCTATTCTTTTACTTAGATAATTTGAAAATGTTAAGTTGCTTTTTTATTCTACTTTTTTATGCTTCAAATTAAGATTTCTCAAGTGTGGATTGCTCATACTTCATTCTTTGCGGTTAAATTTCAATCACTTTTGGAATAATTAATTGATTTTAAATTCAGAGCTGATAATTTGCGGGTTTTTCAAAAAAAATTAGGTTTAAATTAGAAAATGGCACAAATCGGGTAACTCTTTCGTAGGGTTGCCATAAAAAATGCATTTTTTTGCTATATATTTGGACACTGCCTCAGAACGCGTTGACGTCGAGAGCTGAAATTTTGTACATGGCGTTTTCATAAATTAAATCTAATTTCCAAACTGGACTAAATACTTCTTGGTGTTGATATTCAGAAATTTAGGTTTTTTACGTATATTTTGAAAACTGATTAGTCCTCAGTCACAGTCGTTTTTATTGTAGGTACTGAAAAAGTTCTTCGGAATATGAAATCCTATGAAATTGGTTATAATCCCTTTTGTTGTCCGACGAAGCATTCTAGAAATATACGCGAAAAACCGCTTCTACAATCAAACTTGCAGAGAATGGTGGCTATATGAAATTATTCATCTAGGATATCGTCAGACTTTGCCAAACCAATTCCAACTTTTTTACTTGTTATATATTTTGGATTAATCTGTCAGTTTAATCCTTTTAGTCTTGCATCAACAAAGAACTTAGAACAGAATAAATAATACAAAATTAAAGATGTGTGGTATTTGTACTTTTTTTCTACGTTAAAATATGGCGGTAACGGAATTACATTACGTATTCATCAATGGAATTTATAATATGGAGTGACTCGGAGATATATGGGTCATTAAATTCATGGGATAATCTTTTTGCAAAGTCCACAGCATAGTGGCATCCCAAGAAATTTTGTTTTATATAGAAGTAATCGTAAGGTTTCCATTACAAAAATATATAACTTAAGTTGTATAGACTAGTACGCGAAACTGCTATGTGACCACTATAAACCCTTTATAGAGCTTAAATTGAGGATTAGAGTAAAGGTAGCTGTCACTTGATTTATGTAACGTTACATAACTGAAGGTTTTATAAGATGAGCAACAAGAATATCACCTTCATATATAACTTCTTGTATAACCCAACGTGCTCTCGATTAATTTATTTTGGTCATAGCAGTGGTTGCAGTAATGTTTCGGTTACCTTAGCTTAAACTTTGTTTATAGGTGGTGATGCACAGATGTGGCTGCTTGTACTTACATGAACAAATAACCATTATAAAAATTTCAAGTACTCTTAAAACTAGTAGAAATAAGTATTACTTATATATATAATCTAAAGGAACTTTAACCTGCCTCGAAAATGAGTATACCCTTTAGTCATAATATGTTACCTTTGCTAGTGTTATATATCTTAAAGCAGAGCTGGCCAAGTACCAAGGAAAAAGTTCTTAAGTACAAGTACAAGTATCGAAGGCCTGAGGACTTCAGCGTTAGTTCAAGTACCACATGTATAAAAAGTACTTGTAACTAAGTACTGAGACTACTAAAATGGACTGAGTACTTTTTTACAATCTTTGTACGTTCATAGTAATATAATGATAATTCTAGAGATTAGTTAGAAGATTAGGATAAGTACATATATATATACATATAACATAGTAAACATAGTAACCAACGCCGCTATATGTGGAGTATAAAGCCATAAGAACAGAACTGATTTGCTACACTTTCAAATCGAAACGATTCCAAAAAGCAAGTCTACTACTACTTTTGACCTTTCGCAGCTTTCAGTTGCTCTATCGAGCAATATGATACTTTGACGCTCGAGCGCGCAGTACACACAACTTTCAGGAAAATTTTAATGTAGGTGTGATACTAGGTGGTGTAATACAATCTTCTCGTATAAAAAGAAAAATAAAAAATGTCCTGTTAGCTACATTTCACTTTTGTTTTATTTATTCGTATTTTAAATTTTATATAATAGATTAAATTTCGAAAAATTCAATTGGAAAACATTTTGGTGGTAATAGTGACACAAGTTGCAATTTAGTTGCGCATCCATTTGGTAGGATTATTCGGCTTCATTAGAATCCAAGAATACCAAAGCAGAGTATACAAACTTTTTATAGCTGGTTCTGGTTGTCTATTCCGAAATGGACAACAACATTTGAAATGATGGAAACATTGAGTGATTCATATTTTTTCGCTTCTGCCGTGCTGAGGAGGTCGATCAAATGATACAAACTGTATGCTTTTCTACGAAGAACTAGATCATTTTTTTTAAATGTAGGTACTTAATAGACTCAGAAATACTTAATTAAAATCTTGGTGCTTAAGCACAAAACTAAGTCTTAAGTACAAGTAAATACAAGCAAGCCTTATATTGAAGTACTAAGGGTATTCACTCTTTAATGTATCACAGTGTAACCGATGTAAAAATACAACAAGAATTTACAAAAAAGAGTGAACACACCCTGTAGCCTTTAGCTTAATTCGAAATGTAATAGGGTGATAAAACGGCCCCGTAGGAGCTCTCCCCGGCCCCGGAAAAATTGAAAAAATCCGCAAGATTCCCAGGAGTCATAGTTATTATAGAAAAAAAGAATTAAGAAGATCCGGTTAAAAATAGCTGAGATAAAAACAAAAGTATCTCAATAGAACGGCTTAAATTAAGGAAATGCCGGTTTTTCATGGCGTTTTCTGACCGTTTTGGTCGTTTTCAAAGTTTTTATTTTTACTATTTATTACTACTTAACTATACACTTTTGAGTATAATGCCAGGGGAAAAAATGAAGCCTGTTCTGTTTGGAACGTTTTTTTCCAATTAGTTTTCCGCTCGGGCTGATAGTTTAGGAGAAAACTTAATAATAGTCGAACAACATCCTTTTACGACGGCTTTTTGCCGTGAGATGATGTAAAAAATTACAATTTCCCTTTACGGAATAACGGTGCTTCTGAAGATTTTTTTTGAAAAGATGAAAAAGTTCTGTAATCGAACACTTATACTTATGATCGAAAAAAAATTTGAAAAATAACTCATATGTAGCAATGGGGTATATGGGACCCAGATGAGGAAAAACTTTGAAGGAAAAGCTCAGTGAGAAAATGTGCCGAATTGAAAATAAAACAAGCAAAAAAGCTAATATTGGTCTAAGACCAATTCTCATGATACCCTAGATGAATGTCCGTATGAATTTTCGTATGGGCACCCATTTGAGCAATTTTGATTTTTGCAGTTGTTTTTCGCATATATTTCTAGAACGGTTCGTCGGACAGAAAAAATGATTATAACCAATTTTATAGAATTTCATATTCTTAAGAAGTCTTTAGTACAATAAAAATGTCTTGGACTGATCGTTTTCACAGTATACGTAAAAAACCTAAAATTTTTATATGGCAACACCAAAAAGGAGTTGCCTCATTTAGTCCATTTTTAAAATATAATTTGCTAGTATAATGAAAACACCATGTACCAAATTTTAGCTCTCTACGTCGACGCGTTCTCAGGCTGTTTTCAAATATATAGAGGAAAACGAAATTTTTGTATGGCAACCCAAGAAGGAGTTTTCCGATTTGTCTCATTTTCGAACTTAATTTTACTTTTTTTTTCAAAGTCCGTATACAAAATTTCAGCTCCCTAAGTGTACGCGTTCTCGAGTTATCGTGCGACGGACGGACGGACGGGCATACAAAAATCAAAATAACTTTTAATATTATGCGTGGGTGTCCAATCCATTTTGCTCTACCATCATTATTTCGAGGTGTTACAAACGGAATGACAAACTTAGTATACCCCTATAGATTTCATCTAGGGTATAAATATTCTAGTAGATAGAGAATTTTGTTACCTTTAATTTGAATGTAAAATTATTTCTCTAGGGGCATCCGTTATGATGCAGAGTCCGACAAAGTGAAAAAGTGGCTTTCAGGTAAAATGTAAGAGGGTGGAAAAAGACACTACAAAGTATACCGGATTGTAAATTTAAAAACTCCATTCGATAGAGCTCTGCGGGGGCTCTAATTAGACACCCCACATGCTATCGTTGGGGCTTGAGCGGGTGGGGTAGCAGCCCCCACCCTAAAATTCCCCCACCCCAACTTTTTTTTCATAACTTTAATCCCTTCATCGAACTAAAGACCAAAGTTTCATGCTGTTTGATGCGCCATTACTTATGCTTTGGGTTCACAAATTTGCAATACCTTTTTTTGTGGGGGAAAACCGTGATGCGAGTAGAAGTAAATTGAACAGCCTGTTAAATCAACCCAGTACTACCTAGAAAAAATACAAGTGCACGAGTCGATAATCCTCAAAAGGATCTTTCATTTTGGCACAATGGAAATTTTCCTAGGACACTCCCCTCCCCCTCTGCACACCCTGACATTTGACGTTCAATCTGACCTCCTAAGTACAACTATACTTATACAAGTCGGTTTACACTGCCAATTTGCGAATGTAAAAATACAAGACCCTTGTATTGCATTTTATATGCATAGGCCTTGTATTACTTTACTGGGTTGTAATCAAATACATCTTTTACAACGATACACTCTTTGATACAACATTGCGTGAGTACCCCTACTATGTTGGGATTTTCAAAAGCTTAGGCTAAGTTTTAAGTAATGAAAATGTACTTTAAGTAGTACTTAAGTACTTTTTTACTTAAGTATTGCCCAGCTCGGTTTTAAAGTAATGACAAAGTGTCTGTGTCATGCTATTCTTATAATAACTTTTGTTGTACGCTCCTCGTGTAGTGTAGTGAATAATTTTAGTTACGAAAACAAATAAAATGTCTTATAAAATCGAGCAAACTGAACAGGCAGGTCAAGAAGGACCTAGTTTGTGTATTGTCCCAACAGCTTGGAAAAATAAAGGCATATTAAAATGGCCAAATACGAAAAAATTAACGTTACTAAAAGTTTCCGATTGTACCATAATCCCTTCTTTTTGATCTCTTTGTGCTTTCTATCATAAGCTACATATTACCTGATGTTGGCTTAATAGTATATAACAAAAAATTAGTTCTATACACGATAGAAAGTAAAGAGTTAAGACAACGTCTAAATTTCGTTTTTTTTTTCATTCAACAGAAAATCAACAATACTGTGTAAATTTGTGCATCAACCATCTCCGATTTTAATGAAATTTTAAATTTCACAAGTAGGTTGGTTTTATTGCTAATAGTACTTTGTTGAATCATCTGTTATTTTGAAAATTGAACAAGCGGAAGAATTTACTTGGTAAGTGTAGCTACAAAAATTTATGTCTCAAAATATTCGCATCGCAATCCCATGAAACATATGTACGTTGTATATTTAAGGGGTTACAAGAGTTTCGAACATTAAAAAAAAGCATATTTTTTTAATTTTTTTATTTAATTTGTCTAGAATATTTTCCCAAGTTTCAAGTCAATCGGAGTAAAAGTCTAGGAAAGGGAGGCTTTGGAAATTATCTTCATTATCCTAGACCGGCAGGGAGCGCCGCAAGTATATTAAGACAGCTGCTTACCTATTGTTTGTCTGTCTCTCTCGCACGCTTCTCTCACTTTCTAAGAGTCACCAATTTTAAATATTTTATTTTAATATAAGCTGGATATTGCAGCTGCAGCAGGATCATTGCTTTATGGAGCTGGAATCGATGATTCTATGAAGGTTGAAATTTTTTTTCTGTCTTATTCCTACTTAATCGGTTTTTTGTAAAAACACTATTTTTGAACACGGTGGACACGATTTTTCACAAACTAATCCAGCGATCTTATTGAAACTTTGCACAGTTATTCAAAATAGGATAGACTATGACTGAACGAAGGTGTTTTTTTTTCGATTACAACTAATTTTACAAGACTAGACGTAGTGTAAACTCTACCAAAAATTGTTCTTTTTTGCATACAGCTCTGTCAAAAATTATTTAAATTTCAATTTTTTTTTTAAATCCTTCATTCAGTCATGAGCTATACTTATCTACTAACAGAAAAATAGTGGTTTTAAATTTGAGATAAGGCTATTATGAGTTATTCTGACCACCATAAGGGCACTTTTTTTGAGGGGTCTCCGGAAACCAGGTCTCACCGGCGAAGTTTTTGAATGGAAATTTAAAAAAATATTCGCTCTTTTACATGCTTAAAATTTTGAATAAAATAATTTATTTGTTATATAAAAAAAATAGAGAAAATACGCTTTTTTTAGCCTTCGAAACCCATGTAACCCCTTAAGGAAGCTTTGAAGTTCTTGAGAAAAATAAATCGAGGTCCTTTTTCTAAAATTTTGTTTTCAAGGATAACTGATATGTCTGTTATCCTTACATATTTCAAAACTACCTAAAGTTGCCTGATCTTCTATTAAATTTACATATTTTTTTATTCGTTTTATTTATAATACTATTTTTTATAGTTTTTGTTTTAAATTGTTTTTAATTTAAAAAGAAAACATTAGGATTCGAACGCCTTACACAGAGTCTGGACTTTTGTTAAGTTTATTTTTTTTTAATTTTCCTTTTTATTGTAGATTTTTTTTATTATTTTGAAATTTTCTTAAATTTTTCTTAATTTTTTTTTTTAATTTGGGAAAAAAACATGTTAGAATTCGAACGCGTTACAGACAGAGTCGAGTCTGGGTTTCGCTTAATTTTTAAAAATTTAAAAAAAATTATTTTTCAATAAAAATAGCATCCTAGGATTCGAACGCTTTACAAACAGAGTCTGTGCTTTTCTGATTTATTAACAGCCAAGATTTTTTTTTTATTATTTTTCTATTTTAATACTTAATGGGTGTTGAGAAAACTGTAGAACAGAGAAAATGGCACTCTTTAAATATACACTGGTTAGGTACACCTTAATATTTTGACTTTCTTAGAAGCCGGAGAGGTATAGCAAAACAAATCGATAATGGTTTTATTGCCTATGGAAATCCTAATCATAAAATGCAATTTCTAGAATAATCACACACACGAGCGGGTACCTGGATGGACTTATCTAAGAATGTGTATATAAAAGCGGAGCAACTGATTAGGTAAATTGCGGAAAAACGTAAAATTTCGGGGAATTTCACACAGTAAACTAAGTAAATTAAACACATGTGTATTGCGATCTCCACAGGCCCTCTATAGGATATGGCTCCCCATATCATAATTGAGGCCGCTCTGCTGTGGTGGCGGGATAAATATTTCCTCTCCTTCCGAATATCATGGTAATAATATTAGAAGCCATCAGGACCATCCAAAGAGAATCTTTTTTCATCAGAAAAGATTACTTTCTTCCACTCTTCATCCCAGCTGATGTGGTTTCGAGCAAACTGCAACCGTGCTTGCTGATGTCTTCGCGTTAACGCTGGTTTTTTCTTCAAACGGAGTCGTTTTATTGTTGGGCTTTCTTTTATTACCCTTCGTACAGTCCAGACACTTGCAGAAGTTCCTGCTTTTTCATCAATTCTCCGTGCACTTAGCGTAGAGTTTGACGCTACCCTCAAAATTTGGCGCCGTTCTCTCTCAGTGGTTGCAGTTTTGATCCGCCCTTGGTAATTTTTGCCGTAGTTTTCCGGATCCCGGAGAAAACGGCACACTGCGTTGGCAATACGACCTATTTTTTCTGTTATTTGCCTTCCGGAATATCCTTCCTCCTTTACGGCTTTAATTTTTCCCATTTCTTCCAGGTTCAACTGATTTCTTTTTCCCATTTTTTAAGATGTTACGTTAACTTTTTCAAAACAAATTTTGACAGAAAAATTATAGCACACTCAGATGTAGGCAGTCCGAAATAGATAAACGTACCTAATCAGTTGCTCCGCTTTTATATGCACATTCTTAGATAAATCCATCCAGGTACCCGCTCGTGTCTGTGATTATTCTAGAAATTGCATTTTATGATTGGGATTTCGATAGGCAATAAAACCATTATCGATTTGTTTTGCTATACCTCCCCGGCTTCTAAGAATCTCAAAATATTAAAGTGTACCTAACCAGTTGCTCGCCAGTGTATGTAGCTCAGAAAATGTTGAACGAAAATTGATGACGCGTGTTGAGTTGTCAGATTATATGCAATGCATTCGGTAAATAAGTATGATGGAGTATACCAATGAATTTCTTGCAGTATCCCATCATACGTTTGTTTCGACCCTCCTCCCTAAAAATACACCTTCCCCAACAAATTTACATTTAAATTTTTTTCGTTTTTCGAAGGAAGTGTAGTCAATTAATTGCTCATAATCTTTTCACGTATATCGCAGTTCAAACTTGAGCACAGGTTACAAGGAGGATTTTTCTCCTTTAGAACAGTATCACAATTGTTACGATTTATGGTCAGTTAACGAATCTTAAATCTCGAAAACAAATTTCATACAAATTTGTAGTTTTATCCTTGATACTGGGAAGCTTTTACACCGAGGACATATTTTTTCCCTTCTCAAGTATTTAGCTAGTATAGTTGCTGTAATTAATGAAGTGTAAATGGCCGCGGTGACTAACCTGAGGAACACCAGGCATGTTTTTAATTGTAGCAGAACAACGCTCGTATTTATACGGAATTCGATATATATTTTATAAAAGCATATTAAGTGTTTTTGTATTGTTTTGCATTTTCTTATAAAATTCCTGTGTAGGTACCTATAAATTAATCGAAACACTAACTTTCAACCACTAATTTATGCACCAACAAAACTCATCAAATATAACAGATTCTAGGACTAAAGTAGGTTCCTACATAGATTACCGATAAAACCGAAGAAAGCATGTATAAAACATTTCATCACACATTATAAAAATGTTTCATAAAAATCTCCACATGTATGCCGAAGTTTTTCCTCAACACTTTTTTAGCGGCAAAGCCGCCAACATCGCCTATCTACATATTTCACAATTACTACATCTCTCCGAGAGTCCGTAAAAATGATGAAATATTCTTAACAAATCCTCATCTTTCAAATAAATTTCGCACCATTTAGTCTGGAAAAATATCTGTTCATCTATCATGAGCAGCTGTCCAAAGAAAATAAACATTTAAGCTCGCGCCACGACGCAATCGATACATGCCAACAAAAGCAAATCGGGGCGACGCGGCGGCGATGATGTTATGGCTGGGTGGGCATCCTCAAAATTTAGTTGTCATTAGCTTCCATGCCATCCTAAATAGCTGTGGTCCAGCCATAGAGCCTAGCGAACTGCGTAATTGCCAAAAAAAAAAAAAAGATAAAATTACAAGAAATAATCGCCGGTGACAAGGAGCATTTTATCTCCGTCAAGAAAAGTGCTTATTTTTCTCCAAGCCAAGAATATATGTAAAAAGAATTCTCTTTCCGTTCCGTTCCACCTTGTCATGCATGGTTACATAGATTTCATGGGAAAATTTGTGCAAATCTACTCAAACACACACCTCGAAATATAATCACATTTTCCAGGGGTCTCTTTTCGTCCTTTTTTTTTGTGTGGGGGAAATAGCTGCTGATTGTGAGTAAATTCTTGAATACCATTTTTCTTCCTTAAACTTTTAATACAGGGATTAAAAGCTGCTGTGGGAAGGAATTATCAAGGCAAACCCAAGGAGCGTTTTTATAGGTACAACAGAATTTTTTCGATAAATGTTTTTCTCTTCCTTCCCATCATGGAAAATGGACTAAGCTGATTTTACAATTTTACTCAAGAGATTTATGGCAGTTTCGAGCTTGTGAACCCGACCTATTCGTGTTCACACTTTGGCATACGTTTTTGTCTAAAATATATCCCTTAGTTCACGTGACTCAAAGTTTCGAAGAAAAACTTAAACGGAAAATTTATTCATTTCTAAGTTGGTGTGAATAACATACGGAATTAACTCGATAATCGTTGATTTTGCTTCAAAATGGGCCTTTCCATTACCTCTGCAGGTTATTCGTATAAAATACTTGGAACTTTTTTTAAAAACTTCTTGTTCATAGGAAAAAACAAAAGAAGACAACGAAATACCTAATTCACAGTAAATTTCGAATGATTCATCCTTCTTATTGGCATGGTGCCATATAGTTACACATAGTTGATAGTAGATTTTGTATTTTTAATACTCTGGGCAAAAACAATTAGCACATGGCTTTACATTTTATTTTTACGTATATATATACATACATATGTATAGGTTGTCCGTAGTGTATGTAACTCTATTAGTTGACTTTATCTGATGTGGGATAGGTGAGGAAAATGATTGTGGAATTTCGTGCTCACAATATTTATATCAAATATCAATAGAACTGATTCATAGCATTCCTTCATATTTTGGTACAGAATTCGGGAAACTTTTCATGTTGTACCTACATACATATGTACATACAGTATTCTGGGTTTTTAATATTGTTTTAAGTTAATATATAGATAACTATTCTCTGTGCCGGAAATGATAACGTGGGTCATTTAGACCACAACAATTTTGTTAACTAACGCTATCACGAATAGTATAAAAAGCCCGATAAAATAATTTTAAAATTCTGTGAAGCCGAACAGAATCTTGAATGTACCGAAAGTTGTTGAAAAAATAATTAAATCTTTGCTACATACAATAAGAGATATCAATAATAAGATATCGATGCCTAATATATGTAAGTAGGAGTAGCTGCTTTTCGGTTAGATGCTATCCGATCATTTTGGCCGATAGAAGCACGAATATGTACTGCACAGTATTATCGAAAACGCTAATTGGGAGAATGGAAATGATTGCCGATTTTAGTAACGCCATAACAATAATATACGTATACAAATACTTAGAAAAATCGGTACAGATATAATATTATTTTAAGCGAAAAAGAACAAAAATAAAAATAGTTTTAAGGACAAAGGAAGAGAACAAATAATAATAAATATATACATGAATATAGTCGAGAAATCGAAGAATCAAACAGTGTGTACTAATGTGTCTGGGTCGAAGCCAGAAGCCGGCCAAATGTGGCAATGGAACCAGCCCGTTGAAGACAAATATATAAACAATTCCATTTATAAATGACATATAAAAAGTAAGAGCGGTCAACAATTTGAGTAAGGAAGTCGAGTGGAGCTCAGAAATTGAACACTGTCCTTTTGGTATAGATCAGGTTGTATAAGAATTTCCAGCCTTTGGTTTATGAGGAATCTTTCGAGAGAGCATCCAAGGAAAAAATCGACATAGGGCGAAATATGAGAAACCCAGGGCAAGCTAAATGTAAAACGAATCGTGTCATTTAAAGCTAAGAGTCCAGTTTAGGAAATATGTATTAGACTCCTGAAGATGAAATGGGGTAGCACAAGAGCTTTAGCAAACTTTATACGCATTTTTTGTGACAATATATTAGCAGACATTCTTAATATTCACAGGAAAGAATACAACTTTCCAATTGTATTAGAAATATAATCACAACAAGTAAGATCGGTATTTAACTCAACTCCCAGATTTTTAATCGAGCTAGTACTGATCGATGGTGTTGATCCTAACTACTGGTAGATAATTTAAGATCTAATCCCTCCCATTTTCCCAAATAGATAATTTAGTTGCCGACTCTGTCGGGGTTTAGCCTTTATCTCACGGCAGTCTTAATGCACGGAATAGTATAAACTCAACAATCAACGCCCTCATATGACGGAGTATATCCTGTCCCAATGAGTATCAGTTTATGTCAGTGCATTCTTGACATTGGACTTACTGGTCGAAAAGCGAGACCCATGTAAAATCTCTGCCGATCTGTGCGTCACGGCACCCGGTTGATTTAGCGCAACTCAACACCGAAATCCAATTATCTAATCATTCATTAATAAGTGAGCTTCCTTCAGATCTTCTGATGCAGTATGCAATTATACAAAGGACATACTCTTCTGTTTAAAGAAGAATGTCCGCCTAAGTTATGCAGCGTCAGATAATCTCTCTCTACCCGCATATGGAACACCACAACCACCACGATGCTCTCATCAAGGTGACTTCTCCATGTTGCTACTATAGTAGCATTATCCGGGGCTCCTCAACCTGACGCCCTCGGCAGCTCTGCGCATCACTAACTCTTTTTGCAGCTGCCAGATTTGCTTGCAGTTAGAATTAGGTATAATTGTGATTAGACCAATCACAGATGCTATCAAGGTCACCGTTAAGCCGAATTACGCCATCCTTGATTAAGCAAATTACCCTATCTAGGTAAATTTGTACGTCATCAGCATAAAGGAGGACCGAAGTATCTTCCAAAATTGTAAGTAGATCATTTATATACAGACAGAAAGGAAGAGGACCGAGAATAGAATCCTGAGGTATACCGCAGTAAAGAGTTAGGGGAGTTAGGGAGGACCGAAGTATCTTCCAAAATTGTAAGTAGATCATTTATATACAGACAGAAAGGAAGAGGACCGAGAATAGAATCCTGAGGTATACCGCAGTAAAGAGTTAGGGGAGAAGATACTAACTGACTACAGACAGAAAGGAAGAGGACCGAGAATAGAACCCTGAGGTATACCGCAGTAAAGAGTTAGGGGAAACTGAGTTTTTACAGATTGGCTACACGGCAGATAAAATTTTTGATGAGAGACATAGTTTTAGACGAGAAACGGAAATTCTGCCAATTTTTAAGAAATAGTCCATAATGATTAATCGAATCAAACGCCTTACTGGAATCTATTAGGATTATTATGGTCTTTGTATTTAGCGATAATAGGTCTGTTTGCGTACTATTTCGAGAGAAAATTTTTGGATAAAAACTCGATGTAGTAGTGGGTGAATTACCTAGAATATATGAAAAAAGAGGAAACGTAGAAAATTGAAGGAATCGATTTCGCAGTACTCTTTGACAGCAAAACTTTCATGAAAAAACTTGCCGGAGTGCAATGTAAAATTAAGAACTTTACGGTAGTTCTGAACTGTTTTACGTTTAGCTTACTGTCAAAATGACATATGTTAGCGGGTTATGCGATTAATTAATAACTGTCAGTGTGAATACTTCTCTTTTGGCTTTTTCAATTAAATTTAAAATGTGTTTTGAATAACTTTCGCAGTTGTATCCACCCCATCAATAACGGAAATTCAGGAGTTTTATTTTTTTTAATTAAAGGAACAAATCTAAAAAAAATTAAGTAGAATTCGCTAGGCTACACATTATGTCTTAATAATAATAATGTAGAAGTTTGATGCAGCCATTTTTTAAAAAAATTAATGTAATCTTCTTTAAATGAAGAAATCGGATTTCATTGAAAAAAAGTTTTTGATGTTGTTGGGAACCTAATCCAGTGCTGAAAATTGTAAAACTCACTACATCAACTTTATTTACAGTTATAAAACTCACCATATTTCAACTTAATTTTGCTTTAGTTCAGTTATTCAATGGAGTAATTACGATGTTCTTATTGACTCAATTATAAGAAAAATTAGCTTCAATGCTATTTGAAATAAAGCTAACATAACCAACCGAAATATAAAGGAGCGTAATAGAAAACTTTTTTGACTACCTACGTTTGGCATTTATTGCATTGGAATTGCCAATAAGGGGGTTGCATGTGATTGCTCAATAAAAGCCTGCCCTTGGCTAACAAGGAAACTTCTCAAGAATTTTTCTGCCTTAAGACTCCCAAGCACTCCATAAATCTTAAGTGGTGTAAAGGCATTTCAAATGGTTTTATTATTCCAATTCTATGGCCAATTAACGTTTTACTTTCTATTCTTTTGCTTTTGTAACGATCCTGTTATTGATGTTGGATAGATTACATATATGATAGTAGACAAGTCTCTGAGAGAAGTTTCATATATGTATGTATGTAGCAAATTGACCAGAGCTATTCTGGAAGACGATTTTACTGTAATGGGTGAAACAATTTTTTGTGGACTCTTGAGAGCTGAGGTGTGAGGAAAGTAATAGTTGGGACAACTTTTTATGTATTAAATTATATTTTATCTAATTTACTAATATTCAAGCAAATAATTTGTTGGGTCCTTTAACCTTCACATGAAATTTCAGCCGCTTTCTTGCTAAAATATGGGTATTCGAATTCGGGATGAATTTTCGAAAAATCGAACATAATGACTACCCGTTGGGTGGTGCTAACTATAGACTTTTAAGTATTTTCCTTCTCAAATGAGGGTCAATCTAATCTATGTAACCGATATTAAGACATTTAAGGCTGCAAAGCTACAGTCTTCTATAAAATATTATATGCCGAGGAAAGTTGCTAAAAAATTAAATCGCAACTGTTAGGCGTCACATTAGAACTTAATTTGAAGCAATCATCGACTAATTTGAAAGCTGAATTTTTACGCAATAAAAAAAAATCAAATCTAGAAAATCAAGGAAGAAGAACTAGGGAAATGAATATTGAGACTCGAATGGAAATTCAAACTTATCCTCAAAAACGGAAAAGAAAAATTTTCAATTAAATGAATGTATTAGCAGTTGGCAGGTAAATTCTGCGGAAAAATCGTCGAGAAAAATCATGAGAATAAATTGAATTCTAGTTATATCTACGGGCGGATGGAACGGAGAATTTTGATCGATTCTAAAAATTTTCCGCATAAATGACGGTGGACGATGGACAAATGTAAACCGAAAAACTCTATTTATTCCATTTTAAAACAGGATTTTTGCTCCAATGATTAATAAAATCCAGGAAAATATGGTAAACTAATAATCTTACTAATAAAATAGTATATTTATTTCAGATTTTTAAGAAAAACACGACTTTTATGTTTTATTGGTCGAATCTTTCCGCCGAAATAGTTTTTCGGTCGATAAAACATAAAAGTTGTATTTTTTTTACAAATCTGAGATAAATATACTATTTTCTTAGTAAAATTCTTAGTTTATCCTATTTCCCTGGATTTTATTAATCATTGGAGCAAAATCTTGTTTTAAAATGGAATTAATTTAGTTTTTCGGTTTACATTTTTCTGTTCTTGTTTTTGATGTGAAAGTGCTTTTAGTGTCAATGCTTTCATTTTTCCCAGGAAAATCCGACATAAATTTACGATCAACCTGTACACAGGGTGATTTTGAATTGCTGGTATTAAATGAAACAGTTAATTAGTTAAAGACTTGGAGTGTGTCATTTTAGGTACCTTCCCTTCAACATCCCGTGACTTCCATTTTATGCTAATTAATTTTCGTAATTTAGTTTTGATATTGACGATAGTAGTCGCGCCTAATTTTCTGCAATTCCTAGTAAAATTTGCCTTAAATTATGCATCATAAGAAGAGGGTTTTCTCGAAAACGGTGCATGTGGGATCAAAAATAAAAGGTAACATTCTGAAGTGAAAAATCTTGCAAGGAAATGTAACGGTTATCAGACATTTTGGTGGAAAAATCACTAAAATTTACAAAAATTAGAATTTTTTGACTTTGACGTCCATCACTAAAGACACGAAGGGAGTGAAGTGATGATTCGACATTTGTACGAAAGCTTAGACAGTTTACTATAATGAAAATCACTTTCGTAAGTTCTATAAGAAGGAAGTTAGGGAAAAATGTCCGAAATCGGAAGTCCGCCGCTAACTCCGAAAGGATGCATTTTCGCCATACAATTTTTATGTTTCTAGCTCTTCAATTTATTTCCTGTTTCATTTAAGACCAGCAATTCAAAATCACCCTGAATATACTTTCTGTAAAATTCAATAAATTTTCATCCTTTATGTGCACCTTCGCACAATAATCAAGCTCACAATGTTTTTGGTTCAAGTTCCTTGAATAAGCTCAGTATAGATATGTAAAAGGATACAAGGATACAATCTGTTAAAGCATTTACTTCTTAAATAAAAATGTTATGTGAGTGACATTAAAAGGATCCAATTGATGCCGCAGGATGTTCGACTTTTACGACCAGTTTAATAGCTACGCCATTAGAGCTCTGCGGAAGCAAAACCAACCACTAAGCAGAGAGACTGATTTGCCACGGTAATCTATAAATGTCAGATCTAACCTGAGTGAAAATATTTCGTCTCCAATGGCAGCTTGAAATCTTAACGATTCTAGAGGTTTTTACGGTTCATTACCACTAAATTTTCTCCACTTCTCTGTGCTTAATGGCGTCCATTAAACTGTTATATATTGTATGTATGTATAGCATTGATGCATTTAAAATTCGATAAATTTTAAAATTGTGATTTTCCTGTGAAATATTTCGGGATATTCATGGAGGAAAACTTTTAAACGTAATACAAAATTTGTTAACTATTCGGGAGTTTCCGTCAAAGTTTATAATTAAATTTGCAATATTTAGTTCTGTACTGGACACGGTTTATGAGCACGATACAGGATTATGCAAATCGATGCTAGAGCTGATGGCGCGGCACTGGATTCAGAATGAAATTGTTCAGAAAATGTTATCAACAGAAAAGTAGTTTTTCACTGTTTAGTGGTACAGTTGACGGTGTGGAAGCTTTTAGTTGTGATTTCCAAAATATATTCTGAGAAAATGAACCTTCATCCTGGAAAACTTTACTTTTGAATGTAGTTGATTGTGTGTTCAGAACATCAAGTTGAATCTTTTTATAATAAATTTTGTGTTTCTTATAACAGGCTGATTTGACTATATTTAGATGTTTTAATCTTTTGTTTTTAGTTGGTTAAACTTCATAGAGAACTTTTCGTGGATTGTGCAGTTATTCTAATGAATCATTTTGATTATACGTTGGAAATGTGTATACAAACGGTGAATATACATTCGAAAATACTTCGGAGATGGTCCTCAAAAAAATGTACTCAACCCAGAAACATTATTGAACCAAGTTCCGGTTTGTGGTTACGCGTCGCGTCGGCGTAAAAATTCTAAAGGTTTGCTATGCTTCCTGAATAATTTTTTTAAACGTTTTTTTATGTGGATTACTTGGAGAATACTTTCTAACTGAAAAAAGAACCTGTCATGTAATGTGGTACACGTTTGAAATCGATTTACTAATAGATGTGGGAGGATTATTTTTATAAGATGCAGAGGCAAAATTCAATGAATTAGAAAATAAATTAGCAAAATAGACGTTCCTTAATTTTATCCAAGTGTTCCATCCAGAAAGTTCCGAATGTCACACAAATTTACGACTAGTCAAATGAGCTTTAGTAGAAAACTTCAGCAGGAACGTTTCCAAAGCAGATATACATAGGAGCACAGGGTATACAAATCTGATATATCGGCTTTTACGGCAATTTCGTAATCATATATATATATAATCACTTTCATTTTGAGCTCATTATCTAGCAATCAATCGCGGAAGTTCTACAATCCTTAATTTATATAAGCAATATAGTCTTCAACCAGGCTAGATTGCCCTGGTGAAGTCCAACCAGATTTGATTAAATTTTATTAGTATGTATCAGTGAACAGAGGTATTATTTACAATAAAGGTAAGATCATTTGTTTGGAGATTGAAAATAAGAGATCCTAGGGGAGATCTTTGAGGTACACCAATACAATTTAATTTATGAGTAGAGTTGGGGTTCTGCTCCTTTACAATTTCTATACGGTATACGTTGTTAAGAGCCTCATGAATATAAAAATTGGCAGTTAAAAATGCACTTTCGAACGAAAACCATCTTGCCTAGCAAATAGAAAATCACTTTAGCCCATATATTTCAAATTTATTTAACTTTAATTTTTTGCCGTATTTTAGGCGGAAAATTATGTAGACTGATAGAACGGACATTAATGGTGTAATAAGATCATGGTTTCTTTGAAATAGGTGCAGATACTGTCCGTTTTCATTGATAAGAATATTGTAAATCGGGCAAGACTAGTACGGTATAGAGCTCTCTAATGAACTGGCGAATTAAATTGACATGGAATCCGTGCCAAACTTAACGTAATACATTACATATATGGTTAGAGAAACTGAAACAATTAAAAAAAAATTCAAATTGAAAAAAAAATTCAAATTGAAAAAAAAATTAAAGTCATAATTAAGCACAGAGCAAAATAATTATTAAGATCGTTCGAATTGAAACTAACTTAAGGCCCCTTGCTCTCTTGAATACCGCAATTTCGGACATTTTTGTAGATTAGCTTAGTACCAAAATATCTCAGGTAAATTCTTAAAAATAATTTATGAAAAAATAGATTAAAATTCACATTCAGAGTTGAAAGTGCGTTGAAATTTGTGGCTAAAGCCCTCTGTAATAAAAATTTAGTTGGGCGCTCTCTTATTTCAGCATACCAATTGCTTTGTAGTAAATAATCTATGGATTAGTAGAATATCTCAAAGTCAGATTCATAAGAGGGTAAGCGAATATATTATCCGTTATTCCACCGTAGCTGTATTGTTGCTATTTAACAAACTGGCAGTAAAAAGTTGAAATTATTCCATGAAGAGTGCCATAGGGCTCTAACTTAAGGCCATCACAGTTTTTTTTGTTTTTAATAATATTTTATTCAAAAGTAATTGGACTTGGATATATTCGCGGATAATGTTCATAAAACAATCTATTTTTACAGCTTCTCTCAAATCGTGGAATAAGAGTTTTTCTAAAGCACTTACCCTCCTTGTATAATTGTATAGTTCCACATATCACGCCGGTTATTATTCAACAAGACAGGGCTAATTTTAAAATATTCTGCTAGTAATTATAGCTTCCTTGGAAATACTACTCCCTCAATAGTTAGCTAGTAATTCTAAGTCTTTCTTTATGTACTCCAGATGCCTCCCTAACAATCTTCTAACCGAGGTGCATCCTTACTACACTCTTCTTTAACTAGTGTATTGGCTTCCTCATTTTTCTCAATACCATACTATATCCTGCGGCTACTGGATAGAAATTTATCTAAATCGTTCTGCAATTTAGTTATGTCAGAGTTATGAGCTCTAATTATCGCCTGCCTGTCGAAATAGATTTTTATATCACTTCCACTTAGAGAACTACTAAAAACCAGCCTCCTCCTGCATTGTTAATAATCGTTAATTGCTCGTTGCAAACCTAACCACAATCTTGAGAAATAAAGGTTAATTAAGGTGTGCTCGCACGGATTTTGTTCGTAATTCTTTGAGTTCCAGCCAATTTTGCAAGAAATAATTCATAGTCTCTCTCTCTCTGTTCAGTCAGTACTTAAAGTAGAACGTAACACATGCGAAAGTTAGGGAAATTGTATTTCCTAAATATTTTACAAAAATCCAGTAGGCAGCTGAATAAAAATGCGTTCACGTTGCCATTTCTGAATTATTTAGCACACGTAATTGAAATGAAAGTGCTATGTATGCATAAATGTGTCCTGAAAAGGTTAATGGAGGGTACCTACCGTAAAGGTCTCATCTCTTGCCTAAGTATGTTATCGAGTATGACATTTAGGAATTTTAAGTTGTTAAGAGAAACTGTTATTGCTTATATGCCAACAGTATTTATGCCTTTGCCTTTGCATGAACTTTTGAAGAAAGAAGTTCAATACGATTGGGATGATATACATACATAGTAACTGCTATGATTCAGCTTAGATCTATCTTTTATATTGATATGGACCAATGAAGATTAAAGGTTGATTTGGTTCTGAAAAACATATACCAGCAGCAGCAGAGCTGTCAAGTATTTCAAATAAAAGTGTTCTAAAAAGCATTTCAATTACCTTTTGAAGTGACTCTGGAGTATCTGATACGTTTGAAATAGAGGAATTTCAATTAGTACCTACTTAGAAGTTATTTCACGACGCAGTAGATAAAGAAATATTTCAAATCCTTCTCAGGTATTTAAATTCTTCAGTTGTTGATCAGTGTTGGGGAGGATGATGGGTTCCATTCCAACTGTGCTGTAAATGTTTCTGTTAAATTCATTTTATTTTAGGTAAATTTAGGATTTTATAAGACAATTAACGTTTTGCCTGTTGATTATTTTGAAATTCTTTCCGCCATCTAAGTGGGCTGAATTCAGTTTACAATTTTTCCTAGTTATCTTGTGATTTCCTTTGAGATTCCTTTCATTGTTATTTCGAGAACATCACCGTGATGGCTTATAAATATTGCTAATGATGGAGGAAGATTGCTTACGCAAAATGACCCAATTTACCAAATGGAATACAGAATAGAAAGAAATAGTTGCTAAACAGTAGCATTGCTATGAGACATAACAAATTCTTAATTTATAATGGATGAACATTTTGCTAAACATATTAACACACCACCACGACCATCTCTATAAGGCCAGTTGAATTTGGGTAGTCACTTTATACAATCTCCCATTGAAAAACTCTGGCGATTCGACGTCTACCATAATTACGAAGTTGGGACACGAATGTCGAATGTCCGTTAGTTATATTCGCACCCTAATGATTCTTGAGACGTGCCCGAAAAATAGTTCGACGTGATCAGGTCTCAGACGGCAGATAGAGGAAAAAGGTGAACAAATTCTCCTCAAACAAGGTATCGTAGAATAGAAAGAAAATTTTAAATTATCCAGAAGAAAAGACTTCGCAGATGCTACCTGCGAGATCCTATACTCATATTACGTGAACGTCATATAGCAGTGGGCTAGTAGTAATCCGTCGCTCACCTCTTGTCAGGTAAAATAAAATAGACAGCACCTGAAGCTAAACGCAATTTGGTGCAAGCGTTCCTGCAAATTTAAAATCAGCTATAGATATCGAATGCTGGAGTTGCATCCTAAAGAGCAAGAATGCTAGTTCACACGTCATTGCTTTGCGACCAGAAAATACAGGGGTTAATTCTTGAAGGTATGAAGCAGGCCTGAAACAGCAGTGGACCCAAAGTTGGGACGAGACATTTAAATTTTTTTGGATCTTATCTGATTATTCCTTCCCACAAAACCGGTCGTACCTACTTAAGGAAGAAGAAAAAAAAAGAAAGAAAACAGGGAAAATTGGAAAGCCACTATTTACAATTTGAATTTTTCATGGAAACTGCAAAAATTCTATACTTACCTCTTACAGTTTAAATTTGTTTGAAGAAATTCACAAAGATTCTATACTTACCTACATACGGTATTAATCAAAGAATTATTTTTGAACGAATATATACTTACTGGAGGTACATTAAAAATCCGAACGAATTCAAACAGTAATAAAATAAAAGATACGAAGGTTTGAAAATTAATTTTATTTAATATGTAAACCTTTATTGTAGTAGACTTTGAGTCATAAGCGCGGCCAACGTTTTAACGCTCTTTGTATCATTTCTAAAGGAATCAATTTGATCTCTCGTCGTATCGTAACAGTATTTACAATTGGTTTATATTTTCAACTTTTTTCTTATTAATTTGGTTTTTTAACTATCCCCATAAAAAATAATCACATGGTGATAGCCCAAGTAACAATTTTTCCAATTTTTGGTGACTAAAGGTGATGGGTAGTTTTATAAGGGGTATATAATGGTTACTCGGTTATATAAGAATTTCAGTGGTTATATAAGAGTTTTATAATATAACCAATTGGTGATGTAGTTATAATAGAGTTTTTTAAGATTACTAATTATCGTGGTAGTAAGTTATTTAAGCTTTTATAATTTGGTGATGAAAATGTTTCCATCACCGGTCCATATAGCTTAGAGTACCCATTACTAGAAAGTATATAAGAAAGTTTTATAACTGTTTTCGTCACCACGTTTTATAACTTATTGTTTATTGCGATATCTGTGGCTTCCTTATATAACTCGACAATATTCAGTAATTTAGGTGACTTTAATAAAAATTGGGAACTTTCGGTAATACATATACCCCCACTATAAAATATCGTAAAATTGTTGGTGACCCTTTAGTAACTACGGTGATCGTTATAAAAACAAATTACTTTTAGTGTCGAATGGAGCCATTATAAAACTGTTTTTATTTATATAACATAATATAACCAAAGGGTATATAAGAACACTAACTATAATTAAGATATGTAACATTACCAAAGGTTACATATTATGACTAAAGGGTATATAAGGACCATTTTCGAAACATGGTAGTTCCTTTAGTTTATATAATATTTCTAGAAGTTTTATAAGGGTCATTCAGTTTATATACTTGAAGTTTTATAATGGTAATTTGTTCATTTAAGTACAAGCCGCTATTTTTTCATCTGTCCATTGCAGATATAAAAGAAAATGTCGGTTAAGCCAATTTTTTAAATTGCAGATATATGGCTTCCGTTTTATTTTTATATGAAGAAAATATATCTTTTTAGGTACATAACATTTCTAAATTATGTTATGTAATTTTTGCGAATTAATATCACCTAAGTGAAAATTTTAAATTTTGTCATATTTAATTAAAATTATTAAAAATTGCTTATTTTTGGAGGGGGTCTGTATTTTTTAGAAGTATCTATGATGATATTCACAGTAAAATTTTAATTGCAGCTGAATTCCACCACGTACATGCCGAAATATCGAAATTATATGTCGTAAATGCATTGTATTGTTTTATAAAGGTAACGAAAAGTAATTTACCTAACATTTCAATTACTAAAAGTAATCAGTCTGAGAAAATTTTAAGCGTTGTGGAAACGTTACCATCACCATTATAAACAAAGTTTATAAAGGTAACCGAAACATTACTGCAACCACGGCTATGACCTAATTAATTAATCGAGAGGGTTATATAATAAGTTATATTAAGGTAACCAGAATATTTTTGTTACTCATTTAATAGAGCTTTTAGTTATATAACGTTACCTGAATCAAGTCACGGTAACCTTTATATAATCCTCCATTTAAGCTCCATTTAAGGGGTTTATAGTGGTTACAAAGAGGTTTCGAGTACTATATAGTCTATATAACTCAAGTTATATAATTTGGTAATGGAAACCTCACCGTTACTACTATATAAAAAAAAAACTTGTTTCTTGGGAGGTCCGGTGATGAAGGAGTCCATATGTTGGGTGGAATAAAACGTAATCCTTTTGTTGTCAGAAATTCCAATGTCTTCATTGACGTATGCGATGGAGCCGAATCTTGATGATATATCCTATCATTTTCGGCATATAAGCTCTTCATATTTTTTAATAATGGTTTTAAACATTTCTCAATATAGTAAACGGAATTAATTTTGGCACCAGGTTTAACAAAAAATTAAAATACACAAAAATCTTTTAGTAATTGTTATTAAATTACGCACTGAAGTTTTCCCTGACCATCAGCAATCGTTAGATGAAATCAAGCTTCGTCGACCGCCACATACTTTTTTCACGTTTTACACTTTAGTAAGTTGTATAGACCACGAGAACGTTCATGTCTTTTTTGAATAGTATTTTCGGAAAGATTGTGACCTTTCGGTTTTTTTAGTAATTTTAATTTCAAAATACTTTTTATGGTGTATTGAGTAACTCTCTTAGATACATTAAAATGTTTGCATTATGTTTTTGTGTTGGAGGATTATATTTTAACGTCATTTTTCGTAACCTGCCAATTTGCGATCGTAGAGCTTGTAACCCGTTATTTTTATACTCAGATATTGTTGCCTTTGAAACACTAAAACTTTTATTTTTACACATCTTTTGTATCACAGGAAAACTGAATTGTCTTTTGAGTAATTCAAAAATGTACACTTGTTGCTCTTTAGTCAATGTTTTGTTATATGACAACTTCCGGCCAACTGGTAGTAAATGTTATGTAAAGTTGTTCGGTTTTTTAATGTACCTAGCTGTACTTTATCACCAAACTTCCGGTAATACAAGGAACTATACTCAATTATTGGCAGACTTAATCGTGAACAAAGGTTATAGTATAATGTACTTAACTTTATATGGTCATTTTACGTATCATGTTTTATATGTATACAGGGCCCTACCTATGCCCGAATGATACCACGTGTAGTAGAACTTTATGTGAGGAAGATGAATTGTGTAGTAATGTAAAGGAAATCCCGGGCGGACTTTCCTTCTTTTAATTTTTCTTTACAGAAACATGGTTACTCCAGGAGGCCTTCGTGGAGACAGATCTTGTCAAGGTAATTAAAATAAAAGTAACTCTGTTTGGGATATTTCTCCAGTTTCCTTCCTTATTGTAATATTCTTGTGTATTTATGCAAGTGGATTCCTTACCCTAATTAGTTTTTTTTTAATTATAAGTTAATGTAGTTTACGGTATTAAATTAAAATTCTACGGGGTGAAATTAAGCGAAACACATGTAGGTACTAGCTAGAGATAAGATGCTCTGCCTACTTGAGGAGAAATTTGAATACACAGATTGGTTGTACTTAACATAATGGATAGAACTTTTTGTCTCTTCCCTCACCTTCCGGAGCCCATTTCCGATGAAATGTTAACAAGGTCCACTCCTCCACTCATTTGAGGTTTCATAACGGACATTGCAAAACGAAGTGGCAGCAATATTATTGGATGGCTGGGCAGTGGCACATGAGGACTTTACAGCAGGTCCTCACTCAGTCAACAAGGTAAGTGATACGAAGAAGTCTCTTCAGGTTTGCGAGATGTGTGCGACTTTTGTTGTTGGCACGAATTGTTTTGTATGTGGCGCGTGGTAGCGGCAGGTCTCTCATGTTGAACCACCTCACACTCTCCGCCAATAGCCGAGGTGTACTAGCGTTCCGCTCACCATATTCAACGCTACCATGGAGTGAGCTATCAGCTTCGGCTGATAGTTGGGACTTCACGTTCAGTCAAACTCACTCATATGCTTTCATAATAAATCATAATTAGAAAAATCAAAACTAATTTTGACGATATACCTAGAAACAGCATAGTAGAATGTCCACTAAAAGGGAAATGCCCATTTTGGACCCGACACCTCCAGACATGAGAGATGTCTTAAACGATGCATTATGATACTCTGAAAATTTTTTTTTAGAAATGTTTATTTGTATTAAGCGATGGAAGGCTTGTGGGGGGGGGGGGGGTGGTTTCAAAGTTTGATCTAGTACATTTTGGAAAATCTAGTACATAATCGAATTTGTTAGGTCTGGAAAGGAGCTTTGAGTACCCATATTCCTATTCTCGGGGGCTTAAATAGCTATTTATAGCCATCCCCCTACTCACTTTTTTATTCGAACTGAGGTACTAGATTTATTCGCATCTTAAATCGGCTCTAACTCGGTAGGGTTATGTCTGATCGAACAACGACTTACATTGTTCAGCTTAGCTCATTTCCAGCTACAATTTGTAAAACTAAAAAATTTTTTTGCATACTTTTAGAGTGAGGGTAGTAATAGCAAGCACCGGCGGGAGGTGGTGGCTTCAATACCGGATGTGGCATATCAAACCATCAGGTGGTGTACTTTTTTCCCCAATTTAGAAAACTTTCTCCCGCCGGAAACCCACACTTGGGTGACATACACCGCAGCTACTACATTTGGCATATATTTTTACAGTTATTTCTTTCATGG
This sequence comes from Dioctria linearis, assembly GCA_963930735.1. Classification (NCBI taxonomy): domain Eukaryota; kingdom Metazoa; phylum Arthropoda; class Insecta; order Diptera; family Asilidae; genus Dioctria; species Dioctria linearis. The sequence continues at coordinate 28,627,311 of OZ005741.1, forward strand.
CCATCAGTACTCTGTTGTGAACATTTTTCTTGTAGGAAGTAGTTTTCCACGACTCACCAATTCCACCCAATCACGAGAAGTAGAAAAGTCTACTTTATCACACAAGAAAGTCGCGCAAGCTACATCCGATCACCAAAGCTTTCCCCCACTTAATTGAAATAAACATTGTTAATAAAATATGTTCAGAATATCATAATGCATCGTTTAAGACATCTCGCATGGCTGGAGGTGTCAGGCTTATTATTGTATCAAAAGTATGACCGTGTTTAACCTGCATAGTCTCACCTTCTTATAACCCTTGGAGAGGACAACATTTGAAGATGGCCGCTATTTTCTACAAAAAAGACCGATTTGAAATGTGTGTTATGTGACCATGAAATGATTTTTCTATTAATTTTTTTACCAAGTAAACTTTGTCGGATTCTTCCGACCTTTTAAATATAAATCTTCAATATTTTCGTAATAATTTGTAAAATTTCGACATTTCAATCATAAAGTCCTCCGAAAAAGATCCTGACAAATTGAATTTTAATACCTAGTCACCATAAAAAATCTGTTCGCGCTATATAGACTTACATAACGTAGTATTTGTCATTTGTGGAATCAAATAATTTTTTTCATTTTTGTATGGAGATTTCATTTTATTAATGGAAATAATAAAAATCGCGTGTAATTTATTTGTTAATGGAAGGAGAATTTTCGTTGAATTGAAAAAGTCATTTGATCCATCGCAATAAATAAATAATTTGTTTCAAATTTATAAAACACGCAATTTAAAACTACCCGGCTGAGAGTCTACTCTATTAAATAAAACAGGATTTGACTTTGAAATTTTACTCTATTTATTCACAGACCACGCATAGTTTTCCTGGCAGCACGTGTCGGTCGGACTGCCTCCTCTATAAAATGAAAGAAAAACAAAACATGAGTAAAGAATACTCAGTCACTACGCTAGCCACTCACACACACTTCACTTATATACACATTCTTGAAGAGAACCAATTGGTTCTAAACCCTACAAACATTTTAGCGAAGAGCTCGTTTTCACGAAGTAATCTCGAATTTTAGCAAGAAATGAGAATTTCGAGCTTCTCCCTATACTCCATCGTATTCGTATCTCCGATTCTGTAACGAATGAGAGGAAAATAGAGAGCTCAGCACGACAACTTCGCTTTTTGCCCGAGATTATTCCATTTCTCTGATTTCGGAATTACAATGAAATAAGACTACGTGCGTCTATGCTTCGAATTTACTGCGAGATTCCTTCGTTTCTCTGAGTAAGATTCAAATGACTAATTCAAATCACTAACTGATAATGTTCAAAACAAAAATAATTTATCTGTTTAGTGGCATGCGCTAAAATGTCTAGTGTTTATCTGATAAGTGATATAATTAAAGGTGCGATGAAGCGACCAAAACAGTAATGTTCGCGGACCTTATTTTCGACTTAAAATGAATAAATGTCCATTTCCACGGCTCTAATTAAATGTCCATAAAATCTTGCTCAACGCGAATTGCTTACGACACGAGAATAGCTCGCTTCTCTTAATTTATAAGAAATATCCCTGCAAACATTGCGGTTCAAAATCGAATCGGATTCCAAGTCAATAAATTCGCTAGATGAAACGAATTGGCTTGCGACGTGCTAGCGAATTGCAGGAGAAAAAAACGGAGCACGACATCGAATCGTATTGGCGAAACGACAGTGTTTCGCTTGCTCGACTTTCTTCCGAAGTTCTTGTCTGGGTTGGTAGTTCGTTTTGGATTCGATATTTTTTAATAGTACGATCTGGTATGGACCTCTCTTGTAAGGCGTTTTGCAAATACTAAGTATGTAAATACGATATTGAATAAATAAATAATAAATACTCACTTCACTTCACTTTGCACTTCACTCAATAAAATCTCAACTTAGAATACCTGCGAAGACAATTTAATGAATAGAAACTATTTTCTTTAACGAGTTCCTGGGAAATTGATATGAGCCGTATCGTAACTTCTATCATAGAGAAAACAGTATATTATTGCTTCTCTATGCTTCTATATACCTTAGTTGTAGCAAACAAATCAAAGAAATGTAAAACTATAAGCGATGCATTTATTTCGAATTCTCGGAAATTTCGGCATGCTTGAAAACGTCGTTTATGGTAAAAAAAATCGGAAAGATTTCGAGCTACTATTTCCAATTGATTTCGCTACGGCGGAATTTCGGCCAATTGTTTGCAGGGATATAACACCACTAACGCAAACCCATTGTGCTCATAACTTCGTTTTAACATCAATTTCGGTTCGTCTTAGGATATAAAACAATTCGCTATCGAGAGAGAATCTTAGGGTGATAAGTCGAGAATCATGTTCCTTTTACTAGCTGGTAGTCTGATTTCCGTCCGTTATCGAGTTCGATCTCGAAGTTTAACCCGGAGATTACGATTTGCTTGCAAACCATTTTCGAATCTTGACGTTTGCAGGGAAAAGTTTTAAAACCATCGAGAAATACTTCCCCAGCCAAGAAACAGAAATCTATATGTGTGTGTGCGAGTCCGTTCTCTAAAATGTTCTATATTGATACTTATGGAAAATACAGGAAAATAGTCTTCTAGTAATTTTAAGCTTAGCTACTTACCGTTCCAAAGGCTACCCTTACTAATTTACTATACGAGTATACCTTAGTTAACAAAATAATAAAGTAGCTTTGATTTAAAAGTAAACTTACCATTTTACGCTCAATAAGTCTCAACTGAATAATAGTTGCAATAGTGTATGTGCGGCCGGACCGGACTCCGAATCTGTGAGCAGATTGACTTGATTTCATCAGACCACGGCTCAGCTGCATATGCAATTATTACTCACCTGAAAGTTTTTGTTTGGGACGTAGTCATTAGGTTAAAATAATTTTGTAAGGAAAGATATCAAGATTTGATTACGGCTGGAAAGATAAGAAAGCAAGCTAAGAATATTAGAAGATCATTTTTCTCTATGAATAGCAGTTTTAGACGCAGGAGCTATTCAAATCAAAACACTGCATATATTTTAGAATATTCGGACTCAGTTGGGGCTCTCATGCGTTAGTGAGGAAGTCTGTTTCTTGGTTTGGAAAGTATTTCTCGCTGGCTTTGGGAGAACCCAATTAACCCAAACCGTCGTGACTTACACGGACACAACTAGACAAAAGAGAGGGATTCTCCCGAGAGGAAAGGTTCACCGTGACGTGATAAATGCACCGTCATGAATCCACATTTCGAGCAAACCACTGACAAAACTGTGTGGGGAGTAGGGAACAGCCGTCAAGTACTCGCAAGCTGGTGACTCCCCGTGGCGTACACTCACGTGAGCACCATGATGCGTAAACGCTGTTGCGCATAGTCAAAACCCTCGAGAATACTTCAAAATCCATGAAGCAGACTCCCTCACTACCACATGACAGCTCCAACGGAGTCCTATCATTCTAAAATATTTGCAGTGTTCTTATGGAAAACTAACAAAAGATTGAGTTGAATAGCTCCTTCGCCCTAAACTACTATTCATGCAGAAAAATGGTGTTCTGATAATTTTAACCTTGCTTTCTTATCTTCCGAACTGAAATAAAATTTTCATACCTTTCCTAACAAAATTATTTAAAAAAAAGTATTTGAACCACATGACTACGATTCCTCAAACAAAAACTCTCAGCTGAGTAATCATTGTAATCTCGCCGTGCCGTCACGGTATGCCGTGAGCTGCACATACACACATGCAATTATCACTCAGCTGAGAGGTATTGAGCGTAAAATGGCAAGGTTACTGTGTAATCAAAACTATTTTATTATTTTGTTAAGTAAGGTATATAGAAAGTGTAGCCCTTGGGAAGGTAAGGAGCCAAGCTTTAAATTACTAGAAGACTATTTTCCTGTATGGATAGTATGTGGCGACTCGACGTCACCAACTGCGCTGCGGTAACGTCCTCGGACATCCCACATGCAGTTATAAAGTTTTGCGCTAAGTTCAGCGAAAGCCACTTTCCGATTTAGAAAAGGTGGAGTTAGTAGTCTGCGATTTTTGAAGAAAATAAATACAAAATAAAGAAAGCTAGTCTGATGTCAGATTTAAGCAGATTACGTTTGTTTAATAGAATACACATATAATTATACATTAGTTGAGGTCGTATTGGTCTCCTACAAAAAACAGCCGTGTGCCAGCACGCACCACGTCGTTTCTTTTCTACAATTCCTTATTACATTTTCAGGCAATGTTACGTGCAGTACAGGCACTAACTGCACACATACTGGACGTTCTTGTGTTATCACTTAAATGCAACCAACTACATGAAACTGGCTAGCACCTCTCGCAGCCATACTTCAATTCAATTTTGTGATAGACAATAGTTCCTCCCACCAAACTGGTTAACACGCAAGACGTTTAGTTTACACAAAATAAACGGCAAGCTGTAATCGGCTAGGGATTTCTATGTCAAGACAATTAGTGTGCGCCGAACACTGAGTGCTCAAGACTTCCGTACATACTCAGTTCGACCCACAAGTAGTTTAGGCTCTATAGCATATATAAAGCCAATGTTTGGCACTTTTCCATAAGTATCAATATAGAGCATTTTGGAAAACGGACTCACAACGCATACATATAGATTTCTGTTTAATGGCTTGGGGGGAAGTATATTCTCGAGGGATTTTGTATATTCCCTACTACACATCACCAATCACAGCACTAATTTACTTAAACTAACTAATTAAGTCTAAACTAACTTATGCCCTAGACACACAGCGCTCTTAATGAAGAAATAACTAACGACTCAGTAGTCTATAATGATTCATTATAAACTGCAGACACACAGCCATTTCTTTAATTAAGTTGTACTGTCAAACTGGTTTTGATAACGCGATAAACGCGATAAGCTTTGATTTTATTTATTTTATTTTCAATTTAACAATTTCCAAATGAGAAACACAAGTTATTAAAAAAAATATTAATAATATAAATTGTGATTTGCATTTCTTTGCATTTCTTCTTCTTATTTTTCAAATCGGCAGATGCACAGCGGAGCTCCAGTTTTACATTATATGCCAAGTCTAGCACATTTTTCCTCATTATAGCTATAATGAAGGAGGAAAACACTTCATTAGTGTACTTCATTATCATCTGATTTTTGAGCTATAATGACATATACTATTTGACACACGGCATTTTAATGAATAGTTAGTACAAATGATTCATTAGTTCGTGCTGTGTGTCTAGGGTAAAAAGAATATTGACAATATAGTTTGTGATTTGCATTTCTTCGTCTTATTTTTCAAATCGGCACATACACAGCGGACCTCCACATTTATATTATATGCTAAATCTAGCACATTTTTCCTCATTATAGGTACAATGAAGGAAAAAAACATTTCATTATCATCTGATTTTCGAGCCATAATGACGTATACTATGTGACACACAGCATTTTAATAAATAGTTAGTACTAATGATTTATTGCATAGGGCTGTGTATCTAAGGTATAACGCTAGCACTCACACTTACAGTTTACTAACGCACAACTTTTATATTTTTCTTCGGTACACATTGGACTTGATATTTGTTCCACTAACTCTCATCTTGGAATGAGCATCTGCGCTGTTAAATTTTCGTGCATAGTCTCGTCATCCCCTTCTACTATGTTACATCCCAGTAATTCCCCATCTACCCTTAACCAAAGATAACTTATAAGAAGATAGGTATCAGCCGAACAAAATTGAGAATTTTACGTGTTTTTTAGAATATTTCCTGCTGACTCTATTCCGGAATGCGCTAAATTCCGAAATGAATGCAATTTATTTTAACAATTTCTTCTGTCTTCACAACTTCACATGCAGATGGCACTATCTGTTTCATACCGGTTGTGTGAATCTGTTTAACCAATAAGGCGCTTAGTGCCACGATATATCTGTAGATAGGCTAAGGTCCCCGCTATTATTCTCAAATATTGTGATTTATTGGATCAAATATTTTTGCTTCTGGATAATAAAGAAAACAACCATTCACAAAAATGTATTTGAAAATAAATTGTTTCATTGAATTATATACATATGTGCACATACACATACTTAGTTACATTCCCTTAACATTGATTTTTGTTAGACCTTTCTCAATGTTTTCCATGAGAATGTTATAAACATGCGAAACCCATTCGTCATAATAATGATCAAAATATACGTTTATATAGCGACACACTCTATACAAATATTTCCCAATGGCACAATATATGGAATACGTACAAAAATCAATGTCTACACTGAAATAATACGTTTTGCATCCAGTAAATTTTACATTCTCCAATGGAAGCACTTCAATCGACGAACCAATACAGTTCTTTCCATAGAACCTAAAAATAAAATCCAGAGCGATTCGATCTAAGAAAATGTACGACGAGAATTTGTTAGATCTGTGTAAACGAACCCCACAATAATGTGGGGTTATGAAGTTCATCCATGATTTAGCACATTTTCTATATTTAAAAGTCTACCCAAGAAACACACAGATCCCACACCAATATAACCCTTGAACTTTGCTGTTTTATACTTTTGTTTAACTTATGTTTTTTTTTCTTCTGTGCTTTCCCCGATTCTTTAAGAATTCACAGTTCTGTAAAAGATAAACATCCCTAGATAGATACCCATAAAAAACACAAGATAAAAAGAGAAAAAAATAAAATATCTTTAGCATGCACTCTATTCGCTCCATTTCCCTAGTAAATATGTATAATATATGTATGTGTGTATGTAGGAAGAATTTTAAACACTTGTTGTTTGTATTATGATGCATCCATCCCAGCATCCATCCAGCTGGCTATGTTTATCTCAATACTGGCATTAAGGTAATAAATTTGACTGAAAAATATCACTTGAGGCGACCGACGATGCTCGTTTCCAGTTCATTTCGAATGAGTTAAAAAAAAAAATTAATTTAAAGGAATTTCGTTTAAATAACATCGTTTCGTGCGAATATAAAACAATTTAAAGAGAAATTATATAGCGGTGCGCGGCAGATTGCCAGGAAAGTGTCGAGTGAATAATTTTTGGTGAGTTATAAAATTGGAGAGAAAATGACCACTTAAGATAGCTGTGAATAGCATTTGATATTGGTTTTCGATTATGTGCGATGTAACGTAATGCATAATGTATCTATCGAAAAGCAATTTTATTTTATATACCCGCGATATAAGAGATACAAATTAAACATGTATTACGGTATCTTTCCCTTCTCCAACCACCCGTCCACGTTCACCCTAAATAACATTCGGACATGGACCAATCCATCTCACATTACAATTGCTGAGAGTTCAAAATAATTTAAAAGTAATAAATAAAAGATTTGAGGGCTCCATATATAAAACGAGATACACAGATAAAATCTTGTCTTTTATTATTCAAGTGACGGCTCTTGTGAGATTTACAAGCTAAAAAGCGCAAAACCTTCGTGAAACTCATTTTACGTGATGTGGAATACAAATGGATTTTATGTTGGCAATGCTCAAGGCATGTTAAACAATTCCACCATAAAATTCTTTTGAAAATCTAATCGATAAATGGAAGCTTTCCATTTTGGATTTCGTTCAAAATTGATTGAATTGTAATCGTCCGAGATCCGAGTCAGTAAACATTTTGCATTAGTTATATCTCTTCAATTTTAAGTGTACCTTCCTGCGGAAAAATACGGTGAAGTTAATGCTAAGCAGAAAATTATCATTAAAGTTTGTAAAGATGAGCAGTAATTTTTGTGATGTTTTTTAGAAAAAGGTATAATGTTATGTTTAATTTGTTAAGTGATCTTTTAGTATGTATAAGAGCTAGTCAAAAATTTAGGCAGATTTAAACGTGCATGGCTATAAACGTGAGCGTATAGGAAGTCTTTGCTTGAAACACAGTCTGTGTTATGTATCCTGAGTTTTCCCCCTCCTTGAATACAGTTATAGTTGATACAACAAAAATTTTGTTCATACCCCAAACTCGATGGTACTCATAAAATAGCTCCAATTTTTTGAAAATGTGTCAAAAATTGTCAAAACCAATTTGATATGTTCTTATACATTCCGTAGAACTCTTCACTATGCTTTCCAAATATCTGGGACATAACAACATCAATTAAAAGAAGAAAAAAAATATTTTTATAAGATGCAAAATTCGAAAGCACAGGTAACTAACTATAACTAATCTTGAAGGATAATGTGACTTCAACGAATTCCTTCTACGATGACAACAAAAAGTCATTCCTTCATAAAATTTCCAAACCTCGACACAGACATAAAATTGAATGGCCAGCCAGCGCCAAAACCCTCGAGAATACTTCCCAAGCCATGAAACAGAAATCTTTATGTGTGCATTGGGAGTCCGTTCTCTAAAATGTTCTACATTTATACTTATGGAAAAGTGCCAAATATTGGCTTTATATATGCTATAGAGCCCAAACTACTATCCATGCAGGAAAAGAGTCTTCTAGTAATTTTAAGCTTGGTTCCTTAGGCAGGCCGCACACTGCACAATCACCGACTGTAGTCGGTGACTAAAAAGTCAATTGACTTTACCCATTACACGCAACAGCGTTCGGCACCGCAAATTGCTCTATTTAACGTCAGTCAGCAACTAAAAAATCAGAAGGGAGTTGACGACTGGCAATTGACTGAATCCATTTCTGTTGATCGCAGCGCCGCGCGCGCCGTAAGTAAAGTTTTTCTTTTGTTAAATCTTAATAAAGTTTGGCCTGACTAAACCACAGATTTGTGTAAACATTTTAAAAAACGGATTTACATGTAATATTTACGGGGTGAGATCTTATTGCTTTTCTGAAAAGAACACCCTGAAAATTAAAAAAAATCATATTATTTGTGAATTTCCTCGAAGCTGCCAGCAATTTAGGAATCGTATAGCTTTGTTGAAATTTTCAACTTTTAAGTAAAGTTCGGTTTATTTTATTATATTTTAAATACATTCATATCTAAGTATTTATGCTTATGTTCGGAAAGGATGGAGAGATTCTTTCACATCCTTTTTCTAGAAATTCTTCTTCTTCTTCTCCTTAACAACCAGTAAATTACTATAATGCTGCGTTCCTTTTCTCGTTCTGAATGAATCTGTATGAATCGACAGAATCATGTAATAATTTAATTCTGTGCTCATAGTAAAGGAACGAAACAGAACCATTTCAAGTGTTTGACATTTCTTCCATTTGATAAAAGCAAGTATAAATACGTAAAAATTGTTGTTTATGAAAAATAATACCACTTCGTCCAAATTGTAAACAACACATTCACGAACACAAATTAAAATCGTTCTGCTTGAATCCGGGATAAACTCAGGTGCATTCAGAACGATTCGGAGTCTAAAAAAAGCGATGAAAGATTGAAACTAAATCGTTCGACCCGAGAAAAAGAACGACATGGATTGAAAAAATTCATTCTGAACGAAAAAAGGAGCGCAGCATAAGGTATGTGTTTTTTATTGCAATTTTTAAATCGGTTAGCTAGTGTTTGACAACACTCTGAAATTTTGATGAAAATCGAAAGACCACTCAAAGCCAACGTCTCTGATTCGATTACTAATCGGACAGAAGGCGATGCAATATGCGTACAAGCAACGATAGTCAATCAGCAATGATTAAAAGTCAATCAGTCGATGACGAGTCAACAGACCAGTTGCTGAAGGGACTATCAATTGACTCGGCAGTGTGCGGTTTTCCTTACCTTCCCAAGGACTACACTTCCTATATACCTACCTTACTTAACAAAATAATAAAATAGTTTTGATTACAAAGTAACCTTACCATTTTACGCTCAATACCTCTCAGCTGAGTGATAATTGCATATGCATGTGCAGCCGGAGTCCGAATCTGTATATATAAGTACATATATATATACAATGATTAATCAGCTGAGAGTTTTTGTTTGTGGAATCGTACTGATTTGGTTTAGATGAATTTTTTTAAATAATTTTGTTAGGAAGCTATGAAAATTTTATTACGGTTCGGAAGATAAGAAGGCAAGCTTAAGATTATCGCAACTCCATTGTTCTGTATCAATGGTAGTTTAGGGCGGAGGAGCTATTCAAATCAAACTTTTGTCAGATTTACATAAGAACACTGCAATCATTTTAGAATATTAGGACTCCGTTGGGGCTCTTATGTGGTAGTGGCGGAGTCTGTTTCATGGCTTCTGAAGTATACTCGAGGGTTTTGCAAGCGCCCAATATAACAAAATTTACAACTTTCATGCAAAAAAACCCAAGAATTTCCGAATTGAGGTCTGTTTTGACGCAATTGATGTAACAACTGACATTGCATTGTGAATGGTAGAGGACATCTTGCCTTCATAAGTTTATTGCCATGTGTTCAAGATATTGCTGGATACACATAATAGTTGAGAAATGAATCTAGAAAAATTTCATGAGTAGGTAGATCATGGAATTGACCAAGAGTATTGGTTTGCTCATCAAGGCACACATCCAGATTTCAAATATGCCTGTTCGTGCTCATGAATCATGCCAAAGACACTTGTAAATTAATCATACAAAATTGGTCATTAATAATATAGACACAATTATCAGGACACATTTTTTTGCTAAATTCACTTTGAGGGAGAAAAGGAGATCCTGCAATTGTCAATATTAAGGCACAGGGAGTTCTTCGCGCACCTTTCAACAAATCTGTTTAGATCCTCCTACAATTCAACATATTCCTATACAGACTATTATTTATGGACTTATACGTCTTAACGTCATCTGCGTAGATCAATAGTTTAGATTAAACAATTACGTAAGAGACATCATTTATCGACAAAATAAACGAAAGAGGTTCCAGGTGACCTCCCTGCGGTACATCCCAATTAGATGTTATTTCGTCAGACTATGTAGATAAAAATGTCACCATTACTTTGCGATCGTTTAAGTATGAGGGTAACCAACTAAGCAACCATTTGCTAATAGACGTAATAGCACGTAACAAATAGATCAGAATCTTCTGGGAGACTTTGTCAAAAGCCTCCTGACTCTATAAAATTAATGCAAGATGACAAAAATTGGAGCAAATTGGTTGTTGTTGATCATTTCCTCGTAAAGGATATTCTCTCTTTCACCAGACTTAAAATAGGAGCAATATATGATCTCTTCCAAAAATCAGGAAGTTTTTCATCCTGGAGAAACAAATTAATGCAAATGTCAACGGAACAGAAAAAATTACCACAACACAGTTTTAAAACAATAGGTCGAACCCCATTACGCACCACTGAAAGACTAGACACAGACTTCGACAGTGTCTGTTCAATAAATAAACAGGGAATATCAACATTAGGAAGAGCGTTAATTAACTAAGAAAAGAAACATCCAATTAACCATCATTAAATAAAAAGTCCTTATTAAAATAATCACCAAAAAAAATTTGATATCGCGGATGGGTCTTTTCTAGAAGCTTAGGTTGAAAGCAACAAGATGTTTTTAGAATTAACAAAATGCCAGGATTGCTAGTGATAAATGAAATGAAACATCACAAGAGCAGGTGTATCTCAAGAACGGCTGTATATAGGTAGATACATGTGTAAGATCAAATGAAAGCTAATATTCTGAGGTTTAGAAATCTTGCAAGAAAATGTAACGATTACCAGGTATTTTGGTGTGAAAAATTTTTAAAAGTAAAAAAAGTCAGGAATTTCTTTCGAATTAATTTTTTAACTTAGAAGTCCTATAACTATCGACATGAAGGGTATGGAGGAATGATTCGACATTTGTTGGAAATCTTAGACGATTTACTATCATCTTAGCTGTGTTTCCTCAAGGGTGGAATACTTTAATTATCAGCTCACCTCAAGCAATCGTGTGGTATGTCGGAAGGCGCTTCATACTATCTCTTAACTGTCATACATTGTTTTTACTTGTCTCCCCAAAACCTACCAATAGCTAACCAGTCATTTGTCGTAAACTAATCATATAGCAGCACACCCTGTACATAATTGAGTATAATGATGAAAAGTTTTAATTTTCTTCATTGAACAATTGCAAACATTTTAAGAACATTCATTCACTCAAACATTCTTGATTAATTATAAAACCGTTGCCCAGTTTTATTTGTTTCTGCAATTCATTTTCCTTATTTCTTTAATTAAAATTACTTTTGAAAGGATTTTCAAACCATTTCCCTTATCTTAAATGATTATGTAAAACTTTTCTTTTGTAAATTGTTTCTGCACCTTCACCTCTTTCATTAAAGTTCAGAGAAGTAATCGACAAACGCTGTTAAATAAACTCCATTTCCTCCCCTGCAGCTATTTATGTATGTATGTATGTAGCCCGGATCGTACCGTACATTTTCTCTGTTTCTGTGATATCTCAAGGGAATACCAACCTCTACCTATCTTTGCGAATTTATCACGGAGACACTTCTTCCATTTCATGCAAGATAAAAAAAAAACAAAAAAGATGAATTTTCAATGATATGCCTCATCTAGCTAGCTGGCTACATACACACTAATATAGCGGTATATACTTGAAATACACCTTGAAATTTTCTTGAGATATTTAAGCTCTTTTTTAGATATCAGAAGAAAGTTTTTGTTTTTTTTGTTTTTATTTTATTTTTTTCAAGAACGTTTCAATTGTGTGCTTTTTAAACAGAACACAAACGTGTTTTTTATACAAATTTAATTTTTTTTTTAAGCTTTCTTAAGATTTTCTTTTTTCCATTTAAGCGTAGTATGGAGTATGTGTGTGTGTGTCTAATTATTTTTAAAAGATAAGTTCGAGCCTCCTTTATATCCTCACCTGATTAAATTTTAACGTTAATTTCTTCCCCTTATTAAGATGAATAATTGCGCGCCCTTATTTCGCTAAAGTAAATACTTGCTGTCAAATGGTGAAGCACTCATTAACCTGATATCTATTCCTCCCCCGAATACTTTTAATGAAAACTCAGGTTTCCTGAATCCCACCAGGCGGAGGGAGGCTGTTGGAACTTCAGTGGTGGCTCTTACATGATTAGATGTCTATAATGCAACTTTTACCATACACATAACCCATCTGGGGTCGTATAACCTATTCCGCTTGGTTTTAAAAAAAAATTATTCCAGTCAGGGAAGAAATTTTTATTTGAAGAACAAAACCATGGCACTCCTGAGGGATACCATGAAAATGGAAGGCATAATATAATAGGTATATACATGTATGTATGTATGTATGCACGTAGGACGACGACATCTCTACGTACTAACCCCCAGGTGTCCCATGAAACACAGGGGCTTACAAAACAAGACCAAGACGATGGCAATCGCTTGACATAAAGTTGATTACATGTTTATTACCTTACCACACTATCCTCTTACTTCCTTGATTTTTTGTTTTCACTTTTCTGGGAGGGAACATAGGCAGCTTGCCGTAAGGATAATACGGTGCGTATGGAAAAGTTTTTCAACCACCACCGCCTCTGCCTGTTGTATAGGCGCAAAAAATATAGAAACTTTAGTGAAGCTGATGGGGATCCTTTCTTGTCTCTGGCTGGCCTGATAGAAAAGTTTTCCATGACTTTACTTAATATTGACTTTTTTTCGGGGGGGCTGAGCGAATTTCGGTTTATTGTTGGGGATGTTGTTTAAGTATGAATAAGATAGAGCACAATATCGTGCAGGATACGGAGACTTAGACAAGAGACTTACAAGTCAGTCCTCCGGTGGTGCGGTGTCCTTTGGAATCGATTCCTTGAATGCTACTGGATTATTTACGCTAGATATTTTCTGGGTGCCTTATGGAAGGTTCCATATAGACTTGGATTTCCCTGATCTACGATACCTACGGAATGTATACGTGAATACGAAATGGATTTATTACGATCTCACAAATAAATAACGCCAGAGATAGGAATCTATTAGGAAGAAAAAACTCATTTCATTGTTTTTGTTCTGGCTGTAATGAAATTACATTTCTGATTTATGTATGTATGCATTGTTGTGCATATGTACATTCAAGTTCATATTGTATGTATATACTTAGTATATGAAGATACTGATGCTGTAGATGATGTTGTTTCCCTATAAGGAAGAGGATAACTTTATTTGTTCGAAAAAAATAACCTTGACATTTACTTGAGTCTTTGAGAACTTTTTCAGCTCCATTGATTTATGTTTATAACCTTAAAAAAATTGTTTGTACATCTTTTCAGTGGGAGTTTATTGTGAGCATATTTCAAAATAAAGTAAAACAAAATAAAAGTAAAAGTTAAAATGTTATTAATGGCTTAAGGGATTTTCAAATAAGGTTTGCATCTTGTCCTTCTTTCCGATATCTCCTTTTTCTCTTAACTATAATTGTGCTAGAATCGGCCCACTGTGTGGTATGGATACAAAATACTTGCTTCTATTCTAGTTTTCGAGAAAATTAAGTCGAGTGTGTATTTCTAAACTATGTACATATATTTCTCAAGTAGGTTAACATTTAAGGTCTAGAAATTCCAACGGATGTTATGTTCCTCGCTAGAGGCTAACAGGTAACCATTAACGAAGGAAGCCATATATTAGCTAGAGGACTTCAGTTATCACAATGGGCCCATACCTGATATATGTACTGACGGATCTAGAAAAGATAGCACAGGGGTGGTAGATCCAGAAGTGGAAGGCAAGTGAGAGAATTCTTCATCCCCTTCCCTCTCCAGATGGGCAAATTAATTGGTGTTCAGGATGCATAAGAATCCTGATATTATGATATTAGCAATATTAGCGAAATTCGATGTCAACACATGTACATACTGACCTAAGGAAAAGAAAAAAAATCAGGTCGAAATTGTAACAATTTCACAGTAAAACAAGCTAGAAACAACTGTACATGGGAGTATACTGCGCATCTACACTTGGTAAGTCGACATGAACATCTATTGTTTTTTTTTTGTTTTTTACAAAAAAAATTGTTTGAGTAGGCAGCAAATTCCAGTTTGAATAGAATTAATTTACAAACAATTTTTTTTCTTTTTTTTTTATATATATATACGGTTGCATTTCAAAGTGCAGCTGCTATGCCAATTATTGTTGTCATGCGCCTTTGAATGCCGTTCTTTGGTGCCGTGCGCAGTCCATGGTATATAAACAGTAGTTTGACTTGATTCGATCCCTTTGTGATTTGGCAGTGCAGTGATTAACTTGGCAATTTTTGTGTCCTAGTGTTATTTTCCTAGTGTTTTCTCCCAGTGTTTTACATTTTATTCACATATAACTGCTTTATTTAATTGACTGCTAGAATAAAGATTTTAGTCTGGGTACCGACTGGATTAAGGATTTATTTTGGATAGCAATTAAACTAAAGATTCTTATTGTGGGTATCGACTGCAATAAGAATAAATTACTAACACAAAACACTTATTGCGGGTATCGACTGTAATAAAGAGTCTTACTGTGGGTATTGACTATAGTAAGACAAATACTAACACAAAACACTTTATTGCGGATATCGACTGAAATAAAGAGTTTTACTGTGGGTATCGACTGTAGTAAGACAATTTCTAACACAAAACACTTTATTGCTGGTCTCGACTGTAATAAAGATTCTTATTACGGGTCTCGACTGCAATAAGAAATTTACTAACAAACCACATTATTGCGGGTATCGACTGTAATAAGACGATTACTAATACCAATATTTCATTTTAAACTATTATTATTATTATTATTAAAAACTATGAAAAAATTTGCGCATTATGTCCCCTTTCCAGAATGACCTCCATAAGTGCTATCAACAATAACAATAAAAAGTTATAAGCAAACATTTGGAAGATGTGCCCCTCGAGGTAATCTTCAGTTTTTTCGTAGGATTCTATCTCCTCCTACAGTTTTTAACCTACGACAACCATTTATATGTCATTGTACGGGAATCTGAACTGGCTATTAGATAGGGTACTTTTCGATTTCGAATTTCGAAAATGGAGGGGGTAATTTCGAAAAAAAAAACTTTTTTACCAAACTTGATATTTACGTAGATTTCGTTATTCCGCATCTTCATTTTGCAGAATTGGCAAGCTCTGGGAGGGGCAGGAGTTCATAGTTTCAACTTTAAGCGGCTATATTTTCTCAACCAAGCATTGTTCTAGCAAGTAAGTCCTAAATTCATAAATGGAAAAGACATTTTTGGTGGTTTTTATTCAAATATAGCCGCTTAAAGTTGAAACTTTGAACTTCCACCCCTCCCAGACCTTGCCCCTCATGCAAAAATGAAGATGCGGAATAACAAAATCTACGTAAATATCAAGTTTGGTAAAAAAGTATTTTTTCGAAATTACCCCCTCCATTTTCGAAATTCGAAATCGAAAAGTAGCCTATCTAATAGCCAGTTCAGATTCCCGTACAATGACATATAAATGGTTGTCGTAGGTTAAAACTGTGGGAGGAGATAGAATCCTACGAAAAAACTGAATATTACCTCGAGGGGCACATCTTCCAAATGTTTGCTTATAGCTTTTGATTGTTATTGTTGATAGCACTTAGGGAGGTCATTTTGGAAAGGGGACATAATACGCAAACTTTTTCATAGTTCTGCCAAGTTCATGCAATGGTGATATTTCGAATAAATGTACACTGAAGCGCGACAAAAATTTTGGTGAAATAAAAAATTCTAGAGAAAACTGTTTTTTTTTTTAAATAATTGAAGGCACAATTATAACTAATTATGCATTCTTAGAAAGGCCAATATGTGTTCTTTTAAATAAAGGTATGAACGTCACAATCCATTAATTACTGTAGAACTTACAACGAAATTACTCTGAAGAGGTATGCAAAATCTCGAAAACCGATATTATCGATTTAATCGAAAACCAAGTGGAGTTCGATATAAAAGTATCTAGACTTTTTTTACCCAAATGACCTCTACTTTCATCCCCTTAAAGGATTAAAGACATTTACGGAACACCCTGTATATATATATATCTTGTAGTTCTCAAGTTATAGTATTCATTGAACTTGAAACATTTAGTGCTGTGAATAAACGAATAAAAACACTAGCTTTATACCAGTGGCATAATTTTCACCACACTTTCCATTCTATCCGCTCTATCTACGGGCAGTACATTAATGGTCCTTCGAGCCGGACAATCGCTCAAGCTGTTTATTAATGTAGTCACTGGACATGGCCCCTGCTGTTATTTTTGGAAGAAAAAAATTTGACAAATCCAAATGCGAACTGTTTCCACTATGCGAAGAGGGATATAAAATCTCGAAGCATATTATATGTGAGTGTCCCGCGCTTGTAGCTTTAAAGTTGCAAAACATTGAATAAGCACAATCAAGCTTTGCAATCTAACACCCCAGATGCAATAATTGAGATCGTAACAAGACCAGATTTTGCCTAACAACTTTGGGGAAGGAAACAACAGATCAAGTTTGAGTCATGGTATCTGCAGGGGTTCTAGTGTCACAGTTACCCCCACTCTTAACCTAACCCAACCAATGTACATTAAGTATGACGGATATAAAACAAGAAAATCAGTATTAATCAAAATTTTCCCTATTTCAAAATGACCATATTCCACTTACGGCTTAACTTTATTTCTAATGCACTTTGAATGCAAAACGCCCCATTACTAAACGTCAACTATTTTGAAATTGACTAGGTCGATTGAGTATGAGTGGTAAGTTATAAATAAAATTAGATAAAGCGAAATGTCAGAAGAAAAAATTGTTCTAAAAAGTATAGTTTCTACTGACCCAAGCTTAGGAAAAACAAACATAAATTCCGGAATATGGAAACGAAATTGGCTGAAGAAAATATGTAGATTTGTTTTGTCCCGTTGTAGGATGTCAAGACACAAGGGCAAATCTTTATCTATGATATCCATCTGTAAGCATATATAGGTAATATTTATAAATGGAGAAAAATAAGTTGAAGGGAGACTTTGAGTTTGTTTTATAGTAAACCTATTAAAATTATTCAAGACACATTTATCATTATAAATTTACAACCAGAGTAGCACATAAAAGAACAAGGTAGAACAAGAAGAGGTAAGGGCGGGCATAAAAAAAAAGCCTATCAATAAATTACTTTATCAGTGAAAATGGATAAAGATAATATCCGAATGTACAAGCAGATGTTTGTAAGTGTTCTTTCGATAATAGATTCTTAAATAGAAAGAGTTTTGCGCCGCCGCTACTTTTCCTTCGCATAATTTATCATCAGAAACTCGTTGAGGCGATAAAATTTCATATAAAAATTAACAGATAAAAGGAAATATAGAAAAAAAGTTTTAATATAGAATTTAAAAACATTCAAAAGGCATCTGTTCGAAGTTTAGTTAAATAAAAAAACAGAAAAAAATGGCCAATAAAAAATTAAACTACTTACTGAAACTAGACTACGGGGTACAAAGCATTTATACAATAAAAGGATGAATCAGAGAATAAGTATAAAAGGATTTTCCTTCTCCTGCCAAAAGATAATGCTGTTGCCAAAAACTATCAAATCAGGTGGCATATATTATTCGTGGTAAATTTACCTTACAATTGTAAAAGGATCATCCAAATCGTCACTTAGTCTTGGATAATATTTTTTTTTTACTTATGGACAAGAGAACGAGAATCGAACAGGTGCCAATGAAATTGTTCCAGCTGCTCAGCACCAACGGCTAGGAAATTCAATATTTCCAGATTCAGTAAAAAAAGGTAAGACTTAGGTATATGTGATGGCTTCAGAATTCAGAGCATATGTTGTTAAGTGTTAAGTCTCCACTGAATTTGAAATTTCAGTTCCAGGACACTCCTTCGATAGAGTTTTTGTTCAGATAGAGATTTAAAAAAAAAATCAGACAATAATATTAGCATGTACAAAGAAAATGGTCATTCATTTAGGCCCTTCTATTCTCTAAAATGGAAACTATAAGCGAAAAAAGTGTTCAAATTCAAATGAACCCAACTTTTAGGAAGATACTTTAGAAGATTATAGAAAAATGAAGTTTGAGCTTGCAGCAATACTGATGGAAATTTAAAAGCATTTTCAATCGCGTTATGAAAAAGAAAAGTAGTGTTACCACTATTCCATGGCTATCATCTAGTGTCGTAAACCTTGCTTATTACAGCAAGTATCGATTCCTGTATCATTTAAGTATTTCTGACGTAAAAATATAGAATCTTGCTTCAAAAACTACAAGAAGTAGTAATTCCATAGCTTGTGACAATCCTAGAAGTTGCATCCATCTCAATCACATCCTCAAGGGTATGAGGTGCATTTCAGTCACAAGCTTACAAGTTAGCTTGTCTTCCTTTGTGCCTACAACAGTAAAGTTCTACGGTTTCCTTTAGTTGCTAATTTAGACATAAAAGTATTTTAATATTATGCTAAAAGAGACTATTCAGATAGAGAAGCCCTTTTTGAAGTGAGAGGCGAAAAATTATTATATTTTGAGCAAAATAGGGATCAATATACAAACAAACTTGGCTGAGTTAAAAAAATCTTGGATTAGACACGATTAGGATTATGCTTGACTATGAAGAAAATTGACTATCTATGTTAGATTAATACTAGATGTTTCTATTATCATTGCTTCCACATAGTTCTTTTCTTATCAAACCACGCAATGTATCAAGACATACTTCTCGATCTAAGCAATCCTTGCGCAGTAAAATTTTTCAAGCTAAAATAAATGTGTAGATCAATAGCGTACGGATAAATGTTAAGATCATCAATTATCTTAATGAAGCTGACTGAATATAAAAGGACCAAGTATAGATCGTTGTGGAACACCGCAGATCGTAATTTGAAATTCCAGAGTAAATCCTCTACTTTAATACTTTGTTGTCTAACAGATAGGAAGCTTTCAATTAACATTTCAGCATAAGAGGAAACATTTAAATAATTTGGTACCTTGTGAAGAAGGCGACGATTATGATTAACGCTACTTGGTAAAGCAAAGACGTATTTTTTCAGATAGAAGGAATTATGAGGTATGTACCGAGATTTAATATTAGCAGTTCGATGATATCAGGAGCAAATGATTTAGTATATTTGCAGGGAGTATATAATTAAAGTCGTAGTAGTAAGAAGCTTATACTGAATTTGTAGCACCACCCTTTATAATTTTTTCTGATCCTTTGTAGGAATTGTAGCGTCTTGATTTCTCCTGAATATCATCGTATTTAAGGCATGAAAAATTACTGTAGAACAGACTTGAACATTTGTCTATTGGAATAATGTAGTTCGTAGTCACGTATAGAAAGCTTTAAGGATAGACCAGCAGTATTACTACTAAAAATCATTTCAAAGAGTTAAGCTTTTACCCTAGATCAAGTCTTTTCTATTATTTTATTTTTATTTATGTGGTAGGTACGTAGAGCATATTGTTTGACCTTTTTTTTTTATAGTAGTACTTTTAATAAAAACTTAAGTACTGCAAGGCCCACAAAACCAAAGAACCCCCCGTAAATTATTAAAGAGTCGACCAGAGAATTGTGACGATTCTTGCGATTACGAACCCACACCCACAAATAATCGAAACGTGCAAATGTCAACAAAATCGTAAACGGGGGGAAATAGTATCCAATTTTCCGACTTATAGTTATTGAATTCGGAATTGATCCAGGTTTATATTTACCCTAGGGGATAGATTCAGTAATTCAGGATAAGAGAATTGTATTTAAAATTCTTGGAACTAGGTTAATGTTCGACTTTTAAAGTTGGGTGGTAGTAAAATGGTTTTCTGGTTTTCTATGTACCAATGAAATATTTCTCACGGAAACAAAATAAAAAATACCCTTGAAGAACTTTGAGTTCATGTCTTTCTTATTAGCGTTTTCTAGAACGGATATAATTTGGATAGATGTCAAAAAATAGGAAATATTACTTTGATGCATACAGGGTGATCTGTATCAATTCTGGAAAATACTGCAGAAGGGGATAGAGTATATTGAGAGGAACAAACAAAATTGCATAAGAAGTGGGAAGAGTGCGCCGTTTGGAAGGTAGAAATAGCTAAAAATGTTTCCTTTATATTTTATTAACCAACAAAGAATTTGTCTATTCCTGGTAACGATTTTGTTTAGTTCTTTACTTTAGGCAATAATTCTATCGGACTCTAAAGATAAGGAGATTGCTTATTGAGATGAAGACAAATGCGTGTTCATCCTCTAGATCTCGGTTCCTCTACGATAAGTTTTGGTTGTTGTAGTGAGATACTCAGCTAAGAGGATTTATACATACACGTGTCCTCAAATTCAGTGAAAGAGCGGTTCTGTTCTAACTATAGTCTAAAATCTTAAAAGTAAAACTGAAAATTAAAACAGAAAAAGTAAGAAAAAAGTTAACAAAGAGGCAAAAAAGGGAACAATTTTTGAAGAATTCCGGATCAGTATAGAACATGCGGTTTTGTACGTGAATTTGATAGAAGTGAGTTGTGATAAGATTTTGTATTTTTTTTTTGTAGCTGGCTAGCATCGCAATTTTAGTATTCAACTTTTTTTCTTTATTCTACATATTTTGATAAGTTTTTTTTTGTCTAAAAAGAACGTGCCGCCCAACACCCCTTTATACAAATAATTTTTAGCGAACCAGCATATCTTCTGAGTACCAAGAGTGCACATAACAACTTCTCAACGATATACTTCATGATGACGATTTAAAATTAGTTAGATAGATAACCTTAACTCCTTTCTTTCTCTTTCGAAGTTATGGCTGAACAAACGGGGAATTTTAATTCCGTTTTTTTTTTTGCTTTTAACTACTACTATTATCGAAAAATACGCCATCAATAGGAAGTTTTTATACTGAATTTCAGAAACCCAAAGTTTTAAGCTTTAAATGACATCCATACCTAAAATTCAACCATTTTTGAGTTCTTTTCGCAAGATCTTTTAAAACATTTTTTGTATGTGTTTACAAGCAAAGAACAAAATAGACAAAATCAATTTCATTTTGTATCCAGAGTGTGACAGGTCCTTTTCTTTTAAGCTTAAGCTGGTTGGTGTTATTGAAAAAGTAAAGAAAAAATATTTAAATAGTAAAAGTAGTTACATCAAAAAAAAACATTGAGATAAAATTTTTGAAATTTTGACTTTGTTCATTTATAACTTCGAAACGAAGAGAGAATATTATAGGGTAGTTCAAATACACTCAAAACATAATATTTTTTCATATTCTATAGGTATTTGTTTCACGTGGATCCTGTAGTAAATTCTCTGGAATCAATTCTGAAATAAAGTTTGTTCTGCAAGTTTTTGTCATAAAAATCACTTCGTTGCACATTTTGTATGAAATTTCCTATGAATATTTCTGTTGTAATATATGCGTTGACGATTTTATTTTTTCCTCATTTAAATCGTCCAAGTCCATAAGATCTTACATAGATTACAAATTACGAATTCAAAACGCCTTATTAATTCAGATATTACCTAATCGAATCAATAATAAAAAAAAAAAGTTTTTATTTAATGCTTTTCATAGTTACAGTCACATTGGATTTAGGGGTCCTTTTGGATGTTCGGGCCCATATCCTATGGCTCCCTGACCCCTCCCTCTATCTGTCAATGCCTGCAACAATCTATCAAAATCTTAACGGATTTCTTTTTAATTTACTTTAATTCATGATTTAAATAATGGATTAAGTTTTGAAAACTAGTTAAGTGAACATTATTGAAAGAGAGCATGAGAAATCCAACAAATATTTCTATTAAATGCCACACAACACAAAAAGTAGATATTATTTTTTGATATACCAGAATACAGGGAACAATGATTTTATTAATTTTAATATGAAGGTTAATAAAACCGATATATTTTCAGGACTCAATCAAGTCTTTAACAATTTTTATTCTTTAGAAAAAAAAATATTTTATTAAAAAAAACTGTCTAACGAAAAAACTTTGCATGTTCAGTTTTACAAAAAATCTTTTTGAAATTGTATTTGTATTTCACAATGGTTTCTGATAAACTGAAAAAGGAATTGAAATTTTTTTAACAAAATAAAATTACACTAGTAGAAAAACATATATGTCTAGGCTAGAATAATTACAAAGAAGAAGATTAAGACTTTTTCATTTAAAAAAAAACAATATTTTTTCAAAAAACAAATAATTTTTAATAAATATTTTTTAGGGCCTGATTTCACTGGTGGCATAGGATTTTTTTGTACGTTTAACTTTAGAGATTCCAATTAAATTGTCAAAAGCAACCAACCCGTCTGGTTTTTGAAGCAAGGACCTTCCATTTTCGGGGATACTAACCGGAACTAACGAGACAGATGCCTTTCTCTATGGTATTTCACAAAAAAAAAACCTAAAAATTTTTCCATCCCAACTAAAAAAATGTATTTTGGAAAAAATAACTGTTAAAAAATAAAAACAAAAATCCAAAATTTAAAATAAAAGCAGGTTACATTACATAAAATTATATTATAGGCAATAAAAATACATGTACAATTAAATCAGCCACATTTGGATATGTGCTATAGTTCCTGAGATATAGAAAAATGATTTTAAAATTTCTAAAAATACCGTTCGTCTTTATTAAATCCTTATTTACATGTTAGACATTCAAATACTTATAAAATTTAATGCATTTGATTTAGCCAGCACAGGCGATAGCTATTTAGGTACTAATTTTATTAGCCACGTATTTTTTCTTTAATGGAGTAAATAAATAAAACCCTTTAATTTTTTAGGGTAAATTTCTTGAGCTAAACTCTCTAGGAAATGCTAGTCCCGCATAGGGCTAAATCTTGCTAGGCATTCAAGTAAATACGTAGTATTTCGCCTCATATAATTCACACTTAACATTTATTTTAAGTCTATATATGAGATCAGCTTGACTGTTTGCTTTGGCGTATACGGCAGGCAGGAACCAAGCCATACTGATGATTATACGGTTCCTGCTTATATGAAACGCCCTCTTTTTGCAAAGAAATTTCTTTTTTCAAAGATTTTTCTTTTGCATAAAGAGTGTTTTTCCACCCAGCTCGGATTTTTAATTTATCCAGCCGAAAATAGCAGGTTTCAAAATTGATTATATTTATTCGAGCAAATGTAGAAGTCAATTTGGCTTTTTACTTTATGAAATGGTTAGTAACTGGTTGAAAGGACTCTTTTAATTTTTCTAATTTTTCTAGCCAATTTAAAAGTGTCTTAAAAAGCTCACACTTGGAAAAAAAAATTTTTTTTTTAAATTATTTTGATTGAATTCCATAGGACGCTTTCAATATATTTTGGCAAAAAAATTTAAAAAGCAATTAAGGTTTTTATATCCCCATGATTTTCGCTGGTAAAGAAACATCTTTCCACTAGCCAAAAAAATTCAATTCACCCTTAAAAAAATTATATATACCTACTTGCTTTAAAAAGCAACCATCTTCAAAACTTGTTATTTCCAGCTCGAAAAGATAAAAAGCCAAGCTCATTTCTAATTTTTGCCGAAAAAATAATAAGCCAATAGATTAGTTTTTCAATTTTAAAATTTTATATGTTAGAAATTAGAGTTCTGTCACTCCTTTTTCGTTAAATTTTCAAAAGCTTTACAAGAATCGAAATGGGTCCCACGAGAAATAGTTTTGTATATATTCCATAAAATCACGCGGTCATAATTTATCCCACAGTTTTGTTTTTTTTTAACTTTTTCAAAATATGTTCCCGTTATTTTGGATTTAAGATTTATGTACGCATATATAAAAGTGAATGGCTTATTTAAAATTCTTAAAAATAATTGAATGATTGAATTTATTTTACAAAATTCGCGGAATATAAGTGCCAATTGTTAAATACGAAAATATGAATAAAGAAAACCCAATCTTTGATTTACATACAAAAATATATCTAAGATATTAATTGCGGAAAAATCGATTGATATAAGGAGCACATTAATGGGTTCGTAATATACATATATAAAAATATCAAAGCTAAGGTGAATGCCACTATAATACTGAATGAGTTGTGGCGCGTATACAATTTACGGTAATTTCCAACATAGTAAACATATTACAAAATACCAAATGAAAAGGGAACTTAATTCAGAGATCTTTCCCTTTATAAGAAAATAAGAATAAAATCTACAAACTGTGTTGTTTACCTGACGTTGAAGAATTGTAAATTCTTTTATCTTTGATAACTGAATGCCTGATATATTTCTATTTCGGGGGGATGAATTTTAAAATTTCCAGATTAATCCTTGCGAAAACCGCACAATCGTTGTTGCATAACTATTTATGCGAGATATGCTATATCCGGTTTTGAATTTGTAACTGAATTAATAATGATGAGCTTACTTTGATCATCCACCAGATGGCACTAAGTTTCTATATATAATCGTTCCACTTATGATGTGTTTACACAAAATTTTGCTGACATATAAGAATTCACACGTATCTACTATATCCTCTTAGGATAAACAAATGAATTATATTTTAATAATTAAAAATTTTCACATATTTTAATACACCTCACCAAAACACTTGTAACACGTAGCAATGAAATGCTAAAAAAACAACAAGGACCAAATGGAAAGTTTCAAATTTTCACCCTTCTATGCGTTATGCACTATTTTATCGTAGGTGAGAAAACGGAATTCTCATTAAGCACCTACTAGAAGATTTTAACCAAAACCATATATAATTGTGCCTATCTGTATTTTTCTTTCTTATTATTTATTACTATAATTTATATTTTATTTATAATATTTTGAATAGCGTGAGAAAAGCGAAGTGCAGTCTGCAAGGTAAACCAACAAACTTGAAGAAAATCTCGCGAGTAACTGATTCTTTGCGTCTGACTTTTCACCGAGGTGAATAAAAAACGCCAACAGTGGGTCCGCCGTATATCAGTAGTCCCCCTTCGGTCAAGAGATACACATTTGGCGTAAAGAATTTTTCTTGTGCGCCGATGTGAAGAATTCAATTCTCCATTCGATTCCTCTACTCTAACCCTATCCATATAGAGCTGTAAAGAGATATCCCAATATCACCACGTAGAACGTTTCTCTACTGCAATCTATAGCTCAGCTAGAATTGGTAGCAATAGTATTGCTGGCCGTCGTAACACCTTTGAAAGCAGCGAAGAGAAATACTCTAAATTTCTAGAAATCCAAAGAGAAGCTTCAGTAAAGCTTTTTCTTCTTACATTGTAAGCTTTGAACTGTGGTGTAAACTTTCTACAGTTAAAGGTATGCCCCTTCCTTATGCTCAGAGCTAAATATATATGTACACATGTGTGTACGTGGGTGGTTGCATAATTTGGATTTTGGATAATTGAATTATTGACTTTCTTTCGAAAAAGCTGATTAGCATCTAGAGCAATCGAGATTATTCCATCGCAACCACGGAAACATTTAATATCTATGATGCTTCTTAGATGCTAATAGTCTCATGGAATTTTGAATTTTTGATAATGTCGAAAAGGGGCATACTCTATTTATTATGCACACATAGATGAAAGACTTACCACCCCCTCAACGCAACGACCGAATTCCTAAGGCCATGAATCACGTCATATCTCGTTGAAAATTTGTATGGAAATCGCATGCAGAAAACGTGCAAGGCACCAGTTGCTCTTCAAATGCAATTCCAAACTTTCCACTTGAACTCTACGGAAAAGTGTAGTGATTCATGACTATTTCATGATTATCACACACACACAGATACAAGTGCATTGTTGTAACTTGATTATCTATATTGTTCTGTTAGAATTATAACGGAAAATTTCTACCGAAAGAGAATACATGTATACGTCCTCCCACGACGACGGTAAACGAGCATACGCTAGAACTATAAAAAGTGAAAAGTTTCTATACATTTTTGCTGATCCAAGCAAATTTTAATTGGAATAAAAAGAATATTGTGGATGACGCCGCGCGCCGTTTTGGTTATGTAAGCAGAAAAAACTTATTGTGTACATGTCCTTTAAGGGCTTTATCATATCCCCAAAATAACACCAGTGCTGAATGGCCTAAATATACAATCATATCGTAACTGCAAGCAAAATTAAATGAATCAGGATTCAGACAGGACTTCATAAGCTCATGACTTGTGGAACGTGACATCATAAAACAAAGGAGATATTTTTGGGGCGTTTTCTTTTCTTTCTTCCCTTTTGGTTTCTGGTGAAAGATAGGACTATATTCGTGTATATGATGGTGGTACATAATTACGGTAAAGGATATTTACGTTTCTTATTTTATTTTGACATTTAGTAAATGAATACGTGAAAATCTAATCAATTAGTTGAAATCTAAGCGAAAATTATGAATTTGTCAGATCAGTCAGTTTGAATTCTCCATATTGACATAATCAATGCCGGTGTACTGCAAGGTTCAGTTCTTTCACTTACTCTCTTTCTCATTAATGATCTTCTAGATCTCCCTTTCAATCCATAGTTTTACAGACGACAGCACACTGAATTTCGTGTACTCGTTCGAATCTACAGGTGACTCCCGCGGAAATGTTATAGTTGACATACATAGCCATTACTAAACAGCAATACTAGCTAGGAGCAAAGTGAATCGGATTTTGTTTAATGCTTTCTACTCCCGTGCATTTCCGGCGATATCTCGAACTCGCCATCCCTAAACAGCTTAGGTCGCTTTAATATTGGCGAGCGGTTAGCGGTGAACGATGAGCTGTGAGAGGTAAAACACCGGCTTAGCCAGGCTATCGCTATGAAAGTTTTCATATTGAAGAGCGTTGAGTGATGAGCGTTGAGCTGTGTCGCCGAGCGGTGTTTTCACAGCTCTGCTCAACTAAGCGGTGAGCGGTGGCTGTTCGAGTTGCCCATTAGTTGTTGTGCCATTTTTCTATAGTGAAGACCTTCAATATTACCTGTACAATCTAGAAGATGTTGTGGGATGATCGACATGCCGACTATAAAAACAGGGAAATTATAGAAAAACAGTGGAAGGAAATTGGGATCATTTAGGAATTTCAGGTAAAAAGAAAAAAAACCTTAGTAATCGAAAGTTTTAATTGACTTCGTAGAAATTCACAAAATCGTTCAGAATTTCGGCAAAGATCATATAATATGTTAAATTCACATGACTCCAACCGGTTTTATTTATTTTACAAATTGCTAGTCTGTTCCGTTTTCTCGTTAATATCAATCTCTTTAACCGCAAATTATCGAGTAATATCATTTTTCTCATTAGTCTTGACACCATTATGCCTTAACCGCTACGATGTAACTAAAATCTAAAGCCGATCAGTGTGATAACTTTGCCGCTAATCGCACACCACACAACGCTTACAGGTCATCGCTCACCGCTCGCCAATCTGCGAGAGGCCTCAGGCATTGAAATATCCAACAATTTTAATTGGTCTAATCACATATTTGGTATATGCAATGCCATCTAACTTGGTGCAAATCTACAAGTCTCATATCAATCCTAGATTAGAATATAATTCCCATTTTCGGGCCGGGGCTGGACGCAATGCATTGTCCGCGTTATACAAAGTCCAAAATAAAGCCTTTCGACTTATTAGCAACTATTGATTCCCTGGTGCTCCAACGTAATGTCTAGGTTAATACCTTGTAAAATTCTCCTTATGCATACCACATAAACGATGTCTATATGGAGGATATGTGCATGTATGTATATAATATAAACCGGACATTAGATGCCCGGTGCCTGAGACTTATGTCCTTACTGAGCGTTGTAGTCGAAAATTGTATCATTATCTATAGAGGCCCTCCTTCTGGAAAAACTCGCGACTGTTGAGATACCGAATTTACATCTAAAATTCAGCCTTCGAATTTCAAGACTTCTTGTTCCATGATCGTAAGTTCAATTCTCATATGAGATAAAATTGATATCGCATCAAAGTAGCTGGAAGAAGGTTGAATTTATAAAATAAGTAGATAAAAAACAAAAAAATAGGAAATCGTTATATTGTTGCGAGGCGGGCTGCCTTGAACCTATCAATCGCAGAATTGCTTGTCAATGTTTGTTTTCTTCATATCGTAGGATGTGATGTGGCCAATTCCATTCCATTTTCTATTTTCTTCTTCTTTCCATAATTCTTTGACACTCGATCTGTTCAGCGAAATTTTAATATTCGACGTAGACACCTATTTACAAAAATCAGTAGATGTCGGATTATGACCTTCCATGCTCCACAGCCATATATACAAATATGTATGTACCAATACTGTCTCTAACTTTGAGTAGAGCAACCGTTATTTTGCTTGATGGAGATCTGTCTGAAGTTCTAAATCCGGGATAGCCAGAAAAGTTACCTGTGGATTTGTTTATACCCGAACCGTCATTTCCCTGAGTCTCACTAAATTCGGTAATTACGTGTGTACTGCAGTAACATAAACTCTTAAAATTCCAACATTGTTGTTCAAAACAAAATTTTCCTAAGCCCAGCTTACTGCATTTTTATAATGCAGTCGACTGGGCCTTTAATTTTGTCCAGAATTCGATGTGACATGATTCTCCCCTTGGTTAATAAGAAGCAGATTCCTCTCTAGTTAGTACTACAGTTAGTTGGGGTAGGGTCACATTTTTTAAATCGTGACTATGATGATGAAGATGAAGATGTTTTGCGAACTTTCCAGGTTGGTCGTGGTTGGAGTACCTACTTGCAGATTTTGGTTGTTGTTGTTGTCTTCCAGGTGCTTTAGAAAGACCATGTTACTTACGATCTTAACGATCTTTAATCTACACTCTTGACTACATTCTCTTTTGAGAAGTGCTTTCTGGAAACCTGTTTAGCAATTTGATATTAGCAATAATTGCTAATTGTTTTGGATCAAGACTGAATCAACAATATTGACGAATGTCAAAATCCAATTTGTGAATGTTCCTGATTCAGTTTTAATGTAAAGCTCCATTTTCAAATTCGTAGCAAATTGATGTCTCTAGTCGTCAGTCAAAAAAAAAATATATTTATTGCTCAGATGAACAGTTCAGTTCAGACAAATTAAATAGGAGTCATGATTTGCTTAATTTAAAACAAAAAATTTCAACTTATTTAAGCTTTAGCTTAAACCGAATTAGTTTAGAAATATTACAAATCCAAACTTGATAATAATTTCTTAGTTATTTGGGTAGTTGCTACATACTACTAGTTCAGATTATTTTGATTAAAAATTTATTGATACACCCTCCCCCAATATTACTTAATTTTATTAGTTTACAGGTATGTGAAGGCTCTGGAAATGCAGGTATTTATTAATTTTTTTAATATATGCGATTCGGAAACAATCAAACAGTCCAAAAATCCTTTATCAGTTTTCTGAAGTTACCAATAGTGGTGCTTAAATAGCTTTCTGTGAAACAGGATTTATAAGGACTATGTCCACAATTCATTCTTGAATAATTCCAAAAATACATCGCATACATATTTTAGTATTCCAAGAGGAAATAAGCACTCGAAATGTAAATATAGATTAAAAATCGAATGTTGTACCCCGGACAGACGGAATGTTAATTGAGAATTAATGTGAATTTAATTATTGAAATTATAATTGAGTTAACTTAAATTCTCAATCATGGCTCTGTCTGTCTGATGATTTATTTCCATCACAAAATTTGATTCTAAAAAAACTGCAAAAGCAAAGCCTTGTTCAGAGCGTTCACTCAATTTTTATACATGGGAATAAGTTTATGACCTCAAGCTTAAGAACTACGAAAAAATTTCTGACTGACCTGACCGAGTATAGTACTGAATTGCTGAGAGCATTACCTCGTTGAGTGCAACTATCAGGAAATAGGTAAAAGTTTGCCTTCATCTATTCCCCGATTGTGTAAAAATTTACTTAAGTGGTTAAAATAGAATTTCATAAAACACATTTTACACAGGTTCGACCAGTTACTGATTCCTCGACAAGTAGTTTACATAAACTTTTCTCTACCTCAGTTGTGGTTTTGCTGGTTTTGTTGGATATCGTACAGGATGTAAGACCTTTGATGTACCTCATCATAAGTACTTTACCATGTGAACTTATTGAAAGTTTCTCCAACATGTAATTGGCTCTTCTATAACAGAAAGCAGATAGCCTCTGACACAGCAATCAATAAGCTTTGAATAAAATTTGTACCAAGGTAGGATTGCCTTTTTATTGTATCCAGAACTTAAGTCCAATTACCTCTGATTCTTTCGGGTTAAATAGATAGAGGAAGCTCTAGAGACAGGGCGAGGTATTAACTGATATTGAAACCAACATAATTATATACAAACACCCATTTTAGGGGTTTTGGGGATTAAATTTAAACTACAATTTCACTTTACTTCGCCCAACCGACTCTATATCTATAACTTACAGTTATGCAAGTTAAGCTCCGTCGTTTTTTCATTTGCTTTTAACGAACTCTTATTAAATGTACTCTCGCAACTACTTTTAACTACTATCTTCCTGTTTTAACTGATATATTTTGAAGGATTACGATTAATTAAATTTCAAACCTTAAGTTTGAGTTCTTAATCAAATAATAAAGCGAAAAACTAGAGAACTTATCAAAATTATTTCTCTTCGATCCACCACGCTGATATGAAAAATATAATCGGTTCCTTTACAAATGCTATCGAAGACTCCGAAGAATCCGAACAGGTTTCTACAACAGACCTTTCTATACAAAAAAGACAGGAAAGATTCACACGGTATGTATTAGACCTTATAGAGAAAAGAAACGCGACTATGAATTACTAATTGAAAGTATTAAATATGAAAACACGGAGCTTAGAAATCGGAAAATGAGCTTTTTTTTGCACAGAAGTCTCCAAAACATTATTGAAATATAACTGAAACTCGATTCTCAAAAATTTACAGCAAACTTTACTATCATGAAAAATAAATTTTGTTGAATCATCCATACAAGAGATTACCCGATCCAATTGTCATCGAACACAGCTACTACGTCAAACCTTAAGATCTATTAAACATATTCAAATATTCGAACACATATAAATCCCTTGTTACTGTAAAGTATATGTATATATCTAAACTGTTTTTCAAAGTCGGATGAAAGCAGTGTTGGGCAAAATGTAATCTGATTAATGATTAACAATTACAATTAACCATGCAATCTGTAATCAGATTACTTTGTAACAGATTACTAATATAATCCATTTCCATAATTATATAAAGTAATCGATTAACGTGTAATGTGATTACAAGTTAATCTGATTGCACATTAATCGATTACAAGTTAATCCCACTACATGTTAATCTAATTAATGTGATTACATTTAAGACATTTAAGATATTTAAGATATTTGTATTCTAATTTTTCATAAAACTCCCTAAAACTAATTTCGTACGATAACAATACTATTTTCTTTCAATTCATTTCATTATATTATTAATTACCTTTAAGTAATCTACAAAGTAATCTGTTACAATGTAATTAGATTACAAAATAATCTAATTATATTGTAACAGATTACACATTTGATAGATTACATATTCTCTCATAAGTAATCGAATACAATTTAATTAGATTACTTTGTAATTTGACTAAACTGTAATGGAATTATTAATTAAATTACACTGTAATCAGATTACGCCCAACACTGGATGAAAGTCAGATAAAACCGTCTAGGACATTTGATAATCCAGTAAATTTATCCTTATGTCAGTCTTATAAGCAAATTTATGAAAATATTGGAACAGCTCATAAAAATGAAAAATTATATTTTTATCGAAGACATACACCTTTTAGCAGGCCAAACAATTTGGAAATGCAGAACCGAGCACAACACATCAAATCTACTTGAAAAGATTTCGTATTACATGAAAAGCAGCCTTGATCTAAGAAATTTAACTGAACTTGTGTTGCTAGATGTACGGTGAGCATTAGACTCTTTCTGTTTGATGTTCTTATTTGCAAAATGTTAATTTTGTGGTTTCTCAAACTCTTGTGACCTTAGCACGGAATCGTAAATTCAAGGTATTCCTTGGCATTGTGCCCCGAGTGACATAATTATTAAAGCTGGTGTTCCCCTGGGCTCTATTTCAGGTCCAATACTTTATAATATGTAAACTGTAGATGTTTTGATAACCATAATTTCTTTTATCTATATGTGCGGATGATACAGACTTTTTCAATTCGGACGCTGTTATCTGTTTAGGTCTTAATATCGATTCATTTATTTATTTTGTATTCAAACCAATCGAATTGAGGGTAAAGGAGAAGGCTGACGGTCAAAGAGAGCTTGCGGATGGTGCTAAAAACACAAATATCAAGAGAATAGAACTTGTCGAATTTGAAATTTATGGCGAAGAGGTTGAGAAACCTAAGGAGGTTCTAGAACATGGGCCACTAGAAAGCCCATTGTTCACCCTCCAGACTTATGAGCAATTGCTCATTAACTCCACCCGAATTCTCTTACAAGGTGTATTATTGGCCCGCAACCCTAACTATGTGAACCAAGAAATTTGTAAAGCTCTCCTGAGAGAGCCGCACAGTGACAAAGGAAATGAATCATCGTTTCGGATTCCTCTCCGCATCCTCTGCATTCAGCATTATCAACAATTGAACTATTTAGCGAGTCCTTTAACTTAGTTAGTTGATAGCCCAACTCATTTGCCTGATATAATTGGACATAGTGTCAAGCTTAGATCTATTTCTAACATCTCATCCTGACAAGTACTCCACGTCAGTGTCATCTCCTCTTGGCAACTCAGATCAGCCCAAATCTCCATATCATCACTGAAACCCACCAGTCACCATCGTAAAAAGCGATTGGTGTGGCACTATGATCAAGCTGATCCATAATCAACATCTTATGGTTTGGGATGTGCACCTTTATTCCGCACAGTTACAAGAATATTAAACCTAACAATTCATCTTGGTTTAACAATGACTGTTATACAGCCATTATATAAACTCTGCGGACTCTGAGACAGATCTATAGAGAAGCACGTAACACTTGCAAATACATTATTCAGTAAGCTAAGTTCCAATTCGACCAAAACATTAGACAGAAAATCTTTACTAGTCGAAAGGGTAGTAAGAGTTTCTGGTCTCTTGTTAAAACAGTCAAGAACAACTTCAACAGTTTTTCGGTGCCGCCCCTAATTCACAATGGGGATGTGTACACGGAATCATTGGACAAAGCTAATTTGTTTGCAGGTAACTTTGCTGCGAATTCTTTCTTGCCACCTTCTTCTATATGTAAAGTCCTCCTTCTCCATCAACATGCTATTACAGGCAAAAACCCTTACATTTCCGTACGAGGGAGGTCTTCAAAGTGCTCGGAGGGCTATTTCACCTGTCCTATTCGAGTATATATTCGGAGTCTTTCCTTCGGCATGGAAACTTGCACATGTTCAGCCAATACCCAAAAAAGCAGAGACAAGTGATCCATCAAATTATAGACCAAATGCCCTTACTTCGATTCTTTCGAAGGTTTTCGAAACACTCATCAACACCCAATTGATTAAATATCTACAAACTAATCACCTTATTAACGATCGCCAATACCGCTTTGGTGCTGGTCGCTCTACTGGAGATTTACTAACATTCCTTACCGAGCGTTGGAATCAATGTCTCCATAATTTTGGCGCATCTGGGATCATCGTATTAGATATCTCGAAGGCCTTCTATAGAGTCTGGCATCCTGCTCTTTTCGCCAAACTTCAGACATTATGTCTAGACCCTCTATTCTTAAAATGGATTGAAAGCTCTTTTTCTCGCCGTTCAATCCAAGTTATATTGGACGGAGTTACTTCCGACCGTTTTATAATCAATGCCGGTGTACCGCAAGGTTCCGTGCTCTGTCCAAACCTCTTCCTCATTTTTATTAATGATTCGGTAGCTCTCACTTTCACTTCTATTCATAGTTTTGCGGACGACAGCAACCACTTGATTTCGTGTACTCGTTCGACTCAATAGATGATTCCCGTGCGAATCTTATAGCTGACAAACGAAGCCACATGTTCAGTTCACTAAACTATGACCTCACAAAAATACTCGCTTGGGGCAGAGCGTATCGGGTCTTGTTAAATGGTTCCAAAACGCAATGTTATCTGAAATCACTTAAACGTACTCCAATACCCGCTCAACCCATTTCCGTCCATGGAGAAGATATCTCGAACTCACCATCTCTTAACATCTTAGGAATTGATATATTCAATAATTTTAGTTGGTTCGATCACATTTTTGGTATTGCCAGAAAAGCAATGAAATGCCTGGGCTTCTTGCAAAGATGCAAGAAATACTTTACTCCATCACACTTGGCGCAAATCTACAAGTCTCCTATCAAACTTAGATTCAAATATAACTCCCATATTTGGGCTGGACGCACTGCATTGTTCGCGTTAGACAAAGTCCAAAAGAAGGTCTTCCGGCTTATTCGCGACGACATATTAATAGCAGCTATTGATTCCCTAGAGCGTCGGTGCTCTATCGGATGTCAGTCTATATTTTAATCCTACTTCTATGCTAATTGCTGTGACGAAATTTTTAGCCTGATCCCTTGTAGAACTCTTCCCATGCGCACGATACGATCTGTAACCCGAGCTGTAACCCGAGATGTATCCCGAGCTCATCCGCACACCCTTGAAGTCAAATTCGTCCGTACCGTGAAATTCCGTGAATAAGCAGAACAGTATGAATGTGGAACAGTTTGCCATCATCTGTTCTCGCCCTCAACTATGAGCCACAAACTTTCAAGAGTAATGCGCACCGTCACCTACTTGTCTCAACTCAATAATCCTCAATTCCCTACCCCATATTCCTTTCCTGCCAAGGCTGTGCTACGGCATCATAGGGTATCCCCTGAGCTTTGGCAACATCATAAAAAAAATAAACAAGAAAGACAATGGATATTTTATGTATATACGAAAAGGATCTGGAATAAGTAGTAAGAAGAAAATATATTTTGATAACGTCGTTATGCTGGATAATTAATGAGTGGAAAAAAGATATGGAAAAGATGATAAAGTCGTGACAGCCTTTCTTGATCTTAAACATGTTTTGATATATCTTGGCAATGAAGTTGGGGAAACAATTGTATACATGAAATTAGTATGGTTTAGAAGCTACTTAATCGGCAAAAATCTTAAACATTTTGGTGTACCACAAGGCTCTATATTATGTATGGTAAGTTTTCTCTTGTATAATTAATGATATCAAACATGCACGCTCAAATGCAAAAATGCTCAAAATAAAGCTTGGATAATAGTTTCAAATTTCAATTTTGGAGCTCCTGTTGTATAATACATGCTCAAACGCTAAACTGGAGAAATCTGATACAAAAGCTTCAATCCAATACACTAATAATGATCTTTAAAGTCAAGGATAATTTGTATCCATACATACCTACACACTGAGAAATAATGGTGACTTATATTGCCACTGTATAGGAGGCTTCAGAAGCAGAACAATTTCATTATATACAGAGGATCGCAGGTTTTTATTGCGTTTCCTAATGATATGAGATGTGAAAAGAATTTGAATACTTTTAGATCTAAATTAGTTTATTTGTCTAGAATTCTTACATGTAATAAATAAATATGTATGCAGCCATACAGATATTTAACAAGGATCGTGTAAAAATACGGGTTAATTTTAATCTTTCATCAATCGAAGGACCAGAAAACAATAAGTTTCAAGCTCCAGATAAACTTCATATGGAGTAGAAAACTTATGTTTTATTGTTAACTTGAAAGAAGTAAAAGAACATGACTTCGATATTTATACATCAAAAACGGTCTAAAATTAATCAACAACGCCAATCAAACTTCAATTTTTCAGAAAGATGTCAACTTCATAAAGTAATAGTCAAGTTGCTTGCATTAATCCCACAAAGATGATCGCAATTTGCCAAGTTTTTTGAAAAACGGGGTTATTTAAAAATTTTTGACCCAAAAGTCTAATTTATTTTAAAATGATCATTTTTGTTATATTTTAGTTTTTAATAAAAGTTATGTTTTACTTAAGAGCTCAAACTGAGATAAATTTAAATATGGAAATTTTTGAGCTGTTCGGATAATTTTATATTATTTTGGAGTCTCAAATTTCCAATTATAAATTTACTCTTAAGTATGGATTACTGATAAGAATTCGGTAAATAAGTTAAGAAGTCAACAGCATGATTCGTCTCCAACTACCTTTTTATTGTATCGCTTTACAAACCTTAAGGGTCTAAAAAATTCAATTTAAAAAAATATAGATATATTTAACTGTGTTATGTATGTATATAATTCAGTCTAACAAAACAAATTAATATTTATTTCAATTCAAGGATTTTTCTGTTGCATTTTTGTTTTTGTTTCTGCTTTTTTTTTCTTGTAAAACCCTACGCCAATTCCGAAAATATCGGTATCATATAATTTGATTGTTCTTTAGCTCTACACTGACAATGGCAAGGAAAACAAGAATATTTATGCGTGGGAAAAAAATTCCGAAATAAATTATGTAAATTGAAAAAAAAAGAACAAATTTAAATCAGCAGACAAATACAGGTTTTATGCCTGAAGCAACAAAGAGGAAAAACCCATTTGGTGCCAGCTCACCTTTCATTTTACGGAGAACAGCAACGCTTCCAATATTTAACATGATTTCAAGGAGATATAGCGAAAGTGCCAAACTTTCTGACTGAGCTTTTCTCTTGGCAATTGTTTTACAATGGGCCGCCCATTCAGTTTTTTTTACTACCCCTTAGGAAAGGTTTCTTAAGTGACTCCGAAAAAGAAAACTTCAATATTTACCATTGGTATTAAGAGGATTTTACAGTTATTTAAAATGATTTCTTATTTGTAGGAATATAAACTGCTTGAACAAACCCTCTGGGTATGTATGGATTATTCGAAACCACAAATCCTATAATCTGAAACTTTACAAAAATCTTCAAGAATTTCAAGTTTTCTTACTTACCACAATTTCAATGAATTTCTCCTTTAAAAACTGAATCTTAGCACATGGATCGGACAATTTAAGCGTTTTCTTAAGAATTTCCGAACGCACTTAACACAAAAAAAAAGACCACATCCGTTTTCCCGTTATTTTTGAATTTGATTTTAATAAAGAATAAAATCGACGACACCAAGTCTCTATAGAGGAAAATGTTCTCTTTTATCACACTTTAAGAGTTGTGCAACCTCTTTTCAGTTCGTTATCATCTCACCCCTACGTACACGTGTAGACTGTTCAACGGAGATAAACTGCTGGACATTTTGACATGTTCTCCCCACCATCAAAATGCAATAAATGCGCAAGTGTCAACTGATTCTCATATAAATATCCTATAGAAAAGGATTTCACTATTCTATAATCATTTAGCGAACTGGAAATGATGAACCTAGGGCGCAAAGGAGAATATTGCTAGACGCTCTACTCTTAACCAACATTTTCCGACCCAGTGACCCTGGAATTGAATGTTTTGTGTAGAGAAGTGCGTCCAATCAATAGCATTAGCCGAAGCCGGGTAAATGATCCAGTATATGATATAATCCACCACCATCCCCACTAACACCAGAAAGGCAGCTTAACAGAGGCAAGTATAAAGTTGAATAGAACACAGCAGCAACCGTATTTGCCACTTGATTGACCGTAAAGGTGCTTTCTGCTTTGATCCGATCTATGTAGATGGCGGCAGGCAGTTGTCAAACACAGCTTGTATACCTACCGAGACCCACCTACATAATATATATTTGCATACTTTATCAAGCCAATATCTGTCGTGTTTATTGCACGCAAAAATAAAGATATTATCAAAAAGGAGCACGGACTTGTGGCTAAAGGACGCAAGCAACCCGCAACACCTTCAACCCCATTTCCTTTTTATTTATTTTTCTGGACAACGCCGGACGCCTGTTTTTGTTTGACCAATTGAGTGAGCGTAATGAGGATAATCCGTGGTCATTAGTTTATACCACAATGACCAGAAGATGTAAAAATAACTGACACCGTTATGGAGTATAGAAGATATATGTTTGTATGTGTGTATTTAGATACTACGTATATACCTTGACCACAAGCAGTGTGTTCTCTTTGTGTGTAAAAGGGCAGTGTTTCCTCTTTAGATGTTCATTAAATGCATATCACGTTGCCCCTAAGCTTCTTTTTTTTTTGTCTTATGCCCTCTAAGCTATTTCTGTTAACGTTGCCACACAGAGTGATTAATTAGACCGCCATGTGTTGTGTGCAGCCTAGCTCCCCCCCTTTGTTCAGTCCAGTATTATTTATAGTGCTCGCGGTAATTCTGTTTATAGGAAATTTTAACGTAAATGATAAAGTTTTCCGTGATAATGAAAAAATTAATTACAAAGGAAACAGTTCAATGTTGGTTGGAATTTCAAAGGAGTTCAAAGGGAGTTACTAACTCTATTTTGTAGGTAAGTAAATTGATTAAAACACAAATTCCACTAAATAATAGAAACTTTTAACTACTGATTTAGTCTATTTATACATACAAAAGAGGGTTGGTTCGTATTATGACGGCCGTAGATTTGTTACATTGATCAGTTGTTTTTTTTAATAACCTACAGAATTTCTCAATATTCAAAATTTTTAGATTTTAATCATTTGGCAAGAATTTCAAGGATTATTCTACACAGAAATGAGGCGCCACGATGAAATTGAATGGCCTCAAGGAATATAGAAATTAATTTCTGGTTCGATTGGGAACTTGATTTAGCTTTTACATACTAAACTGATTTCCATTTCCCAAGATCTCACTGTAGATAACGGGTGATATTGCTTAAAAATTCAGAACGCTTGCTGTCCAAATTTCGCTATGCGTTGTTTCCGCCTATTAATCTGTCCCCAACTCAGATAGAAATATAACTAGCTCGAAATTTCTTGTACTAATGCCCCCTATATGTGGCTAATCTACAATACTTGGTAAAACCACGTCGTCAAAACGACATGGATTTTTGTGTTTTCTTACTTGTCTTGTGTCTTACTTGTGTCTTCTCACTCTTGCATTTGAAAATTAATGCTTGCAAAAATCTTTCTTTTCTTTCATTCAATTGACAACATGAGCACTTATGTAGTATTTAATCAGCAAAAACGATCTAGTTATACCTCAGGTGTATTCAGCATAATTTAGAACCATGTAGGGGAATTTAGAACAAAACAGCGGTAAACTGAACTTGTACTTTCGGTCTTGAAAACAATTCTTCAATGAAATCAAGAAAGCAATTACATTTATGATAATTGATACGTCAACAGCTGTTTAGTTTGACAGGTTTCCACTACTTACATATTTCATGTATTTATATGTATTCTTTAGCAAACGATATCGCTTTGACGACGTGGTTTTACCATGCGTTGTAGATTAGGCAAAAACCAAGGTGGGCAAAAACAACGTAGCTACGACCAATTCTGTTAATGTGGATCGTTCGCTGGTGTTACTTTTCCCAGCTACCAACGATTAACGTCGATCTTATTCCATTCCCATTCTATCCCATCTACAGATGTTGAGCCTAATAATTACGTATCGATTACACTGAGATCTGCTAGACTTACAGGTAGGGGAAAGATGAGTAAAGTGGCCACCCTTAGGAAAATCATTTTTCACGCAACCATCTAAATTAAGAAAATTACAAAAAATATTACCTGCAGCAACTATTTATTTTCTGTTAAATAATTATTTTGTATGGTAGATGTGATGAAGGTAAGCATACGACAGTTGTATGATTGTGTCTGACCTTTTCTATGAAGTCTATGATTTTGGTGTGGGTAGCATGTCCATTCAGAATTAGAAGGACTGGATCTTCGGCTGTAGGCTTGGCGAGTTTCAAGAAATGGTCAAACCATTGCATGAACATATCTGTCTGCATCAATCTAGTGGGATAGCAGGCAAACTCAGTTCCAAGGGGAGCTCCATCTTCAAGTTCATTCTTCATTCTTTTTCTTGGAAAGATCACAACAGGAGGAATGAAGGCTCCTCCTGCGAATGACCATACTACAAATGTGGAAAGCAAGCCTCTTTCCGCTGAAGTAATAGCACCGATTTGGCGCCTTCTCTCAAGCGAGAAAACTTTGGTGTTTCTTGTTTGAACCATTAAAAGGCCAATTTCATCGACATTATATACTCGATGAGTAAGATGAAAGTGTTTGTCCTGCACTGCCTTAAGGTTGTTAAAAAATTTGTCCACGTTAGCTCTATCAAATGACTGTGCCCTCGCCATTGAAGTGGACTCTGGTTTTCTAAGAGCAATATTAGGATGCCGTTTTCTAAAGCCTGATACCCAACCTTTGCCTGCCATTTTCTTTTATTTTTTGAATCGATGCAGTACATTGTTTTTTTCGGCAAGCTGAAATGCTGAGTGGCGTAGATCATTCAGTGATATGCCATAAAGTCATTGTTCCATGTCAAAGATATGATTAAGGTGTTCTTCCTCTTGTTTCTGGTTTTGTCGATCGCATCGCGATTCTTTTGGAGAACCTTTCTCTTAAGTGTATTTCGTGGAACATTAAATTGTTTAACTGTTTCTATGGCCTGTTGGATTGGCTTCGGAGTCCCATGACTGTTGGGCATCTTGATATCGTCCTATAACAAGAAAACATCATTGCAACATGGCTTCGGTGTTCTCAAATTATTATTACATTATTATAATATATATTTATTATAATATTGTAATGAGTAAACTACAAAGCATGAAGTTATATACTATATTCCTAAATAAAGTTTTTCGGTCGGGTGTAGTGGCCACCTTGCAACTTTACTCTACCGATTAAATGGCCAATTCGCCCGTTCGGACGCCATTACGAAAAATGTGGTCTGCAGTCAAACCTAGCTGAACTATGTATATTAAAAAGATACTATTTTCAAGGCAAAAGCCGGCGTTCCAACAGTACTACACCAAATAATTATAATTCTACTTATTACTAAACTAACAGGAACAATATTATCCACTTACCTTGCATCAGACAGGTGAAAAAATACGAAAATGTTATTGAACTCGAAGAAGCGCAGCTTTAACTTGGACGGTTACTGAAAATACTGACTTCATTTGTTTCGATAGTTTCACACATTTCCGGCAATGCTGCAGCACTCTCCAACGGGAAAATTCCCGATGGCCACTTTACCCGTTCTGGCCACTTTATCCACCCTACTTATTTTCAGTGGAAAAACTTTCGGAACAGAGATCGACGCTCTATTTGAATATACGCGTACATGTATTGTAGAATATACCTGCTTGTGCAGTTCGTCAATTGTTCGCATGCTCTACTATCGAAAACTTGAACCCGTTTGTTTATATGTGTTGTGCGTCCATATTTCGTCAGGATCATGAGATGACTTCTAACGATCTTCAAAATATCGGTAACTTTAATTTATCTTATATTAATATATCTTAATAATATATCTTATATATCCTTTTCCAAGCAGAATTTCATCTTCTGGACTGAATCAGACTAATGGCACGAAGATTAGAAATTATCGGCTCTTGTAATTGTATTCGCTCTACTGACTGTAGCGGTATTTAAATAAAGAAATGTTTAGATTCTTTGGTTCCGTGAATGATCATTATGCTTAAAAATAATAATTGTACAGTTGTGTCATTATTAGTTTTGGGGGATTACACCATCTTGCGATTTTCAAAAAATCAGTGTGACTTTTTTGGCTAGATATATTATTAATACTTTTCAGAATATTCCGAAGTTATTGCAATTAGAAGTGAGCAAAGCAGGGTGTGTTTTATTTTTTGCACTTTTTCTTGAAACAACATTTTTCAAACTAGCGACCGATTTTGATCAAATTTAAGTCACATATATTCTTTATAATATTGTCTGAGATGTAACTTTAAATTGCGCGTTTTTAAACCCTAGA
The DNA here is from genome assembly GCA_963930735.1 of Dioctria linearis. NCBI lineage: Eukaryota > Metazoa > Arthropoda > Insecta > Diptera > Asilidae > Dioctria > Dioctria linearis. The sequence continues at coordinate 28,669,971 of OZ005741.1, forward strand.
TGTAATCATAGGGTATACTTAGTTTGTCATTCTGTAGAGAAAAATGGATTGGACATCCGAGCATAAAACTCAAAGTTATTTTGATTTCTGTCTGTCTGTCCGTCCTCACGATAAGTCGAGAACAGGTACACTTAGAGAGCTGAAATTTTTCACACGGGCTTTTTTTAAAAAAATAGTAAATTTACATTCGAAAATGGGACCAATCGGGCATCACCTTTGTGGTGTTGCCATACACAAATTTCGCTTTTTACTATATATGTGGACACTGCCTGAGAACACGTCGACGTAGAGAGCTGAAATTTGGTGCATGGTGTGTAAATGAAGTTTTAACAAGTGAAAAAGCTAGAATTGGTATAAAACTAATTCTCATGATACCCTAGATGAATGCCCGTATGAAATTTCGTATGGTCACCCATTTGAGCAATTTTGATTTTTTGCATTAGTTTCTAGCATATATTTCTAGAACGGTTCGTCGGACAGAAAAAATGATTATAACCAATTTTATAGGATTTCTTATTCTGAAGAAGCTTTTGGTACACTAAAAATGTCTAGGACTGATCGTTTTCAAAGTATATGTGAAAAACCAAAATTTTTATATGGCAACACCAAGATGGGGCTCCCGATTTAGTCCATTTTTGAAATTTTATTTGCTATTACTATGAAAACACAATGTACCAAAGTAGTATGGATATGGGGATTCCAGCTCATTAGGGTTTGGTGCAGAAAATGTGCTATGAAAAAAGTGAGTTGGGTGCAAAAAGCACCGCTTGGAGTAAAATGGTATTAAGGAATTGTGATAAGCACCCAGATGTGTAAAATGCAAATTTAGGGTTTGGTGCAGAAAATGTTATGAAAAAAGTGAGTTGGGTGCAAAAAGCACCGCTTGGAGTAAAATGGTATTAAGGAATTGTGATAAGCACCCAGATGTGTAAAATGCAAATTTAGGGTTTGGTGCAGAAAATGTTATGAAAAAATGAGTTGGGTGCAAAAAGCATCGCTTGGAGTAAAATGGTATTAAGGAATTGTGATAAGCACCCAGATGTGTAAATTGCGAATTTATTTGAAATTTGTATGAAAGAATTGTTAAGAGCACCGGCTTGGTGCTGAAATGCTGCGGTTTTAGGTGATAAGGCAGGTGGTTGGTCGAGAGTATTGTAGTAATTTCTTGAATTGGAAATATTTGCAAAGAGATTGTTTATGGGAATGCGGTTTTACATCCGATTTTTATTTTTTCGGCAATATATCTTAGATATGCAGGAAATAGTTTGGTTCCAAGTGTTAGAATTCTGATTTTATATGTGGGAACCAGGATTTGATTCTATAGAGGAAATCGCGGTTTAAGACTATGAGATCCCGATAAAATTGAGACTGATAATAGTCTTGAAAAGGAACTGTAGTTGACCGAGAAAAAAACTGTAGATGTAGATAGCCGTCCATGAGTATTGGATAAAATAGGGGCTATAAATTGAATCATAATTGGGGGGTTATTTGTCAGTACGATCGCAGTGTTCAATAAGAAAACAGCATTTAAAAGTAAAACATAATGTCTTTTACAACCTCAGGCAGTTCACAGGAAACCTCAATAGAGGAAGACTTCCAAACCTTAGAGGAACTAAACTCACTCAACTTTAAACCTCTGCTGGCTATTAAAAACATGGAGATATGTCAGGCCTATAAAATTCTGCAGTGCAAAAAATTGCAAACGAAGTTCGGAGAAAGAGTTCATCTTGATTTAGAAAGTTACCAGATGTTCTTGCCAGCGCGGTTCACCAGAATTTCTCAACGGACCATAGAAAAACTCAACACAGGAGATTTTTATATTACGTATGGGGGATTAATTGGAAAGGCGTACAATGTGACATTTTCGAAAGGTGGATCATATTTTAATTGTACCTTAAGCTTGTGAAGACTTTTTTAAATAAAGATTTTTTTGTTATAACATAATCCTTGTATTTTATGCACATATACAAATAATTCTCTGAATTTTTAATCTCATTTTGATTTGAACCCCGAAATAAAAAAAAAAAAAAATACTTCACTGTATCAACCAGCATTTAATGATCTAATTTAGCTGCCTAGCCAACTGATCCAGTGAAGTATTTATCAAAGCTACCCAAAAATTCTCTTGCTATTATTATAAATACTTTGGTCTTATTCAAAAGTGTTCAGTATATCACCTACGTTCAGAAGATGTTTTGGTCAGAAACAGTTAGGGGGAGATCCAAGTATTGTGCATGTGAAGCCGGTTGGCTGTATTTTAGAATTATACATATCAATCCTCAATCTGGTAAACTTCTCGAATTATATATGACACCTGAAGATGGCAACAGAAGTCTTGTACTTCAATTGAGAAGTGGTGATTCTATACCCCCTGTACTACATTTTCCGTTCAACTTTACTCCTTGGCAGCACGTTAGATTAGAGGTTTTTGGTAAGAATCATATCAAATAAGTCGAAATACTTACTTAGCGATACTTAAATCTCAGGAGGTGAAATTGTCTTAGTTGGTGAAGCTCAGGCCGGAACAGTTAGATATAAGGCGACAAATCATTTTCCGCCGAATTGTCCCTTTGGTGATGAGGATGATTGGAAATGGAATCATCCTATGAAAATACAAACAGGAAAACTAGGAGGGGATGCTATAAATTCAAGAGAAGACTAAAGATTCACTCAGTTCTTTTGAGTAGCGCAACATAATAACATTAAAAAAAGAATAAGTAGAGAAAATGAAAGGGTATTCCATCAATATTTTGATCCTAGCGCTATTTATACTATATAGTAATAGTCATCCTATCCCGTTAAGTGTAAACCTTATAGATAAGAGTACTAGTAATTTGAATTTTGCTCTGAGTCTACCCAATAATGACACTATACAAATCGGTTTAACTTTTCGTCTGATGACTTATAGTAATGCTAGTGATAACCACGAAGAAGAAAGCTCTAATTCACAAGAACGCGATGATGAAATTATTACCACTACTACTACATCAAGGATAATTAGAAATGATAATAATAATAATAGAAAATTTGTGACTGTGGAAGAGGCTATTGAGGGTTTTAGGCAAGAGCTGATTAAAAAAGAAGTGGAAATTGCTGGAATTATTGAGAGCAAATATACTTTTTATAGACACTTCAAGCTTGAATTTGATGATGAAACTGTGCTTCCCATTCGTTGTACTTATGATAGTAACTATGTAGCACGCTCATTGAAGATTTCGTGTTATGAATATCATGAGTTTGAAACAGAGAGAATTCTAAGTAACGGTGAAGTAGAGATTGTGAAGAAAGTTGATGATAACTATAAAAGCGATGTGGAATTAGTTAATTTAAGGGGGATGAAACAGACATATCAAATGGCTATTTCCTAAACACAGGAGTTTCAAGAAAAATTATCAAGAAATGGTTAGTATGTTTCTGAAAGTTAGACTGTTAAGATGAATATTGAGAAGTTTTTAAGAGAATATGATAACATTTTGCTTGAAGATCATAAAATGAGAATTCAAGAACATCACAACTTTTTAAAATTATATAAAAATATGGAGAAAGTTAAGTCTAAATTTGGTGAGCACTACGTAAGCTGTCCTTGGTCGAGAGATGATACAACAGACGGAGCGGATACTTGCGAGTGTTATGATGTCAGAAGATGTTCAAAGCAAGTACTGGACCTTGTTAGACTCTATCACAGATTAACAAAAATTAATTGCGAAACATGTTCAAAAAAGTGCGGTTTAATTTAATTCTTGAATATACATTTTTATGTACTTGAATATTTACGTATGACTGTAGACTGTAGACATTACAACCTTTTAAAACTCATTTTAATTTTTTTGTAAAAAATAATATGTATTTGAATATCTTAATTACAATATATCTTTTGTATTAATCCAAGAATTGTGTTTTGATGCAAACCCTAACCATTTTACATAAGCTTTATCTCCTGCTTTCTTTAAGATTTTTTCTACCAAGTAAAGATCTGAGTATTTTGCCTTCTGAAGTTCCATTTCATAAAAGCTACCTTTTATTGCTTTTCCTAGGTGATCTTCTAAGAGGTACGTTACAGGATTCGTTATTTGGATTTTTGTAATTTTGAAGATTTCAGTAGTCCAGTTTGGTGTATAGCCCTTTTCAAAAACATGCTTATATTTACTTATGCGAACAAAATCTCCAACTTGGAATTTAGGTATACGAAATTCCTTTAAATTATTGTATACTGTTGAAAGTAACTTTTTCTCCATATGCTTTGACACGTCGCATGGTCTCATTTTTATTGTTCGATGCTTAGTTGTATTATATTTTAGAACTAGCGGTTTGATGATATCCACCCATCGATAGGATCCACGCAGACTAAACTCTTTCCACATCATATTTTTCAATGTTCTATTAAAACGCTCCACTATAGAAGCTTTTAATGGGCTGTATGTTGAAAAATGATTAATCTGGAATATTTTCATTAAATTTTGGAAAGAACTATTGTAGAACTCTTTCCCATCATCGGTTTGTAAATTTTTTGGGGTTCGACCTTTTTTTAATATGGATTTCATCGCTTCGGTAACTTCATTTCCAGTTTTTCTTTTTAGTGGAATACCCCAAGCATATTTTGAAAAGGTGTCAACAACTGTTAGTAAAAATTTGTGTCCGCTATTTACTTTGTAATAGGTACCCATTTCGACTAGATCAGCTTGCCATTGATCATCGAAACCCTTCATGATTACGCGCCTCCTTTGAAAATTCTTTCGAGCAGGTTTATGCAGCTCATTAACAAGCTGCTTTTTCTTCATTCTTGCGTATTTTCTTTCTCCGGCTTCTTCTTAATTATTAATGACTCCACATTTATTAGGGCACTTAACGTACTGTTAACTTCTTTGATTTGAAAATCAATATAACTCATCAACTTAACATCCAAGGCATTAATTGATTCATTCGTATACAATTGATTTTCTGTTTTATATTTTTCACCCGCTGACTGTATTAAATTATATACACTCTTTAATTCTCTCTCTAGAACTATGCTGACTTTATCAACTTTCTCCGTTAGATTGTTGTTGACTAACTGAATTTTCGAACTAATTGAATGCAGACTTTTATCAACTAAATTATCAACATATATTTTAGTTGCTGCATCTTCATCTTCCTCTGGTTTACCAACATGTCTAAGATTTTTATTGTTTAAATTGTAATCTCCATTTGAATTTAGTTGAAATCCTATACCAGGCGAACCCTGAATTCCTCGGGCTCCAGAAGGACCTCTCGGACCTCGTTCACCAGGACGCCCCAGTTTTCCTTGTTTAGAAAAACGCCCAAACTTATCAACACTCATTATTGTATTAAAGAAAACAGCAGAAAAAGTTCGCTAATTATACTATTATATAAGCTTCCCTCAATTCTTCTATAATTGACATGATTTCGTTGTTGTGATTGTTATGTCCAGCCTGTTGTGATGCTATTAAAAGTCGAAGTCTGTCTACTAGCTCATTAGGGTCATCCCAATAAACATAATCAATATTACTTTTAGGTATATGCATTAAACCTTTTCCTTCATGATTTATTAGTTTACTTATGATTTCTTTATACTTAAGCGCTTTACTACCTTTTATTTGTCCATCCTCAAGATATCCACGTTTATAAGCATTAGTATCTTTTAGAATTGCTTGGTAGTTATTTAAGTCTACATTATCATATAAACTATTGATAGGTTCTTTCATAAAGAGGAGTTCGCATAAGCCTAGCGTTAATTTATACGGTTTCCCTTTAACAATGAAATCATCTTCTTGGACTAATATCTTTGAATTGCCAATTTTCCATTCATCATTGTACAAATAAATTCCATAAGTGTAGTCAATTTTCGGATTTTTTTCCATATATAACTTAAAATACCGATCAACTAATCCGCTTGATAGATTATGTATAGAATCTGCTTTCTCTATCGGAGTTCTTGAATGAGTAGGTGTTGCAAACTCATCTTCTGACAGAAATGAATAGTTTATGTGCTTTGTTGGTGTACTTGTCGGGTAAATTTTAGGAAATTTTATTTTAGGAGTTGATTTCATGTCATCGTAATAATCGTCTTTGTATTCAACTTTAATTTCATATTTTGGATCATGTTTTACTTTAGTCATGAACTCTTGAGGGGGCTCTGTTATAGGTAGTCCATCCTTTGAATCATGTTTTACTTTAGTCATGAACTCTTGAAGGGGCTTTGTTATAGGTTTGAACGTTTCCTCAAGATGAGCTTCAGTCTGCACTCGCCCAGTTCTCAGGGCTCGGAATTTCTTTTTTATAGTATTTCTAACTTTTATAATGTCTTTAATCAATTCCTTCCTATTGACATGAGGTTTTGTATTTTTCCCCATCTGAATTCAGAAAGCTACTTTGAAAATAGTCTACGAACTGCTTTTGAACTGCTCTATGAACTGCTTTAAACTGGTCTATGAACTGCTTTAAACTGGTCTATGAACTGCTTTTGAACTGGTCTATGAACTGCTTTAAACTGGTCTATGAACTGCTTTGAATTGGTCTTGGAACAACTTTGGACTGGTCTGTTAACTGCCTTAACTGATATATGAAAATTATTGAATATGAATCTGAATAATATTTAAGGAGCGATATATGTGTCAAATCCTTTACGGAAGCGCCCCCTGTCCAGGGTGCTATCCTTATCTATCACTACAAATCCATATTTATCTTTCCAACATTTAGCACAAATAATGCGAAAATTATCAAATGTCATGTCAGTGCTTACATGATCGTTGTAAACATGTCTAAGATTCATTTCATCTTGTTTGAATAAAATAAGAAGATTCGCATTATCTCGTATTAAATGTTTTGGGATATGAGTATAAGTTTGACATAGATAAAAGCAATCGATGTTATTATGTCGACCCATACAAAAATAAGAGCGTATATTGTTCTGTTTTCCACATGCTACATCATCAAATATAAAAACCGAATTAGGTTTGGCTTCTTCTGGTGAAATAACGTCGCAATTATCTGAAAATGTATGGTAGCCTAGCCCAGTTAAAGGACGTAATACTCGTTGTAGGTACTGATATTTCGGTTGGTATAATGATTTTGAATAAATGTAAATATTTTCAAATTTGAGACCATTCGGATGTTCAATCAGACCAATCATGAGATTTGTTTTACCACAGTTAGAAGGTCCAACAACTATGGCTCTTATATTATCTGATAAAAGTGGGCTATGCTTTTTCTTCAAGTTTTCAGATTTTATGTCTACGTTTTTGATTGATAGGGATTCCTTCTGCTTGATGAACTTCATCATGAGAACTAACCTATTCATTAAGGAAACTCTTTCTTTTATATCAGTCTTAATCAGATTATGATGCTGTAAGGACGTCTGTTAAGAGAATTTTTCTATTTGAATGATAGAACATAAAAAATCTCGGATTTTTTACCCCCAACGCAAAAGTCGAAAAGGAGGTGGTCTGCTAAACACTGCTATTAGCAATTTACCTTTTGAGCTTCATCTACCAGGATATCAGTATTGCGGTCCTGGTACCAAATTGCAGGAAAGAATAGCTAGAGGTGATCCTGGAATTAATCCCCTTGACACAGCTTGTAAAGAGCACGACATCGCATATTCCAAATTCAAAAATATTGATGATCGTCATATAGCTGATCGAATATTAACCGAAAAAGCTTGGCAACGTGTAAAATCTAGAGACGCAGCGCTTGGAGAACGAGTTAATGCCTGGCTTGTGACAAACGCGATGAAAACAAAAGTGAAATTCGGAATGGGGCTAAATAGAAGTAAAGTTAGTCCTAAGAAGAAGAAGAAAACCAGATTAGCATTTCAAACAGGAGTTCGTGAAGCAAGAAATATTTTAAAAGCGAAAAAACCAGATTCGCTAAAAGAAGCCATATCCCTTGCGCTTGCTGCTACTAAAGATGTATTTAAGAGAAAAAAGAAGTATGTAAGAACACCTCGAGTAATTCCTATACCAAAAGTTGGAGGAATTTTACCACTCATCCCTATTTTTGCTGGACTCTCAGCACTCGGCGCTTTAGTAGGTGGTGCAGCTGGTATTGCAAAGGTAGCTAATGATGCTACAAGTGCTAAGCAACAACTTAAGGAATCCAGTCGACATAATGAAACGATAGAAGCTATTGCTTTGGGGAAGAAGGGGAACGGTCTATTTTTGAAGCCTTATAGAAAAGGACTTGGACTTTTTTTAAATCAACCTTCAAAAAACTTTTGAAAACGCTGCCCAACCGACCATTAAATGAAATCGATTTACACAAATATACAAAACACATTCCACATTTTAGAGGAGTCTTTATGCGAGATAATCTCCCTAAGAAAACAAAAAGATGTGAATGTGGAATTATTAATTTGGACTCTATATCAGGTCCTGGTAGCCATTGGGTAGCGTATTATAAAAATGGTTTAGAAATTGAGTACTTTGATAGCTTTGGAAATTTACAACCACCAAAAGAAATCCTGCAGTACTTAGGGAAAAATATAGTATACAATCATGAAGCTTATCAAAATTATGAAACAGTTAATTGCGGACATTTATGTCTGGAATTTTTATATAGTCGTCGCAAACTTGTTAAATAAAATTAAGTTTAGTAAGAAGATATCTGAATTGTTAATAAGAAGTATAAATAAATTGTTGTATTTAATAAAATGTCATTTCATTTAGAACAATCATGTCATTAACACTAACCTTAACTGGAAATTCGTCTGTGCTGGCAGCTGAATATTTTCCACCGATAGATTTGACTACAGACTATGTATGTGGACTCATTGATTTCCAAACTTATAATTCAATACCTAACGTTGGTAGCAAAAATAACTTGTTTCATGTAGGAAATGAAAAGATTAAAATACCAGAGGGATCGTATGAAATTGATGATATTACACAACTCATAAAAAATGAGTTAGACAAAACTGAATCTAAACCAAAAGTATCTATTAAAGCTAATAATAATACTTTGAAAAGTGAAGTTATAAGTACTGAGAAAGTGTTTTTCAACAAATTGAATTCTATTGGATCATTATTAGGATTTAGTAAACGAGAATTGAGTTCAAATATTGTGCATGAATCTGACTTACCGATTAATATAATTAAAGTTAATGTGATACGTGTTGAATGTAATTTAATAGCAGGTTCATTCATAAATAACACACAAGTACACACCTTACATGAATTTTCTCCTAAAGTGGGGCCAGGATATAAAATAGTTGAAGTTCCGAGAAATGTTATTTATTTACCTGTAACCGTCAAGAGAATAAGTTCACTTACGCTGAAGCTAGTCGATCAAGACGGTGACCTTATAAACTTTAGAGGAGAAACGATTACTATTAGGTTGCATTTGAAGCTCCAATATGCTAATATATAACAGTATTCATGAGAATAAAAGCAAGTATGAAAGTATTAGATCAACTAGTCAACCAACGCCTGCGCTACAGTTAAGGTCAAAGTTAACATCAGTTAATCAACAGTTTTTACGATCTCTTGGTTTTAAGTTAACAAAATGAGCGAAATACTTGATATTACTCGAGGTGTAAGCTATGATAATAGTATTACAAAATTTGAATATCATAGCTATTCTCCTTTTTTAACATCGTTTAAAAATAGTGACGAAGTTCGAATTTCTGTGCAACATCAAGACTTATACATTTTACCTCACGAAAGTTTTATTTATATAGAAGGCGCGATAACGAAAACGGATGGGACTGCAGCAGCAAAAGCGAATTTAACAAACAATGCTACATCCTTCCTTTTTGAAGAAATTCGATATGAATTAAATGGTGTAGAAATTGATCGTACCAGAAATCTAGGATTTGCATCAACTTTAAAAAATTACATATCTCTTACCCATAATGAAAGCAATATGCTACAAAATGCGTGCTGGTCGCCAAATAACCCAATAACACCAGCAAAAGGATTTTTCAATTTTTGTATTCCTTTAAAAATGTGTCTTGGTTTTGCTGAAGACTATACAAAAATTGTTGTAAATGCCAAGCATGAGATAATTCTAATTCGAAGCAGAAGTGATGAAAATGCATTCATTTCACCAACTGATGATGTCAAAATCGACATTTTTAAATTAAAATGGTGCATTCCACATATTAGTGTAGCTGATGAAGAGAAATTAGCGTTGTTAAAAATCATTAATAACGGGCGTCCAATTCAAATGAGTTTTCGTAGTTGGGATATGTATGAATATCCTATATTGGCTGAAGCTGTTGATCATACATGGTCAATCAAAACAACAACGCAATTAGAAAAACCTCGATATGTTATTCTAGCGTTTCAAACGGCACGAAAGAATGAAAAGTCTGCAGATGCAAGCAAGTTTGACCATTGCGAACTTTCAGACATCAAAGTTCATTTGAATTCGGAATCATTTCCTTATGATGATTTAAATATTAAATTTGATCGCGATCGATATGCCTTGCTATATGACATGTATGCAAAGTTTCCGCACTCTTATTATGGTCGTGAGACTCAACCTTTGCTTACTCGGGATAAATTTAAAGAGAGTGCTCCTATTATAGTTATAGATTGCTCGCATCAAAATGAGACAATTAAATCAGGACCGGTCGACATCCGACTGCAATTCAAAACAGTTAGTAATATCCCGGCAAACACGACAGCATATTGCTTACTTTTGCATGATAGAATAATTGAGTATAATCCATTGACGAGTGAAGTTAAAAAAATTATTTAAGGAAACAATGACTGCAATAGTGGATATCCAAGGATTTAAGGATCAATATAATAAATTTATAGTAAAGGAGTTAGCTATTTTGTCTAATGGAAATCAAATGCAGCACTTCGTATTTCAACCCCCATTCAGATTTAAGAATTTAACATCGGCAAAAAGAAGAGAAGCATGTTGGTTACAAAAAAATTATCATGGTTTCTACTGGGACGACGGATATATTCCTTATCATCAATTATATGAAATAGTGTTTCCGCTAATAAAAGAAAAGGTGTTATATGTCAAAGGTTGTGAAAAGACTCGCTGGATAAAAAGTATATTTGGGGAAAACACGGATGTGTATAACATGGAAGACGAACTGCAATGCCCCAATTTATCTTGGCTTAAATTCATTCATAATAAAGCTCATTCCTGTCTGATTCATGATGGAAATTGCGCTCAGCAAAATGTTTACCTATTAAGAAACTTTTTAGAAAACAATTAACCAAGAATTAAGAAAAATATTTTGTAATGTGATAGATACATGAGTGTATTAAGATAAAATAAAATACTCATTTTTTGATCAAATATTTTTATTGATTTTCTTCATCTACATACATATTATCTATTCTAAAGTGTCCCCATGCGTATGTGCTAATACCGTCTTCCCTAATAAATCTCTTATCGTCTAAATAACTTAAAGCTACTTTATTTATAATTTGAGTGTATATATTATGAATTTGAGATTTAAAGATATACATACTTCCATATATTATTTTCTTTTTATACAAACAGTCTCTATAATTATTTAAATCTATATTTTCTAATGCAGTTTTCTTTACACCTTTGGCTTTTTTTATTAACTTACAATTCTTAATGTCTAATGAATACATTTTAGCTCTTAATCCTATAAATTCTTTTATAATCTTACCATTTGCTTCATCTTTCATTAGTCCTACAATTTTTTTGTTTTTTTGTGGTATTTTATAGGGGTTATCCGGTTCATATTCCGAAGTATCAAAATATTGTTCAATATCATTTAAAATATCATTATAAAAGTCTTCAGTAAAAATGGTAAATATGAAGGAATCTGTATCCATGTAATTGAGCATTACTTTTTTCCCGTATTTAGGTTGCATGTATTCATAATTAAAGTCATACATTTTTAGTTTGGATAATTCTAAAACACAAAACCCTAAATAAATCGGTTTGTTGTAATATGATTTCATTCGATTAAGTTGTATTGCGACTAAGTCCTCGGCAAAATTAGTAGAGCTATGAAAATTAGGCTTTGCTATAAGAGCTCGTGCTCCCAGTGATCTACGACTGCTTTCCCATTTTGTTACAAGTCGAACATCCTTTCGTTTGTCGACATTTTCCATGGTCTTCCCATATACAGCGTTATTCAATAATTTAAAAAAATTTTTTTCGAAGGCATTATTAGCCTGAGTTCTATAATAAGTATTTTTAGAAATATAACTTTTAAGCCAGTCTGATTGGTTAAATTGCAATACTCTATGAATCTGTTGAAGTTTCAATCCATTTTTAAGACACTGCTGAAGATTTAAATAATGAATTACATACCGTGATTTATTATTTAAATCTGCTATTAGTTTAGGAAACTTTGAATGTGGAGTTACCTTGTTTTCAACACAAAAAGGCAAGTCGTTGTGATCATCATGCTTTGACTTAGGATACTCTAAATCTACTTCAAATATGTATCCAATATTAGAATCTTTCGGAATATTTAAAATATTAATATTTTTGGGTTCAACCCATTTAAAACCCGAATGAGGAAGGAATTGAGACATAGCCCAACCATACAAATTATTGGCATCTAGATAAGTTATAAAGGAAGATTGCTTGGTTTTATCAAAATCTACCATATATTTATTATTAGCTTTTGTGTGTCTTTGCGAACATTGAGTAATGCCACCTCTTATCCCTTTTTTTATAAAACTGTACATATTGATATCAGTGAAAAGTTCGAGATTGATTTTAGTCGTCTTCAACATTGCATCCCAGGATAAGCCTGGGGTTGTATAATACTGACAAGGATCCAACAAATAAATATTTAGACAAAGTTGTCTAAAGTTTTCAAATACGTCAGTTAAAAGTAACACATCGGTTGTTAAGTAAATCTCTAAATAATCCCACAAACATTTGCATTTAAATGTTCTCCACACATTCTGAGCATGCTCATAATCACTAATAGAGCATTTGCTATTTGTTAACTTGTTATTAAAATTTTTTATGGGTGGCAGGCAAGTCTCATCCAAACATTCCCAAGAGTTTATATATTCATAGGGAAAAACCCCCTTTCGTCTAATTAAATTGAAAGCTTCTTCATCCTTGTAAAAACTCCTAACGGTCTTTAGATTATTGGGATTTATATAACTTGCTAGCTGTTCCAAGCTCGATTGCATAAATCGGGTTGAATCCAGAAAGCGTAATTCTATCGTATTAGTTTCATCAATATTTATTCGTTTGGAAAGCGAAATATATAATTCTTTGTTTAGCGGAATAATAGTCATTTCACCCTCAAATTGAGTAAGTGCCTTAATAAAGAGATGGCAATCATATCCCGAAAAATTGTGGAAAAAAATAGGGAAAAATTTAGGTATACGATATTTCAAATTACACCTGCTGTGGGCAGGTCCTCTGTATTTACCAGTTAAATGACAGTGATCAGCCACTCTATCGGAACCTAATTTATAATTACAAATATGACATATTTCATTTTCTTTTTGTGTGCGTATCTCTCCACTTGTTAAAGGTAACATTGGAATTGGTTTGCTAACATATTCGATATAAAGATATTTTATATCATTAACTAATGATTTTACGAATTGGATTGAAGCGTCTTTACCCTTATATATTTTAAATTTATCTAATTTACTATCAAACGAACATTTTATATTATATGCAAATGAACACGGAACATGTTTCTGGATAATAGTTGTTGATGAAGAAAGTGGATCAGGAATGCAAGTGACTACATCTTGTAAAATACACTCGAAATCTGCATATACAACAAAAGGTACCTGGAGTTGTCTATGATGACCTTCGAACTTCAATTCAGCTTTTTCTGGAGATGGAAGAATAGTAACAATTTTACTGCATTCAGTTTGGTGAATATCCAAAGCTTTTTGCACATAAAAATGTTGAAGACAGCTGTTGCAGAGGTAAATCCGACTCTTTGATAACGTCAGTTGATGTCGAATTAATCTGAAAAGAAGAAAAAATTTTTCAGTCAAATTTATTCTGTATAAAAATCTTGTCCATACCTTGATATATTTTTAATCCAGACATAGTGACTCCGTTCTTCATTTTGATTTAACAGTAAGTTGATGTGCGTAGCTTTCTCTTCCTTGGTGCAATAATATGGTCCCACAATATCATATGAATTAATTCCATTCTGCTCGTATCCAAACACATTTACACTTATCAAAGGATTTAATTCTTCAAAACGTATTACGTTCGAAACTTGGAAAGGAAACTTTAGCTGAGAAAAATCAAGCGTAATTCCGTTTCTTAGTGTTAGGATATCAACGGTGATATCACTTACTCCGTATGATGAGGGACGATCACTGTTAGAATCTACTGGAATCAGAGCCGAGATAATAGCCCATTTAAAACAGTACTCATCTGAATTTTTAACATTAATACAAGCATTTTTGCGTGTAATATAAGTTGGTAATGGTAAGTATTGAGCTCCTTTAAATGGTTTATACTGGTTAATATTAACCTCAACATGACAAATCCTTATTAGAGACCATCCGCTATCTCTCTCTTGAAATTCTTGCATTTTTGAAATTATGTTCTCAACCATGTTCTCACAGATTTTTGGTAATTGTTCTCTATTGCGAATTACTTCCATTTTAGATTGAAAGGATTTAATTGATGTCACAATATCATACTCTTCTTCCTCAGTTTCCTTAGACATTTTAATATATTCTCCGAACAACTCGAAATTAAATTTATACGAGTCATGTTTACTTAACAAATCCAGTAAAACTTCTAGAATTATGCTTTTTTTCAGCTTAAAAAATTGCATGGTATCTAATAGCGCCTCGTTTTCATTTTCAAAAAGGAAGGTTTCAATCCTTTCATTTAAAGAACTTTTTATGCTTTTAAAAGTATTATTTGTGGGCACCGCGGCATTTTTCTTATGTTTATTCGTGCGAAGGTGATATTTCCATTCTTGTGGATGAACTTCAACTTTACATTCCTCACAATATTTAGATAACACTTCATTAGCTCTAGAGCTACTAGCTTCCAATAAATCTTCCGGGGAGATAACCATCGCTGTATTTATAATTTGTTTTTCACTTTGGTTATCTTCCAGTAACACAATATTATTATTAAAAGATTTCACTTCTTCGGCTTCAACTTTCCCACCTTTTACCAACTTTGAATGAACAACACGCAAATGCTTCTGTAGACTATCCAATCTTTTACATACTTCTCCACATATTTCACAAAGATGACCGTCACCATGCATAGTTCTATAATGTCTTTTTAACGTTGACATCCGACCGAAAACTTTTTTACACGATTCGCACACAAAATTACTCATCTTGAACTTATTATAATTTTAAATGAAGAGCAAAACAAGCAAAACTTTTAACAATTTAATAAAAAGAAATAACCTAGTGAGGATAAAATTCCGAATTAAACTGAATTAACATTTCAAAATCATTCAAAGCAAAACTCCTTTTATCGAATTACTAATTTTCTCACGCTAAGGCATTTAAATATCTAAATTCTACAATCTTAAGAAAACCACACAATATCAAGAATTTTAGCAATGTCTATAGACTCAAATCCTGGTTCCCACATCAAAAATCAGAATTCTAACACTTGAAACCAAACTATTTCCTGCATATCTAGATATATTGCCAAAAAATAGAAATCGGATGCAAAACCGCATTCCCATAAACAATCTCCTTGCAAATATTTTCAATTCAAGAAATTACTAACCTTACTCAAGAATTTTTGTAGCACGCATTATCGCCACTCTTAGTAAAAGCTCCCCAAAATTATCCAACATAGTAAAAACCAAAACAAACTCTTATCTGCCCATTCAAGCACTCTTGCCAACGAGCTGCCTTATCACCAAAAACCGCAGCATTTCAGCACCAAGCCGGTGCTCTTAACAATTCTTTCATACAAATTTCAAATAAATTCGCATTTTACACATCTGGGTGCTTATCACAATTCCTTAATACCATTTTACTCCAAGCGGTGCTTTTTGCACCCAACTCACTTTTTTCATAGCACATTTTCTGCACCAAACCCTAATGAGCTGGAATCCCCATATCCATACTAGTGGGTGCTTATCACAATTCCTTAATACCATTTTACTCCAAGCGGTGCTTTTTGCACCCAACTCACTTTTTTCATAGCACATTTTCTGCACCAAACCCTAATGAGCTGGAATCCCCATATCCATACTACTTACCAAATTTCAGCTCTCTACGTCGACGCGTTCTCAGGTAGTTTTTTTTTTTTTTTTTTTATATATTATTAAGCCAAGCTCAGGGGATACCCTATGATGCAAAGCACAGCATGGCAGGAAGGAGATAGGGAAAGGATTAGGGGATATGAGGAAAGTGGCGGAGGTGCCGATGTATGTCGCCCTTAAACTTCCGCAGATTGTATGCCGGAGGAAAAACAGAAGATGGTAAGCTGTTCCACATTCGCACTGTTCGGGATAAAAAAGCATCACGGAATTTTACTGTATGGCCGAAAGTAATTTGAAGGGTTAAAGGATGTGCGCGGTTTGCAGCGCGAGTATTGCGTGCAGGAATCATTCTACAAGGGATTAGACTAGATATTTCATCAGAACATTGACCATGCATATAGCGATAAAGGAGCGAAAGGCATCCAACATTGCGGCGGTGCTCGAGTGAGTCGATATGACAAGTTATTGCCAAATCGCCAATGAGCTTGAAGGCTCTCTTTTGGACAATATCCAATGAAGCTAAGGCTGTGCGACCAGCCCCGGCCCATATATGGGAGTTGTATTCCATTCTAGGTCTAATGTAGGACTTGTAGAGGAGCGCTAGATTTGACGGGCTGAAATATTTCTTACACCTTTTCAGAAATCCAAGACATTTCGATGCTTCTTTGGCAACAGAGAAGATGTGATCTGTCCAGTTTAACTTACTGGAAATATTAATGCCAAGAATGCTTAGTGACGGTGAATCAGAAATGAATGCTCCATCAAAAGAAACGGGTGTGGTTAAGTTATGATCTTGTTTTAATGAGATAAGACAGCTTTGGGACTTTGATGCATTGAATTCGACGCGATTCGCTTTGCCCCAAGCGAGGATATTGGCAAGATCGTTATTCAATGATCTAGTCATGCAATCTCGTTTAACACATGCAGCATTCCCCCTGGATTCTGCAAGAGTGTCAAAGGAGTAAGCGAAATCAAGAGTACTGTCATCTGCGAAACTATGGATGGGATTGAAAGTAAGGGAAAGCAGATCATTAATGAAAATTAAAAAGAGAGTTGGAGAGATAACAGAGCCTTGAGGTACACCGGCATTTATGGGATGCGGTTCAGACGTAACGCCATCTAATACAACACGTATTTCGCGACTAGATAGGAAACTTTCAATCCATAATACAAGAGGAGGGGAGAGACCAAGTGCTTTGAGTTTGGCTAAAAGGGCTGGATGCCAGACTCTATCAAAGGCTTTTGAAATATCTAGGGCAACGATTTTAGACTCACCAAAATTGTGAAGACTGCGATTCCAACGTTCCGTAAGAAAGGTCAGCAAGTCTCCAGATGAGCGTCCAGCTCGGAAGCCATATTGGCGATCGTTGATGAGATGATTAGTTTCTAGATACTTCATTAATTTTGAGTTAATGATAGATTCAAAAACCTTTGAAAGAATCGAAGTGATGGCAATTGGTCGATAATTTGAGGGATCGCTACCCTCTCCTTTCTTAGGAATAGGCTGAACGTGAGCTAGCTTCCAAGCAGTTGGAAATTTTCCTGTCGAATAAGACAAGTAGAAGAGTTTGCGCAGAGGTTTAGCCAAGGATGAGGCGCAGCTTTTAATTAACAGGGGCGAAAAACCATCAGGACCTGCGGCTTTGGAGACGTTGATCCCCTTAAGGACCCTGACCACATCCCTCGTACGAAGGTGTATTGGCTCTTGTACACATTCACACGGGCGATGCAAAACAGGTGTTTGTGAAGTTGGTGGAAGACGAGAATTTGAAGCGAATCTAGCAGCTAAAATATTAGCTTTATCCAGGGAGTCAACAATCACTTCACCATTATTAAGTAGTGAAGGTATAGAGGAACTGGTGAAATTGTTCCTGATGGTTTTGACCAGGGACCAGAAACCTTTGCTACCTTTGCGGCTTGTCAAGATTCTTTGTCTAATATTCTGGTCAAAAAGAAATTTTTCTCTCTGGATAATGGACTTGCAGGTGTTCCGTGCAGTCTTGTAGACTTGTTTCATTTCCGGACATGGATGCAATTGATAGGCGCGAAAAGCAGACTCTTTCGCTTTTATAGCTTGGTTGCACTTATCGTTAAACCAGGAGCGATCATGCTGTTGTTGAGACCTGCTGTAAGAATACGGAATGTATTCACGCATGCCAAGATTTAGTATGTTACTAAATTGTAATGTGCATTCATCAACATCCCTCGAAGCAAAACAGACCGACCAATCAATTTCTTTAAGATACTTATTGAGACTTTCCCAATCAGCATTCTTATAGTGCCAAAGAAGCCTACTTGTAGGTGGAGCAGTTGGTCGGCACAGGTTTGAGGTGGTAAATTGAGCCGTGATTAAACAATGGTCTGAATTTCCAAGAGGGGAACCGACTGAAATGGAATATTTGTCAGGATGAGATGTTAGAAACAAGTCGAGTAAATTAGCTTTATCTCCAGCTGCATCAGGAATTCGCGTTGGTGCATCCACTAGCTGTTGCAAATTAAATGATTCACAGAAGAGTTCAACGAAACGGCCCGCAGGACTTGTGGTAGAAGAATGTCTGAGCCACGGTATATTATGAACATTAAAATCGCCTGCCAGGACGATTTCGGAAGAGGGGGAAACAGAAAGCAAATGATCAATATTGTTGGAGATATTGTCAAATACGAATACCGTGTCGTCATCAGACATATTTGGGCTGCGATAAAGGAAACAGAAGTATATGATGTGCTTGTGAAGTTTGAACCTAATCCAGATATAATTAAACTCTGGATTAGCAGAAGGAAAATCTTGAAGAATAGTAAAGGCCACATCATTCCGAATATATACTGCGATCCCTCTATGCTGAGAAAAAAGAGGCACGAAGCTGTAACCAGGGACGTGATACTGATTAATATCAGCATCAGAAACGACCTTGGTTTCACTTAGCGCAAAAATTGCCGGATTTTTTGAGTTAAGGTGGCAGTACACCGAAAACCGATTTGCTCTTAATCCGCGAATGTTGCAGAAATCTAAAATAAAATTCTGCATGCTGAAGGCAAAAACAAAAAAGCAAAAAAGAAAAAAAGCGACACACAACAACACAAATATTTGGGCGCCACCAGCAGCAGTCAACGACACAGCGAGTGTCCAAAAATATAGTGGAAAACGAAATTTTTGTATGGCAACCCCACGAAGGAGTTGCCCGATTTGTGTCATTTTCGGATATGCAAAAATCAAAATAAGTTTTAATTATATGCGGGGGTGTCTAATCCATTTTCCTCTACCATAATTATTTCTGTGCGTTACAAACGGAATGACAAACTTAGTATACCCTATAGATTTCATCTAGGGTATAAAAATGGACTAAATCGGTAAACTCTTTCTTGGTGTTGCCATATAAAAATTTTGGGTTTTTTACGTATACTGTGAAAACTATCAGTCCTAAATGTTTTTATTGTAGTAGTAGTAGTATGAAAATTGAAAAACAATAGTTTTTCGGACGAAAATTTTTTTTATTTTTATATCCATTCTTCTAAGCGCCAAGATGGTGTAACCCCTTGTGGATCTTTTCCGAAGCGAATTTCTGAATCGTAGAGACTGTCGAATCGTTTTTTATCGAAGCAAGTGCGTAGTTCCCAAGTACTGTCTGCCCGCAGCGAGCTAGCCGAGATTGTCCTTTCTATAAACAGGTTTTATGTGCTCCAGGACTGTCCGTCCAGAAGGCAGTCTTACAGAACTGCCCTTTCTGAATCAAGTTGCTGAATCCCGACAATGGATCGTCTAGAAGCCAAACGTCCTGATTTTCCTCTTTCCGAAGCGAGTATCCGAATCTCTGGGACTGTCTTACGAGAAAGACTATCCTCTCAATCCGAGTCATCAGTTCAGTTCTCTAGAACTGGTGCACTGAAGACATCTGGCGATATAATCATCATCACAGAACCACACATACAGACATAATAACTTGAACACACGATGATCTATCAGAAATTTTATATACAGCAGCTTTATGGAACAAAAACAGAAATCAAAGGCTCATAGATGGGTAAAATCAGGCAACTTCATCGTAGTGCTGCCGTACACTATATATTTGAACACTACCTTGAGAAGGCACAAAGCTAGAGAAAAGAAATTTTAAATACCTAACTTTTATAAAAAATGTGAGCTCAGCTTTTATAGTGCTGCCAAATATATTTTACAAATTTTATATTTTCATCTATGTTTTTTTTTCAGAATTGCTTAGAGCGTCTTTACATAGTGAGCTGAAACTTTGTACATCCTATTATTATAAAGAAAAAGTTCTGTTAGTTTCGAGTATGGATTAAACCCGTCGTAGTGTTGCCATAGAAAATTTTTATTGCCATAAACCTTTTTTTAAATTTTCATACTTTTTTAAACAATATTTTTAATATGTCTCTTGTAAATTAAGTTATATAATATTCCACTGCTTATGCGAGCTATTCATCTTATACCTGACTAAATTGTAAACATATTCTTAACTATTCTTACAATCTAGCCCAATATTCTTATCTCTGTCAAGGACTTAAGCCCTTATGGTATTCAGCAAGAGAAATCTATATTTCGTGGGCCTTATATATAACAGGTACCATTTTAAATTACAAGTCAGACAATATTCATTAGGACGGGGTAGTCATACAGGATTCCACAAAAGATACCTGTGTTCATCTTTCTCGTTGATTAAGTCACTCATTCTTAACATTTTCTTTTCGTTTTCTTCACAAAAACCGTTATACAGAAGATTATAAAATATAACTGTCGACAATTTAACAATTCTTTTCTTCACACATCACTTTCAATCTAAAAAGTAAATTTAAAACTAACTGACAAATGGCATCAAGAAAGTTTGTCTCGTACTATGATGGATATTAGTTCGTTTTTTTTTTAATTCACTTTTTTATACTGTGCACCCCCACTCAAGTTTTTATCAGAGCGAACTGTCAAACTGTGTGTCAAATCCAATTTTTCCAGCAAATTGTCAAATTATTGCAGGGAACTATATAATCCCTCGAAAATATAGCATGGTGTGTCTGTGTATATGTACGTGGATGTATCAATCTAGGGACGGATATGAAAATAAATCAAATGAAATGTATCGTACTGACTTGCACCCAGGGGGCTCCTATCATGATATCCCACTTCCAGACTACCAGCCGGAGCGTTGCGTGGTGAGAAAAGTAATCAACCCCAAGGATGATCCCGATCGTCGTAGGTTAGGAGTTAAAAAATCAATCAGCTACATTCCCAACTGGGAAGGTTTATTGTGGACAAGGTCTGATTTTATCCACTTCCTTACCCGAGTTTCTAGAATAAACAAACAATTGTGTAGGAGAGGAGGATGGAGAGAGCGGAACGAAGGTAGAGATGGTGTTGATTCCCTGATAGATTTTAAGTGAATCTGAAGTTATGAAGTCGTTCTTTAGTGTTAAACCATCACAGAGGCATAGTCTTGAGAATAGTTTTCTCCCAAGAACTTATTGATTTCTTACATAAGTTTCGTAATTGTTATAGTTTTCTTGAAGAGAATTTTATTTATGGCTTAGTATATTTAGAGGAGACAGGGGAGTAGCCATCTTCAGACATTTGTAGATGACAATTATTATCAGAAAATTGAAATTAAATTGAAACTGGAAGATTTCTTCAGGAATGAAGTATGATTTGGATGTCAGTCATCTTTAGATTATATTTACAATTCAAATTTTAAGAAGAATTCCTAATAGACTTAGACTAGCAATGAGTTTTTCGTATTGCAAATAGTAAGTACATAAAAAAAAAAGTCGGTTGAAAAACGTCGGTCTGGCAGCAAAGAATTATGTTTTATGACCAATGGTAAAAAAGGCATACAATTTGGCAGTCGCGAAAGTGGTGGCAGGCGGCAATAGAGACGTCCGAAAATTTATATAAATATGGCATACCATAAGGCCTTAAAAAGAAAAAAAATATTCGCACAGAAAGTCATCAAAATTCTATATACGAAATGGCAGACAAAAATCTTGAACTAAACACCCTGACAGACATTGACAACGAGGGATAAATCTGTGTATCGCACACATCGCCAATCTATATTTTACGTTTACTAATCCAACTATGCACGATGGCTAGTTAAATGTATAATGATAATTTCAAAAGTAAATATTTGCACCTTATATCAGTGAAAGTTATAAAAGTTAAGGCTGCGTCTAGCCACTCCCCCAAAACGACCCAGGAAATCAAATTATGACAAAAATATGTGCTAATTGTGTGCCAAGCTGAAAAATTGTACGCTAGAAAATTTAATGTTTTTTTTTAAATAGATAGATACATGTCAGTGGACCCCCCCCCCCCATCATCTTGTTTTTGATTTTTTAAATGATTTGATAAACAATTAGCACATACTTAGCACATAATCCCTGAGTGAATCGAAAATTGTTTTGGTAGGTTCCCCGCGTTTCGATTGGTTAAAAACTAAAAAAAAAACTTAAGCTTTTGACTCCAAAATTTTTAGATTTGGCAAAGAATTAGCACATAATTAGCACACATATTCTGAGTAAATCAAAACTATTTTTACAGTATTTTGGATATTGCGGGGTGGAGGACGACGTCATCAATGCTTTTAGATTTTTTAAAACCCCTATTAAATTTTTGAGTCAAAAATTTTTAAATTTGCCGAAGAATTAGCACATAGTTAGCAGATAAATCCTATGTGAATCAAAACTTTATTGGCAGGTCGGGGTGCAGCTTGATGTCGTCCTGCACCCCATACGCATTTTGAATTAACTATTTCAAAAAACTATTAAATTTTCGAACACAAATTTTTTTAGTTTGGCACATATTTACCACATAATTTTCTCATATTTCGATTTCCCGGGTCGTGTT
Organism: Dioctria linearis; assembly: GCA_963930735.1. NCBI lineage: Eukaryota > Metazoa > Arthropoda > Insecta > Diptera > Asilidae > Dioctria > Dioctria linearis. Next base: position 28,692,956 of record OZ005741.1, read on the forward strand.
TGCGGGCGGATTTGTCCAGACAGAGCTAAAAGTGAGTATAAGGAAAAAATGATAGCGTTCATAGACTGTTCATCTTCAAGAACTTGGTTCCACGCTTACTTTGGTGCTCAGTGCAATCAAATGTTTTTTTTTGCAGTTTAACACATATTTGTGTTTAAAAATACGAATGTGAAATTTAATCAAAATGCTTTGATTAAACTGTGAGGAAGAATATATAAGAGATATTAAAAAAAACATAATTATAATACACAAAAAAAAGAGCAAAGGTTTGAACAGAAATTATTGCAAAATTAGGACGAAAAGAGAAAACACTTCCCGATAGGTTTTAATGCAAGTGAAAATGAAAAGTCTTCCTTCAGAAAGGGACTGGAAATTATCATTTTCGTTATTAGCCACATGTACAAGAAAGTCACCAGAAAGTAATTTTTGTTCGATTTGCGAAAACTTTCAGGGCGGAGGATAATACAAATTCTTTGCCGAAGATAGTCATTCGTGGTGAACTCGGACGATTTTGGCCCTTTTTTGTTAATAAAAATTACAGTTTTTAGAGGAAAATTTGCAAAAAAAAAATCTTTAGAATCTCGCATGTCTCTATTGTCAAATTCCAAAGTAGAAACAGATAAATTTTCATTCCTCCCACCACTTTTTTTGTTAAAGAGTGTCCGCTTCCACCCCTATGTGTGGGGTGAAGGCGGACGACCACATATTAAGCATTAAAAATTGTCTTAGACCCTAGTACAGGGCAAATACGGACAAAAAAATTAAAAACATATATTTGTTTACTAAAGTTTACTAGATATAAACCACATGACAAAGAATAATTCATTTCGTTTTTCCATTTTTAGTATTTCCTTGTTACAACAGTTTCGAGTTATCAAATCCTATGGAAAAAATATTATTTATAAAATCCTTACTTACGTGCTCTACGAAGAATTTATTCAGAGAAAAAGTACACCCAAGTGTATTCAAACTTGTACTGACGAGATATATGGTATGCCGGTCGTTTTAGTTTTAAGCGTCGCGGTGTATGCCCTTTAAATAAAACGTTGACCAATACCTTTCTGTCCGAGCTCACCCGCACAGTCCGACCTTACCCTGAGTGACCTTTAAACAGTACACTACACAAAATGGTCTTGAAATTCATTTATTTCTTGGCGGGAGTTATTTGGAGTACGATGACTCATTTCTGGAAATTTATGAACCCAAAATGAAACCATCGAGGTAAAAGGAGAAGAATTAACACACTTGAAAAAGTGGCACAAAAATATTGTCAAAATTAGCAACATCCATACTTGCTAGAATCGGTGTCAAATGGAGAATTGAAGAATTTTTATTTTTAAAGATTCTGAATTAAATTTTAAATACAAGAAGAAAAAACAACCAGGACCTTCCGGTTTCCGGGCGACTGCTCTTACCACTAAGCTAACGAGACAAATGTTTTCTCCTCGTGTATAGAATTTAATTCAGAATCGTTGAACATAAAAATTTTTCCATTCTCCAAAGTTATCAGGGTACTTACCGTTATTTATCGTTATTTAACATTGATTTTTTCATAGTATTACTAAATGTTAGGAAATAAAATAAAAAATACAGTTTGTACTTTTATGCATGAATTGAATTCAATAACGGTCTGTTATATTGGAAAGGTACAATTACAGAGTGCCTACCTTTATTAAAAATAAATTTGTCAATTCATCTCTAAAATGAATATTAGCATGACTCACATTAATAAATCCAATTAAAAAATTGAGCCTTCCTCTTGTTTATTATGAACAAAGCTCCCGGAGTCTACAAAGCCGTCTGAACAGTATCTACTGTGTGTTTTAATATTCTACGAAAACTTTTGGTTTAGTTTTATAAAGTTTTATATAAGCTCTCCACATTTAAATATTATTCTTTATTCATTATATTTATTCTTAAGTAATTTAATGTAGTACCTACCACAAAGATGTAAGGAATTTTTCTATTACTTTCTTGCAATTTATTTTATTTTGGTATAAGTATTCAATTCTCCTTTTAGCAACTTAGATCTAAGCCCACTCTCTTTGATACACCTACAAAAAATCCGTTGAATGATTCAAGCATAATCACGTCCAAGTATGTATGTGAAATTACTTATTAAACTTCCGATGTCATCAGGTGTAAAATAGTAGTTTTGATCGCAAGCTACTAGTAATACTTGCTACAATGATTTTTTTATTAGTAAAGAAATAACGACCCACTTTTCAGATGGTGTATTTTACACAGAATTCGACATACCCCATCATTTATAAAAACTTTCGGAAGCTTGTTTAAAGTCATGATTAGATTTGAGAAGTAAAAAGGTCCTAAGTCTTTCCAATTCACAAATCGGCACACATAATATGTATTTCAATTAACAAAAGTCGACTTTCCCATTTTGAACCTCCAGGCTAAGTATAGTACTTAAAGAAAGTTATCTAAAATTGCAGTTAGATTTTTTCGATGGTATTTGAAATTTTCATGATGCTTTGTTTTTATTTGTTATATACTTTTTTTTCTAGAGTATTGGTTAAGAGAATAAATGAATTAAATAAATTAAAAAATCAAATAGAAATAAAGAGAATACAATCTGTGATATTTTGGAGAGATATTACCCATTCCAGATTCCCAGATGAAAGGAGAAAAGATTGGCTTAATTTACTGATTGTAACTGGCCTAATTTGTTAATGGTAGATAATTATATAAGATTTGGAATTGCTTGAATTAGTTAGTATTAATATTAGATACAATTTTATATGGGTTATTAATATAATTAATTAGTAGGTTCATATAGACTACATTTGCAAATTTGGCTTAAATTAGTAATATATGTTAAAAAGTATAATTTTGAAAATATACTTTTATAGCTTTCGATAATGATAGTTGAGAAATTTGTACATTAGCCGTGAATTGAATTAGCAATAAAAAATGAACTGGCGTAACCAAAAATCTCAAGATAATTTATAAATTCAAAAATTATAAGATTTTTTACTCGGAGTCTGAACTACTCCGTCACCAATGAAAAATAGGTAAAATCTATCTAAAACAACAAAAAACTGCATGCATTACGTATTCAAGATTTTCGATATAGGTTATCGTGGTTACCAGATTAACACCTACAGGTTGTTTCTAGCCCAGTAAACTAGCCATCACAAAATTAAGCCCGGAAATCCAAAACAAAAAAAGGATCGCAAGCTTCTGCAACAACTCTGAACATGAAAGAAAAAAGTAAACTCTTCATAAATCATTAATCGACAGGAAAGTTTGCAAAAAATCTAGTATTTTGGATTGTACTATCAGAATACGGGGAAAATTATACAAATTAGGCAATGTTGGTGTGTGAAAGGGATAGTTCGATTCCCGGATAAAAAGAAGAATCTCTTCCGGGCAGTCTACGGGACAGTATAAAGAGTGGAGAGGGCCGAGCCACATGATGGAATAAAAATTATAAAAAAATAAAGTACAAAAAGAAACAAGACATAAGGAAAAATAATTTCAACAAATAAAAAATCTAGAATTGGTCTAAGACCAATTCTTATGATACCCGAGATGAATGCGTGTATAAAATTTCGTATCGTTACCGATCTATATGCAAGTTTGATTTCCGAAGTGGTTTTTCGCATATATTTCTAGAACGGTTCGTCGGACAGAAAAAATGATTATAACCAATTTTATAGGATTTCGTATTCTGAAGTTTTTAGTATAATAAAAATTTCTAGGACTGATCGTTTTCACAGTATATGTAAAAACCTACATATTTTTATGACAACACCAAGAAGGGGCTGTCCGATTTAGTCCATTTTTAAAATTTTATTTACTATTACTACCAAAATACCATGTACCAAATTTCAGCTCTCTATGTCGATGCGCTCTCAGGCAGTGTCCAAATATATAGTGGAAATTGTATGTATCGCAGGGAGGGAGTTACCCGATTTGTCTCATTTTCGAACTTGATTTTAATTTTTTTTGTAAAGTCCGTGTAAAAAATTTCAGATTTCTAAGTTAATGCATTCACGAGTTATCGTACACACGGACAGACGGACGGACAGACAGACATGCAAAAATCAAAATAATTTTTAATATTAGGCGTGGGTGTCCAATCCATTTTGCTCTACCATAATTATTTCGAGTTGTTATAAACGGAATGACAAACTCAGTATACCCTTTAGATTTCATCTAGGGTATAAAAAGTACCGGAGAAGCAGAGTATAAGATGCAAAGATCTTGAAGAAGTGGGAAAAAGCGACTGGCTATAGTGTCGTACTTATGGGGAAATGAAACAGATGAGCGATTTTTTTAAACCTGTTTTTTTTTCTTTAATTATCAATTTCGAAATGACGCCCAAATACTAGAATTCACAAGTGCTCTAACCCACACCTTTCTTCATAGCTATAGCTGGAGAACGTTCGCACCAAAATGTGTACAACATTATAAATTTTTCCTCCGGTTAGTAGCTAAGAAAAGCTTGGCTTGGCTAAGACTTCTTCCTACCGTTCCTATCAGGATGCCCACGAAATCTCGGAGCACTTGCCCTGCAACTGCGAAGCATTGGCCAGGCGGAGACTACTCCACCTCGAACATGGTTTTCCTCCACCAACCTACATGTGGAAGCTCAGCCTCAGAATGGTTCTAGACTTTATTAACTACCTGAACCTAGAAAGGGAGTAAATGCAACGACGAGGACTCACAATAGATCTTTAAGGTGGGAGTGATAGCGAGGCTAACGCCTACACACCCCTTCACAATTCTAATCTAATCTAGTAGCTATGAAACCAACATAACCTCTTCCAAACTAACGAAATATGAAATGCAGTTATATCGCTTATCTACGCTTTAAGTTTTTAAGTTATATGCACATTTCAGAGAAACGCTTCGCGAATCGTCTTGAGAATATTGAGAGCATTCATTTCGAATAATTTGGAGTCTTTTCACGTTCTTTCCATCTTCGATTTTTCTTTAACTCTACCTGTTTTTAGATTTTCTTTAAATTCTTTTATTATCTACAAACATAGCTATACCTACCTACTATATGTGTTTCACGTCCCACACTCCCTACTTTTGGGTATCATTCAAATCCTTTTTCAGCAAGTAAATAGCCTAAAGAATTTCGCTTTCCAAGTATGTAAGTACTCTTTCCATTTATAACAGTGCCTATACCCGAAAAATGTCCTTGTGAGACCCTTAACCTTACCGTGGAACATAAGTACAAGGTTAAATGGTGTGGAATGCTATGATGATTTGAGGTTTCTATTGCCGCTATTCTGGTTCTATATTTATAGTTCGTAATTCCAACGGGGGTTTGTAATAAAATAAATTTGGAACCAGGAAATGGAAAGATTAGATTTTTTCACAGTTGGTAAGTAAGTACTTATACTTTCTTTTGCCTCAGCTATTTGTATGCTACTCTCGTCTGTGGGAAATTATGTAATTATCTTAGGAATAACTTTATACGGTTCCTTTTCCAGGAAATTATTGTGGTGACATCCATATAATAAGGTAGCTTTACGTCAGATCCTTCCTATAAACAACCACATGGACAGATTATTACGTAAACTAACGCACACATACACAAATCTTTTTTTCATCCTGAATTTTATTTTCAGTTCGATTTGTATGTATGTATGTACGTGACTGCGGGTGACTATTTTGGTGCGTGCTAAGATTTTAAGATTTGTTCGACATCAATTTAAAATCTTTATGGAGTTTTTCAGGATAAAAGATACACGAAAACAAAAAACAAAACAAAAAACGAGATATATTTTCGCAGATTATTTTACTATTTTTATCCAGTCTGAGTTATATTTATGTATGTGTGTAATGTATAGTACACTGCTTGATATAGAAAAGGGCTCTATGAGATGATAAGTAGCAATAAAATTGTTTATGAAGATTCCTTATTTACAGAGAATGAAGTGAGATTTTGTGAGCTGTAAAAATAAGGATGTGGTTTCAAATACATAAAAGATCATAAATCAGAGAAAGCAATGAATTTCTACAATTGCTGGGCTTAAGGGATTTGTAGAGGCAAATAAGTAATTTCATTTCATTTTATACAAGGTGGTGATAGGATTATAGATTAAGAAAATTCTTTTGTATTTGAGCTGTTACCCGGACCGAAAGACCTACTCGAATTAATTGTTTTTATACAGTCAGCGCCACAAGTTTCAACTTAGTGTGTATCTCATAATTTTGTATTTATGTAAATACTTTAGGGCGTATATATATGTAAAAAATCTCGAGAGCCTCGCTATTGTTATAAGCAACTAAAACAACTTCTAGAATATTCTTGGTTTTAAGTCTAGCCTGACTTTGTCTAGCGCGGTTCCTAGGTGTGATTTTTCTTTTTCCTTAACGGTGGTTTTGTGACAATTTTACACAGCAAATTACTTCTGTTAATTTCATTTTTTCTTTAATTAATTAAGTATTTTGAGAAAACTAAAATTAAGATGATTTAATAATTACTTATTACCGTAATATTTGAGTGGTAGAATTCACCTTAACTCTATTACAGAATATAGTGACATAAGAGGGATTAAACGAGAAACAATTCTCTCTACATACATATATCTAAACGTAACAAAAAGTCAGTATTTCTCAAAGAAACTACTCAGCCCTGCTTTGATTAGAATAACCAAGTGAATACTGAAATGTGACTAACATATCTTTAAACTTTGATCTAACCCCCTTCCAAAGATAGAGAATAGAAGGTATGTATTGCAGTTAACGACTCTGATAGTGTTCCTATTCGAATCTTCATCTCTTAAGCTTATTAACAATTTCATATATTCCGTTCCTGTATGTCAATAAATTTTATCCTCCAGTTATTTATGAATTCAATCATATTATCCAAATTCATATTTTTTACTCTATTTATTGAATTTAAAAAAAAAACTATTTTGATTCAAGCACTCGTTTAGTATCCTCGTATATTCTATGCCACATCGATTAACGATCTACTTAGTTCAGTGTTAACGATTTATTTTTACCATAAACCTCCCGTACATAGCTTTCTCATATATGTATATAAGGTGAAAAACTTAAGAGCGAACACCTACCTTAATCCTTAGTTGTATTTTTTATAAGGTTTTATAAGAATTTTGTCCATTTGAGGTACATAATCAACAATTGACATTTGGGTCAAAAGCATGCTGCCATTATTAAAAAAGGAATATCGATTCGAAATTATGGGGTTGGCATACATAAATAACTTACTTTCCTATTTAAAAATTCAATAACTCTTTTTTTTTCATTAATATTTTTCACAGGAAAAATTTCGAAAAGTTTTTGTGTGCATGGCAACTGGTGGGTACCGACCAGTTACATATGTACATATAGTAATGTAACAAAAATGGAAACGTAACAAAAAGTGTACTGGAGTGAGTCGTGAACAATTTTATGAAAGAATTACGTATTGGAGATATTTCTTATTGAGAATTTTGTGTGCTTATCATTCAACCATTTTGCTACCAAAACTGAATTTTTTTTATGTTAATTTATGATACTGACCACTTTGAACATGCGTGAGCCTCACTCTATCAATTCGATAGATATTCAAAATTTGCACTATGTTGGAATCGATGCCAATTTTCCAGAATTGCGTCTTTTCTATGCCGAATTAGATCGAAACCACTATCCTTTTCCAAATTTAGAGCATGAGTTCGTATTAATTTAAAATAAGCAGTCAGTGAAAGAACATTGTGCGTGAATGATGTGATGGGAGAAAGGGTCCAATAGATTGTTTTACTAAAAGTGAATAATAGCAGAAAGGCGGGAATAGCAATTTTAGGAAGGAATAACACTAAATATTAGTCATATTGTGCATTGATCTACAACGAGCTATTCCTAACAAATTACATCCAACCTGTCTCACTTAGATATCTGGGAACAAGGTAAAGGTGATTAATTACGTTAACGCCTACCAGGGGAGGACCTTGCCATGCAAGGCACTCTGTCAAGACCGTCCGTACGTGACGAAGAGTCACATCCTGCCCGAGGTGTTCCTGCACAGGCAGCTGGTGGGCATCCCCTGGGGTGCAGCTGGCTACCTGACTGAATACGGTGGATCTAGAGAGGAAAACTCGATAAAACCCGCAATCCCAGGTGTAAACAATCGTGCCTATGGGATGAATGGCACTGCGTCAGTGTGTCTTATAACGATGGACTCCGGATACCAGGCGACCTCCGGTTTCAACCTTAGCCTTATCTCGGCATGCCGGCTCTGCTGAGATGGACCAACCTTTCCGAGCATACTCGTGGGACCAAAATTGATAAGCCCGTTTTTTCTGAGGGAGGTGCACCTCTAAATGTACCAAAAACCCAATCCGGGGCTCTTAACGAACCCGAAAATTTCCAGGACATTACAAGTCCTTCATCTGACGGCGATGCGATGGATACACTCCCCCTAGACGAGGAGGATCTCCTTAGATCACCAGACCATAGCCAACAGGACAGCGGGAATACTGAAGTTCCCACATCCAAAGAGCGCAAGCCAAAGCTCAGTGGCGCGGCCAAAAAAAGGTTTAAATGGCTTTTAAAACATGGCCACACAGAGGCGGAGGCTAGAAGGATTGCTGCACTTCAGATAGAACAGCGGAATGAGGAGAGTCTTAAAAAACGGACTCACTCTGACGACTCTTCTCCTAAAGTGGAGCAACCTAGCGCTAAAGGCAGCAAGGCAGCAACGGAGAATCCTTCAAAGAAGCACGTCTCCCAGCCTTTGCGTAAGCAGCCCTCCTACAAAGAGGTTGCAGAGAGCGTTCGGGTGGGTATTCTTCCCGTCGGTTATCCTGAGGTGGCACTCAACATGGATCAATTGAAGTCCGTACAGAGTGCTATCTTGAGAGAGATCGCGGCTAGAAAACAAAGCCCCCTGAAGCCAAGATTCCTGGGCTCCACATTTAGACCAGGGTGGATGGTCATCAACTGCGCCAATCAGGACACCGTGACGTGGCTAAAAGGTGTAGTTGGGGAGCTAAAACCCTGGGAAGGAGCCAACCTTGTCCTGGTCGAGGAAAGTGAAATTCCTCGCCCACAAGTTCTTGTGGGATACTTTCCCAACAGCGCTGAGGACCCTACGAACTTGATTCTCGACTACATCGAGGGTCAGAACGCGGGGTTAAAGGTGTCAGAGTGGATTGTGTTACGCAAGACACAAAAAGCAAATGTAACAGAGCTAACCTTCTCCGTGGACCATACGTCCATGGAGGAGCTAAAAAAGGCTCATTACACAATTGGGTACAAGTTCGGCTCAGTCCAACTTAGGCCCAAGGGTGGGGCAGTAAAGACTGTGGCGGAGGCTGGGGATGGCCAAGGTCAGATTAAAACTCTGACTGATGAGCCTCAGCCATCGACATCAGGAACCAGCAGGCCTAAACTTTCTGTCAAGGCTAAGGCTGGCCCCGGTAAAGCAGTCGGAACTGCAGAGGCTAAGCCGGGGACTTCCGCAAAGAAGTCCGAAGGTACTAAAAAGAAGCCTCCTCCTGCCCGTGCGCAGCAGGGCAAAAAAGGAAATCCGAAAGGATCTCCTATCAAGGCTGCTAGCGGTCATAAAAAGTCATCCTAGTCATGACTAATCATCATCTAAGTTGCCTCCAGATAAATCTCCATCATGCCAAAGCGGCATTAGACGTGCTTAGCAGGAGATTTGTCTCGGAGAAACTTAGTCTGGCGCTCATACAGGAGCCCTGGGTACATCAAGGCCGTATTAAAGGACTTCCCACAAAATCATGTAAGTTAATTTACAGTAATGAGCATGAATATCCCAGGGCAGCATTGCTGCTCAACACTAATCTAAATTTTATTCCTCTTTAGCAGTTCATTTCGAGGGACGTAGTTGCAGTAGCTCTCGAGGTACCAACTCCGGGAGGTAGTCACGAGGTAGTAGTGACCTCAGTCTATTTTCTTGGAGATGCGGATACACTACCTCCTACAGAGCTAAAAAGACTCATCAGCTACTGCAAACGAAGAGGAAAGCAATTTATCGTTGGATGCGATGCGAAAGCACATCACACGCTATGGGGCAGCACGGATACCAAAATCAGGGGTGAGTACCTCCACGATTTTATAATATCTAATAATTTAGAGATACTAAATCGAGGTAATAAGCCAACCTTTATGAACACTATCAGACAAGAGGTCCTGGACCTAACACTTGCCAGTATGTTCATAAGCACAAAAATAAGCAGGTGGCACGTATCGAACGAGATTTCCATGTCCGATCACAGACATATCAGGTTCGATATAGAAGCCGCACTTAACTCAAGTCTAGAGTACCGAATCCTTAAATTAACTAACTGGGAACTCTATCGACAACATCTTAAGGCTGTAGTTAACTCTCCCGGTAGTAGCATTAGCACAACGGAGGAGTTGGACTCAGCCACTACGCAGCTAAAAACGGTTGTACTGACTTCATTCGAACACAGCTGTCCTCTGAAGCAAAAGACTTGTAATCGGCAAGGACCTTGGTGGAATGGGGAACTGAGTTTGAAAAGAAAAGAAGTCAGAAAACTATTTAACAGAGCCAAGCTCTCTGGTACCTGGGGAGAATATAAAAAGGCTCTAACGGAATATAACATAGAATTAAGAAGATCTAAAAGAAGAACCTGGCGGACCTTCTGCGATGGCATAGATCAACTGCCCGCAGCTACCAGGCTCCATAAGGTACTTTCGAAGGATCACACAAACGCTATATGCTCACTTCAAAAAGAAGATGGGAACTATACCGAGAGCTGTGAGGAAACAGTCAGGCTCTTATTAGAAACTCACTTCCCCGACTCTACCAGTCCCGTTCAAGGAATAGTAGCTCCAGACGCAATTAAGGTGGGCAATTACAGGGTCTCTAACAGGAGTAAGAGCCTTGCGGGAGAAATCTTCACTCCTAACAAGGTTAGATGGGCCGTTGGTACGTTTAAACCCTTTAAATCTGCTGGAGGGGACGGCATCTTTCCTGCCTTACTACAGCAAGGAGTTGAAGAAATACTTGTTCCACTACAAAACATTTTTCGAGCCAGTTACGCTCTGGGGTATATTCCCCAATGCTGGAGAGACGTCAGGGTGGTATTTATACCCAAAGCAGGAAAAAGAGCTAGCTCTCTAGCCAAATCGTTCCGACCCATTAGTCTCTCGTCATTTTTACTTAAATCCATGGAAAAAATCCTAGACCTACATATTCGAAGTGAAGTTTTGATTAAATCACCACTTCATTCTAAGCAATTCGCTTATCAAGCAGGCAAGTCTACCGAGACTGCCATCCACACTTTGGTTAAAGACCTCGAAAAAGCTCTTGAAGCAAAAGAGGTGGCCTTATGTGCATTTGCAGACATAGAAGGTGCTTTTGATAACACCTCCTTCGAAGCAATTAAATCAGCTGCCGAGGACAAGGGCTTCGAGCCCCCCACGGTTAATTGGATAGACTCCATGCTTAGAAGCAGGAGGATAACTACTACTCTAGGAAACTGTTCAGTCACGATCACTGCAGCTAAAAGCTGCCCACAAGGAGGAGTTCTCTCTCCACTCCTATGGTCGATCGTGATTGATGATCTCTTAGAGAAGCTGACCAGTTCGGGTTTTACCGTACAAGGCTACGCGGATGACCTAGTAGTCACGATACGGGGCAAACATGACCAAGTCATATCCGACCTCATGCAAAAAGCCCTTTCTTAAGTCCGCACTTGGTGCTTAACCAAAGGTCTCAGTGTAAACCCAAACAAAACGGTTATCGTTCCGTTCACGAGAAGATCAAAGCTTTCACTAAAGGCTCCTCTTCTCGATAACACGGAATTGATATTTTCAGAAGAAGTCAAATATCTGGGGGGTCACCTTAGATAAGAAACTTTCCTGGAATTCGCATCTGTCTAGAGTGACGGAAAGAGCGATAGGATCTCTCTACACGTGCCGTCGCTTCATTGGCAGAACATGGGGTCTGAAGCCAAAAATGATGTACTGGATGTACACCACGGTTGTTAGACCCATGGTCACCTATGCGGCCCTCGCATGGTGGCCAAAAACTTATGAAAAGAAGGCTGAGGCTCTGCTTCAAAAAACACAACGGCTTGCCTGTCTAGGAATAACTGGTGCCATGAGGACCTGTCCTACAGCAGCCATGGAAGCCTTACTAAACCTTCCACCCCTACATCTGCAGGTGAAAATGGAAGCAATATCCAGTGCTATTAGACTGCAAAAGGAGAAACAGTTAAAACCAGGGAATCTGGTTGGTCATTTAAGTATCTTAAAACAGATACGTTTTGAGCAAATGACGACAATATCTGATATAATCACACCCAAGGTGGATTTTGTAAGACCAAGCTGCCCTCAAGGCCTTAAAGTCCTACACCATCAAGTCAGGGATAGTCTGGGAGTATCTACAAACCCTAAAAGATTTATCAAGAGGAAACAAAGTTATCCTCATGTGGGTACCTGGACACGAGGGCCATAAAGGCAACGAAATTGCTGATGGCCTAGCCAAAAGAGGAGCGGAAACTCCCTTTGTCGGACCGGAGCCATTCTGTGGCACCTCAAAGTGCTACCTCAAAGCTGCCCTAAATAACTGGGAGAACAAACAAAAATCCCTATACTGGGAAAGGCTATAAGGACTTCGTCAGGCAAAAAAGTTTATCGACACCTCTGGAGGAAAAACAAAAGAACTATTACTCCTCAAGAAAACAGAGCTCAAAATAATTACAGAACTCTTCTCAGGCTTGGCTGAGACTTCATCCTGCCGCTTTTGCCAGGATGCTCATGAAACCTCGGAGCACCTGCTCTGCAACTGCGAAGCATTGACCAGGCGGAGACTACTCCATCTCGAACATGCTTTTCCTACACCTAACTACATACGGAACCTCAATCCCAGAAGGATCCTAGACTTTATTAACAGTCTGAACCTAGAAAGGGAATAAATTCAACGGGGACTCACAATAGATCTTTTAGGTCGCGGTGATTGCGAGGCTGACGCCTACACACCCCTCTACGAATCTAATCTAATCTAATCTTAGATATCTATTCCCACAGACAATATTCAAATTCAAATTTTGTTGTGCATAACTTAGGGACCTATGTCATAACTCAGTTTCAAAAAGGAAAAAACCTCTTGCATTTTTAGGTACATTACAAGTAACTGAACAATTGAAGCATCCCTCGAATGGAACAAGTTCGAAAATTTATTTTATAATCTAATGATGTGTAAAATAGAACAGGGTTGTCTTATACCAATTCAACTAAAATACTTCATGGTATAGTAAACAGCTTTTTACTGTGCCCGATCGTTGTTGATGTCCGTTTGCTTTGATATCCGAATAACGTAATCCGAAATTAAACGAATGTCATTTTACAATCTTTTACTAATAAGGAAACATTAATGGATTTGCAGCTGTATATAAATTGACATACCTCCACTGAGCTAAATCTTTTCTCATTTGTCCTTTTTTGCGTTGCACAACTTAATTCCTAGCTATACAAATTTGAATAGCTTCTTTTTTAAGTATTCATTAAACCACATTAGGTATACATTGACCCACGGTTCATACAGTAACATGTTTCAATGTACACCATACCGCCATTTTGTGTTCTATTAAGTAATTCCGAACAATACTATAAGTAATAAGAAAATAGTTCTGGTTAACAATTATGTTAATGAAAAGAAGTGAAATAACGTTCACCCATTTTTTTACTATAGCCTAGTATGGAGTTCGGGTATTGGTAAAATTTAACGCGGTCTCCAAAAAATAGCAATTTAACGCTGGTAAAATGTTGACGTAAGTTTTATGTGGAGAAAACGAAGTGTCCGCTGTTAAAATCATAATTAATCGGAAATATTTTTAAAAATGTTAAGTGATTATTATTTATAAACGATATATATGATCATAGCAACGACGAGATTGTTGCTGCGGCAGGTTTAAATGTGTATCGTCGTCAAGGAAACGCACGGGAAAAAATAAATAAACTCGTTTTGTGAACAATCAAAGAAATGTCAACGTTTTACCAGCATTTTAATACTCCGCACATTAAAATGATCAGTAAAATGAGTGGAGACTTTCGAAAAGCCATCTACCTTATAATAGAAAAAATGGCACTTTTTAAAGTAAAGACCTCAGTAAAATGTTTGCTTGGGATTTTACCAGCGGTAAAATTTGTATGGAAATGTCACTTTTTACTCGAACTCCGTACTAGGCTTAAATATCACAAAAAATGTAAAGAATGCATAGATCCCATGTATTTCTTGTTACTATCGCCTTTCAACAGACGTCAAAGAGACGTTAAGGATGATTACACAGGTAGGGACAGATAATATGAATACTCCTGCATATCTCCTTAGCGATGTATTTATCTCTCCTCTCCTATTAAATACACGTTTTCTGTTTGTTCCGCTCGACATCCCCTATCACTTTCGGTATTAATCCAGAATTTAACTAACCACAATTTTATAAAACATTACCCTTGACATTATTGTCCACCATTCACATACATAGTTTAAACTAAACATAACCATACTAATCAATTTACTTAAGAGCCCACCAGAGGCCATACGCTGAGCATTATTAGGAAGTATCCGAATTGCGAATAGATCAGACAAAGTAAGTATGCTCACTGCAACTGAAAGTACAATGTATGTATATTTGGGAATAACTATAGCTGAAAACATCTGGTTGATTGAAGGAAGCGTAACTTATTGTCAAAAAGATGTCAGAAATAAAGGTATCAAGAAAAGATGGAATATTGGAGGAAGACTAAATATAAAGTGGTAGCATGGACAAACAAAAAAGTTAGAAAAACTGATCATATAGCAATAGGACTAGGACAGAAGTAAGAAACAACGCCTCTATCTAATATAAAATCGACGATGCCTCCAGCTATTTTTTTTCCTATTTTGCTTAAAAATGTTATGGGTTTTCCATAAGATTATGCACTGGATACCAATAACAGTATAAAACGGTGGATTTATCGGCCTGATGCAGGATATACAAAAAACAAGGAATACCACCAAGGAAAATTACTAGGGGGATACACCCCTACAACCATCAGTACGTTTACATGAGTACTGGAGTACTTGACTTGAAAGCCACTCCAAGCTCAAGTAGGATTTTTGGTTGAATTAATTCCAATTACTTGACTTGAAATTTTCTTGAATTTCACCTTTGACAACTTTGCATTAGGCTCAATACATAGGTGCGGATTTTTAGACAAATATCTTGAGAAAAGTGCTAAAAATTACTACCGGAATTATCAACAATAATCTTCTTCTTGTTCCACTTTTTGCCGTTTTCATAATTCGCACACATGAAAACGTTCAAGTAAATGTGATTTACTGGACTCAAGTATACTTGAAGTCAATGCGCGTTTACATGATATTTTGATTACTTGATCTCTACTTGAAGTATACTTCAAGTATTCATGTAAACGTACTGCATGATGATTTGAAAATGTTTTACGAGTTAATCGTAATCTCTGGCTAAAAATTCGAGAACGAACTCCATATCGAAATGTAAACAGATTACCAGCATGGTAAAAGGAACATGATTCTTGACTTATTAACTCGAAATACTCTCCCGATACCGAATTTCTTTAGAGCTTAAGACGAACGGAAACTGATGTTAAAGGCGAAGTAAATGCGAACAACGTGTTTGTATTAATGGTGTTATATATTTCTTATATATTAAGAGAAGCGAGCTATTCTCGAGTCTTAAGCGATTCGAGTAAAGCGATTTTTTATGGACATTTAAGTAGAGCCAAGGAAATTAAATCATTTTAAGTGGGAAATAAGGTTCGTGGACATTATTGCTCGGTCACTTTATTGCACCTTTATGACTGGGATAAATACAAATAATTAAAAATTAGTGAAAGATAAGGTAGAAAAAGATTTATTTTCTTAAATGTATGTCGTCCATATTTGACAGTTTTTACAGGTAGTTTTCAACATGTTTTACTGTTTCTCGCTTAAATAAATTTAATTATATCATTTTTTTACCCAGATAAATACTAGACATGTCAGCACATGCCACCAAACGAATAAATTATTTTTGATGCTCAAAACTAATCAATACTGCATAGACGCATGCTGCCTTATTCCATTCTAATTCCGAAATCAGAGACATGGAGAAATCTCAGGCAAATCGCGAAATTGTTGTGCTGAGCTCTTGATTTTTATTCGTAACAGAATCAGAGAAACGAAGGAATATCGGGGGAAATTCGAAACACTTATTATACCCTAGATGAAATCTAAAGGGGTATTCTAAGTTTGTCATTCCGTTTGTAACACCTCGAAATAATGATGGTAGAGCAAAATGGATTGGACACCCACGCATAATATTAAAAGTTATTTTGATTTTTGCATCTCCGTCCGTCCGTCCGTCCGTGCGCACGATAACTCGAGAACGCGTACACTTACAGAGCTGAAATTTTGTACACGGACTTTAAAAAAAAAGTAAAATTAAGTTCGAAAATGAGACAAATCGGGCAACTCCTTGGTGGGGTTGCCATACAAAAATTGTGTTTTCCGTTATATATTTGAACACTGCCTGAGAACGAGTCGCCGTAGAGAGCTGAAATTTGGTACATGGTGTTTTCATTGTACTAGCAAATAAAATTTCAAAAATGGACTAAATCGGGTAACCCATTCTTGGTGTTGCCATATAAAAAATTATGTTTTTTATGTATACTGTGAAAACGATCAGTCCAAGACATTTTTATTGTACTAAAAACTTCTTCAGAATATGAAATCCTATAAAATTGGTTATAATCATTTTTTCTGCCCGACGAGCCGTTCTAGAAATATATGCGAAAAACCACTGCAAAAATCAAAATTGCTCAAATGGGTACCCATACGAAATTTCATACGGGCATTCATCTAGGGTATCATAAGAATTGGTCTCAGACCAATTCTAGCTTTTTCACTTGTTTCTTGCTTAAATTCGAGATTACTCCGAGAAGGTGAATTTTTTCCGTCAGTAGAACTGACACTATCTCGTGTAAAACCCCTACTGACTAGTCTTTTTTACTGACATGTTCACTGACTAGTTAGTAAATTGACAAAAGTAAAATTAAAATGGCGGAAACTGAAAATAAAAGATAAGATGTTAGTGGAAATTTGTGTTTATATTTCTCATCTTCTCTCTTTTCAGTGAGAAATGACTGAAAAATGTTTAATTTACATTGTATCTAGTAATCTTTATTTTTTACAGGAAAACTAGAGAAAGGAGTTTGAATAAAAGACAAATCACTTGCAATGCATACAAAAGAGGAATATCTGTACCGTTTAACGAAATTTTTTTATAATTAATTGACTAGTCAGTGGATTGAACGCAACGCATTTGTAGTCAGTAAAATTGGCAGACGAAGTTAGTACTGTCCATCAGTTTTACTGACGCATGTAAACTCCGTGTTAGTCTGCCATAATGTGTAGTTTTGTTGTTATTAATAATAACATTTCAGAAAATATCCTGAAATTGATTTTGCTATTATTGATAGTCAATGTCCAAATACTGTTTTATGGTAATCCGTTTGCCGATGCCCGATTTTTCCAATTTTCTGTGTACATAAAGCGATTTCAGGTACAATTAGGCAATTTCGATCTAACGTGATTTCACAACTTTTATTTTTTACCATATATAGGGTAACTCACAATTGACCTTCCTAGTTATAATGAAAGTAAGGTTCTTCTCAAGTAGGCTACTTTGTGGGACTCTCCTCTACACCGTGAAAACATTATTTGTCATTGTATCATACAACCTTTTATTTAGGACGGCTTTTTCGCCTTGGGCATATAATATTAGTATGGGGGTTTGCTTTATATAATTCATACTCATAATTTATTCTCATATTTTTTTCTAATTTTTTCATTTTTATACTAACTCCGATAAAACTCGGCAGCTCGTAACGAAACCTAACTTCTACGGCTACCCTGTGTTGGTCTACGATCAGCTGGCTACCACCCGGTTTCATGTCTGAAGGTTAACTAATTACTCGATGACTTAAGCAGTCATTAACTTGAAGGTTATTATTGTGTTAGTAAGGAAAAGGATACTGTCTCGTTTTATTTGTCAAGTTGAAATATGTATTCGCATGTAGCCCTGCTCATCACTAACCGATCGGGGATGAAAGCAGCGTGAGTTGCCTTATCAGAGAAATAAGAGAAATGGTGTTACCAAGTGGAATTTGTCTGGTCATTACATTTTTCTATTTTCATTTGTGTTTCGAATCACTCAATTTTGTTTTTTGGGACCCTTTGATAAATCAAACCAAGCCTTGGAACTTTGCCGCCTTAAATATGCTTATAAAAGATTTTGTGATAGAATGAAAAAATTTTGTTTCTTTTGCTGTTGTACCGGAGAACTCGAAAAAGTAGCCTTTGCTGTTTTTGTTATAGTTTTTTATTTTGTGTTTCTTATTTATTTTTTTATTTAAAGTAAACATGGGAAATCTATAATAACACAACAAAGCAACGAGCGATGATAACCGAATTTTACTTCGTAAGTCAATATTTACCTGAAATGTTCGCCAATAATTCGAGCAATAGTCACTCGTTTTCCAGAAAGAGGATAGGTTGCAGATAGAAGTCACCAAGCAGTCTGAGCCCACGCACACTTTATTCTACCAATATTGAAAGCGTGTAAGATGATGATTTCATAGCAAAACTCATTCTGTGAAAACGAGTACGTAAATAAGCAAACCTTCGAATTCAGAGTACAGAAAATCGTAGAGCTGTTCATCAGCGGGAAATACATCCTATACGTTATACAGTTTGATTGGCTACCGCTGAAAGGTTTTTGGGTCACACTTTTTCGATGATGACACAGTTTTCCCGTTAATGAAAGTTACATGTATATGCTGCAGAATTTCAGCTTACCGGATGGTACAGAATTCACCAAGAGATGGTGTCGCGCCAACTGAAAACGATTACTGTCAGACTAATAATGCAAAGTTTTAACAAAAATAAATGAGAAAGTGACTTACGGAGCACCCTGTATATAATTATAAGTTCAGGTTTCTTGTATTTTTACTAACCCCACAAACATTCTATTCTCATTGATTTTCTTTCCAATGGACAATATTTACATGGGCCACTTGTATGTATGTTGCTCGTTTTAATTAGGAAATAATTAAAAAAGTTAACTCATACATACATATAACATACAAATAACAACAACTATAAACGCTATGACGCAAGCATAGAAAGGATTAAAAATTCATAAATTCTATTTTTGTCAACAACAAAAAATGATATAGGCTGCGGCTAAAAGAACGAAGGAAAAGTTATTCGGATAATTGAATTTCACCACGATTTCTATATGAATCCCAGTAAACATAGCACCTTTTCCAGTTGGAAATAATTTTATCGATCTCTACGCTATCCATATACCCAGCAAACGCTAAAAGCAATTATTATTAGTTCCACCTCCCGCACTTCAGTTCATAGAATGCTCACGAGACGCTTTTCTCATTATGCGTGTCGACATAATATAGGATTTTTTTTCTAATGTTGCAATATTTGATATGCATAGCATTCTAACTTGTGTTAAAATTCAGGATAAGGCAACACTTAAAACTTGTAGCCTAATGAAAGTCGAGTCGTTCACCTTGCTGTTTTGGTTCAAGGAGATTTTACTCCTTGCGACACGTTTATAAGTACTCGTACATATATCTCGGTAAGAAAAAAAAGCAACAACAATTCATTTGGAAAGAAATAGGCTAATATATAATACTAACTGTATTGCGTAGGTGAAATGAAAATTTTATTCCGATCGATTCAAATCTGAAATACATACATACATAAGAAAAAATAGTTTACACCACGCATTGAATGTTGACATCATGATTTCTTTCATAAATATTCAATGAAAATAATTACGAGGCAGCTAGAATTGTCCCGATGATGGGACGTATGACTCAAATTACCTATATAATACAGTTATCACATTTTAGGTTTTTGACCCTTTTCATACAGGGTTTTGCCTGTCTACAAGACCAAAAAAATCTATTTTTAAAAACTTTGAGTTTTTTCAACAAAAATTTTGTGCATTCGAAAGAGTACATTTTGAAATTATTTTTTTTTTATTTTTTTTTAACAAAAATATAAATTATTTATGCAGATACAACACAGCATCTGAATGCCCGTTTTTAGCCATCTTGCGGTGAACCATGTCAACCGAAGCTTAAACAGTGGCGGATCCAGTTAGGAGTCGCGGAGGGCGCGCGCCTCTCCCCGAAGACCAATAAAAAACAAATTCCAATAGATCTTCTTAAGTTTGCCTAACAAAATCTACTCTACTGCGCTTTTTGTTAAAAATATTAAAATTACCAATTTGATAAGAACGCAGCCCTTATGCGGCTAGCGGCGCAGCCCTCGCTCCACTTTAAGTCGTGGCTGTTAAAACCTATAGAGGAAACAGGAAGTGCTGATACCTGTAAAATTCATGTATGTGTATTTTGGCGTGGCCTTTCTCGGTGTTTGAAGTAGGACAGAGCTTATTGGGATTAAATCGATGGAAGGCTTGCTTTAATAGTAAACAGCTGCCAATTGATGAGTCTTCGATGTAAAACAATTACCACTCTTACTTGGAGAAATCCAGTGAAACTACACAATGGCAAACAAATCATTTTATATTGGCGTAGTGAGTTATTACATTTAAAGCAAACGATTTATTTTGGAATATATTTTTTCGTAAAATTCAATAGTTTTACTAAAATGCTTAGCTCGTACGTTAAATAAAAAGAAAATATAAATGCTGATTGGGAAATTTTCAATCTTAGAGAAATTGATTGGTCGGTCGAGCGATGTTGATGAATGTACATTAGACCTTGTGACATTTTAAGTCTTAGGATGCAAGAATACATCCCTTATTCCTACAGCAGGTCTCAACAACAGCAAAATCGCTCTTGGTTTAATGATAACTTCAACCAAATAATAAAAGCGAAAGAGTCTGCTTTTCGAGCCGACAAGATGTTCTGTGCAACACCTCCAAGTCCATTATCCGGAGAGAACAATTTCTTTTTAACAGAAATGTTAGACTAAGAATCTTGGAATCAATTATAGCAAAGGCTTCTGGTTCCTGTTCAAAACCATCAGGAACAACTTCACCAATTCCTCTATAGCTTCACTACTTAACAATGGTGAAGTGGTTGTTGATTCCCTGGATAAAGTTAATATTTTATTTGGTAGATTCGCCTCAAATTCTCGACACCTATTTTATATCTCCCGTGAGGATGTATACAAGAGCCAATACACATCCGTAGAAGAGGTGTGCTCAAGATCCTTAAGTGGATAAGCGTCTCTAAAGTCCTGATGGTTTCTCAGCTCTGTTAACTAAAAGGTGTGCCTCATCCTTGGCTAAATCTCTATGCAAACTATTCTACTTATCTTATTCGACAAGAAAATGTCCAATTGATTGGAAAGTAGCCCACGTTCAACCTATTCCCAAAAAAGAAAAAGGTAGCGATCCCTCAAATTATCGACCAACTGCAATCACTTCGATTCTTTCAAAGGTTTTTGAATCTTTTATTATCTCCAAATTAATGAAGTATCTACAAACCAAACAACTCATCAATAATCGTCGATATGGCTTCCGGACTGGACGCTCGTATGGAGACTTGCTGGATTTTCTTACGGAACGTTGGAACCCTAGTCCCCACAATTGTTGTGGTCCAAAATCGTTACCCTAGATATTTCAAATGTCTTTGATAGACTCTGGCATTCAGCCCTTCTAGTTAAACTTAGAGCACATGATCGCCTAATACCGGTTGTACTAGATAGTGTTTCACCAGAACTTGATGCTATGAATGCCGGTGTGCCTCAAGGCTCTGTTATTTCTCCATCGGTCTTCTTAATTTTCTTTATTGATCTGATTTTCCTTACATTTAAGCCTATCCATAGTTTCGCCTGTTACAGTACCCTTGATTGCTGTGACTGCTTTAACACCTTAAGGGAATCTAGAGGGAACTCCATAACTGTCAATTGAGTTTGCATGATTAGATCATTGATTAACGACCTTCGTAATATCATCGCTTAAGGTAAAGCGAATCGAGTCGAATCCAAGGCATTTAAGTACCAAAGCTGTCTCATGTTTTTAAAACAAAATCATGACTTTAATACTCCCATTTATTTTGATGGCTCACTGATTTACGGTACACCGTCTTTATGCATTCTTGGCACTAATATTTCCTGTGAATTAAGCTGGACAGATCACATCTTTTCTGTTGCCAAAAAAGTATCAAAATGTCTGAGATATCTGAAAATGTATAAGAAATATTTCATCCCATCGAATCTAACTCCATAAGTCGTACATCAGACCTAGAATGGAATACAATTCCCACATCTTAGCCGGGAGTGGTGGCACAGTTTTAGCTTTTAGAGCCTTCAAGCTCATTGGCGATTTGGCAGTAATTTGTCTGATCAACTCACTCGAGGGCTGCCGCAATGACGGATGCCTTTTGCTTTTTTCCTTATCCATGCTGTGCTTTGCATCATATGGTATCTTAGCTTGGATTATTATTTCTTACCTTTTGCATGAAGTTATACACTTACAAGGTCTGTATTGCATCTATTCTGTGACTGATATTTTAAATAGACGCAAAGTACGTAGCGCTTTAATTCCTGTATTTTGCAAAGTTACAATTTATAATGAATTCGTGAATTTTAAAAAATGTATTTCGCTTTTTTATACTAACCGAAATGGATGATACGGAAGCTTTACATTTCCACCATTTACAAACCAAAGCAAAATAAATAATTTACCACCTCGTTTGACTTTCGAGAGTGGTAAAAGGTGAACGTTGAGCAACTTTCTTCTTTGAGAGTGGTGGATCTTTTAAATGATAAATTTTGTGCACTTGATATTTGCGAGTGGTGGCGAGTGTCTTGGAACTTTAACATGTTTCCAGGCTAAACCGTTTTTCAACCATAGTTGCGCCCCCTCCTCACAAGAATCCTGGATTCACCCCTGAGCTTAAGTCAAAATTTAAATGAAATTTAGTCAATATTTTTGATAGTTCTTGATCGTTTGATATCCCGAAAAATTTATTCTAAACTAAATGGCTGCTGTTCAAATTTATGGTATCGATTTTTAGCTAAAAAATGTACTGTTTTCATCTGTAAATCAAAACATATGCAATGCAAAAAAGAAAAACTCACCATCAAGAACTAGATTGTAGTACGTAGAAAAAGTCTTCAAAAGATTAACTAATTAGGTGCTGAGGTTCCCGAGATATTTGGATAACCGATTTTGAAAAATACTTTTGATAAAAATGCGTTTTAAATCTTTTAAATATAACTCGACAGCCAGTTTTTATACTGCATAGTAAACATTTTTAAACAGGTAAATAGCACACCAAACATGACTCTAAGATTCGTAAAAAGGGACCCTCTCTTGCAGCTGCCGCACGATACCTTCTCTGAACCTTCGTGGCATAGCTTCGTTAATATTAGATAAATTCATTTGAGAAAATAAACTTGAGATGCTGAAAATATAAAAATATAAATAAATACTTTTTTTTTCAAATACCTAAATTTCATTAAATGCCTAAGGCTGAGACAACTTACATCTAGATGTGAAAACATCACAAAAAAGCGGTCGAATAGAAAGCTCTATTCTCTCTCTCTCTCTCTCTCTCTTGCTGTATAAATTCTACGCCATGATAGCTTTCTTTGGTTGAATAAAGACTTAAAGAGCGTTGAAAAAGTGATCCAGGTTTATATGGAGATTTTCTTATCTAGTTGTATGTTGTCTGTGTCTAAGGGTAGAAAATCTTCTTCTTTGAATGTGCTTTTCTTTTTGAGTGTTTTTTTTAATAAAAAAAGAAACAGTTAATAGTTTAAATTCCAAAGTTCTTTAAGTAAAAAAAAAACAGTTCGTTTAAATTCCAAAGTTTTGATTTTGTTTTGAGTCGTAACTTCGAAACTTAAGAAAATGATACACATAAGTTATGAAAACTTACTACAAAAGGTTAGAAAAAACCTTAGTTCCTAGTTTGTGCGAATAAAATAATTATATTCTACGAACTTTCAACGCATAAGACACTAAAGAACATATTTTGGGTAAAAAAATAGTGGGAAATCTTGGTGCAGTTCGGTAAAAATTCCCGTGAAATAAAACTTTTATTTTTGAGTGCTGGATCTAAAGATTAATGATAGATTTCAGTTAGTGAATCGCCAATTTTAGCAGACAATCCTTTTGCCATTTCATTTCCTTCATTTCCAAGATAAAATGTTTTCATTTATCACAGATGTTCATTCCAAATTTATTGAACTTGGACGGCATATTCTGTTAAAATGAACAGCTCTGCATGCTACTAATTTTTTGATTCGGGTATATATTCCTTTTAGTTGACAGCAGAAATAATGATTTTAAATCATAAATAGAATTTTCTGAGCACATGTAGTCGGAAATACGTATACATTTGGAGTTCTTATTTCTCAGTGACAATAGGTCCATTTTCAGCAAATCTAATAGCTTGAAATGTCTCCCGGAAAATGAAAAAAAAACCATTTCTGACAGCTTGGCCTTACACAATTTCATTATGTCATTACGTACCATAACCTTTGATCATTATCATTTATGATCTAAGACCATAACTCTGTTCTGTATGACATTTCATAAAGCCGGTCCCACACAATGTGTGCATTTGTCAAATATTTGGCAATGCGTCTCGTTTACACACACCTCGTCAAATGAGATCAGTGTAATCAGAATAGCTGATTTAGTGCACATTTGTTTCGAGATCACGTCACGACTCGCGATGGCCAATACTTGCGAAAAACGATTGGCGATCAAATTTTGCACAAAACTCGACAAAAATACTGTCGAAAGTCGCAAATTGCTCAAGCCAGTTAGTTTCAAGTACAGTCAAAAGAAGTTCAAGAAGGGCCAGGAAGGAATGAACGATGACGGCCAACAACAAATCAAACCGATGAAAATGTGGCTCGTTTGCATAATTTGATGAATTCTGACCGTCGAATAAGTATTCGGTTATTAGCTGATACTCTGAACAATCCGAAAACTGTTGTGAATCCGTCATTACGGACAAATTGATAATACGAAGGGTGTGCGTTAAGCTGGTCTTAAAACTGTTGACGGACGATCAAAAGGACAGAAAGCTGTCAGGGTTTTACGTGAGCACCTGCCATTATGGCTTACTCTCACGGCAGTCTTCATGCACGGATTTGAAGACAAGCGACATTCAACGCCCTCGAGAGGCAGAATATAAATATTCTGTCTCGGGAGTACCAGTTCATGTCAGTGCATGCTTGACATTGGACTTACTGGTCGAAGCGAGACCTATCTAAAATCTCTTCCGATCTGTGGGTCACGGCACCCGGTTGATTTAGCGCAACTCTACGCCGAGAGCCAATTCTCTAAGCATACATTAATAAGCGACCATCCTTCAAATTCAAGGGCGCAGTATGCAATTTTGTCAGAAGAACAAACTACTCTGTTCAGAGAAGAATGTTCGCCTAAGTCATGCAGACTCAGACAATCTCTCTCTGCGCGCATATGGGCTACCACAACCACTACGATGCTCCCACAAGGGGGCCATCCCAAGTTGCGGCGAATATTGCTTCTAAATGTAGCTCTACCTCCTCTACCTCCTCAACCCCGTAGTACCAAGCTAGAAATGTCGGCTACCCAATTGGTACGATCATGAGTACTCCCAGTGGACCTTCATGCTGATCCTTAACCGTTACTGGTACCTTCCGTTCGGGCTTAATCATATTAGCGCTTATAAAGTGACAGCAGTGGACCACGAGAAGGTTATGATCCGCCCTTTAGGCTAGGAGAGGTTTGAGACTAACGCCAGTAGTCTTATAGCATACCAAAGTACAAATACCAAGCTGCATACTAGGTCATATACGCGCTAGGCTTCACTAAGTATACGCACTATCATCAGTAATCAGATGTGTCAATGTCCTCAGCACACAAAGCACGGTGCATATATATGGCTTTTCACATCCAGTTATTTTCCCCTGGCAGCTCTGTGCTTCACTAACATTTTGCACCGCCAATCAAAAGGACATTCGGGTGTTGATCGCGAGTGAAATAAAAAAGGTCAAGATAAGCAAATACAAGGGGAAAATAAAGTTGCTTGTCGTTTTCGACGCCAAGAGTTTGTACTTCACGGACAGATCTTTAATGCTGCCTACAACATACGTGGTGGATGTTCTGGACAGATTAAGGAAATGGGTCAGGCGAAGCACAATGTGGCACCGCTACGGCAGCCAACTTACAGTCCCGACCTAGCTCCGGCCGACTTTTTTTTTGTTCCCGAGAGTCAAACCGCCCACTGGACTGACGCCGTTTTGACAGTACTAACGGCCACGACGACAGCTCTGATAGAGTTTGCCGCCGAGAATTTCGAGAGCGTGTTCCGAGCATTAAAGAGTCGGTGGAAGATATCTGTAGATGCTCGTGGAGAGTACTTTGAAGAATATTAAAAATTTTTACCGGTATTGTCAATAAATCTTTTTAAAAAAATATATATTTTATGACTTTTGGGACACACCCTGTATAATCTTTTTTTGGGTTGCAACACCAGAACCCCAGATGAGAAAATTTTGACATTATTTTGACATAATTGTGTGCTTTAGTTGGGATTTTTTTTTTTGCTTATACATATACGTTTTTTTTTACTATATGTACTTAATTCTCTTTTCTTCGAAAATTTATGCATTTTGTACATACAACTGTTACAGCGATTTCTGTCAAATTCTACTTGAAAATTGGAGATTGATTTAAAGAGATAAAATAACTGAACATTCATTTTTTTCTCTGAATTGTGAAAGCGATTTTAGGATTAAATATGACAGCGACAAATCAACGACAGTTGTCGGATGAGAAATGAGATATTTTTGTTTAACGAAAATGTTGGAAATGTATACCTCAAACATTGCCATAGATGGTATGACTTTTAAAATGACCTGACATTCTTTAATTATTTAGTTTAATTGATTGCTCTCTTACATATTTGCTTAATTATGATGCAGTAGAATAAAATTGTTTGCATTCGAACGCTTGAAATGTTTGAATCCATTCAAAGTTCATAAATAAAGAAATTCGCTGTACGAGAAAGTATAGAATCATTTAAGAAAACCACCACGACCCTATCATAGTAAACGAATGAACAAGTTTGTGCAGTTCAACCATAATTATTAGAAAATTGGCAAAAGCGTCAATATACAAAAGGGCAATAGCAATAGATAATTCGAGGAGTTCTAGCAGTTATACACAGAGGATATCTCTGTACAACCACCACCACTTCTCGTACATTATCTCTTGTGTGTCGAGGCCACAATCAGAAACAATTGAAAAACTTTAGTAACTTTGCACATGTCGCTAGCAATCAAAATATCGTCACGAAACTCGTTTAGAGCGACGAAACTAAGACTTGATATCTACAGCAATTTCGTATTCTAGAGACGAGACGAGATATGAACAATAATCAGAAGCTAAATTGAGATGAAAGGGTATGAGAGAAGCGTCTTATTATGGGAAGCAAGAGTCAACTTTAGAAGCTTTAAATTGGGTTGGAGGCGAGAAAGCTACGTATATAGAAGGACTCAGGACAACAAGTATATAGGGAGGGAGGGGAGGGACAAATGCACAGACAATTTGTTTCGTACAAAATATGGATTCTATAAGGGTTTGCTAATGCGAAAAGTTTTCGACAACAATATTCTCACGTAATGAAGCATTTCTAAGGTTGTTATTCTACAGCACTCAGCCCTGCGTGATGAATTTCTATAATCTGTCGAATTTCGGTTTGACAATTCCATCGAACGATAATATATTTTCAGTCGAAAAGGGATGATTGCTAATTTATTGTGAAACAAACATAAATGTATAAATATTATTGGAAAATTAAGGTGACATATGTATGTATGTGCTTCAATGTTGTGCAGGATCTCACCATCCAAATATTCTCATATATAGCAGCCTTTCCTAGAACCTAATTAGGAGCCTTGCGATATCCAGTGATTGAATATAACTTGAATGTAATTGGGTTACGGCTGTTATGAACCGTAACCCACTCAATTCTGTTTAAAGGTCAAAGCCAGATTATTTATATGAATACCGTTCTACATCGTTTGACATATGTACACGACGAGCTATAAAGTGTACGTTAATTATTTCTCTAGAAAAGTTCACAAATTGCATCGTTTCTGTATACGGGTTAGCATACAGAGGATGCATATTCTATTAACAGGAAGACTATTTAATGATCATTTCTAGGAAAATAACAGCAAGTTTCTTCACGTGCGTAGGAGGAAAACTCAAACTCATAAATAGTGCTCCATTTATGTATTTCTTCAACGCTAATCTCTTGTGAATTCATTAATATGTATGTATATGGTTACCATAAAGGACGTTTCCTTTAATACAGTCACGTCTGCTATGAAACTGTTCCTAGGAAAGAATTAGGTAAAAATTTGAGAAGATTATAAAAATCCATGATATTCCGATATTCCAGAATAGACTCACCAGCTTGAATAATATCTTCAATGGCACTTTCGCATACAACAAGATTTTTAATTTAAAAAAGATAAAAATAATCTTATTGCAAAAACCCCAAACTTTGGTCTGGAAGACTGTAGCATGGCAACACATGCTGAGTGATATTTGAAACCTAGAGTTATCGTTCCTCACTCCAAATCCAGAGTCAGACCCAGCACCCATCTCATTTTTAAAGTTATTCCTGTACCAGACAAATTATCCCCGGAGGACAGTCGGAATATTCCAGGTCTTTCGATCCATCACGATTTTATTGAGTATTTGAAACAATGAAAATTTCGACGGCTATGATCTGATACTATCAATACGTCAGATAATTACTAGTTTACTCGGCTTTGCTGAAATCTGCAGATTTGGAAATATTTAATTCATTTCCACTGACGAGTTTGGAAAGTAAAATTATAAGAGAGTTGCACCAAAATATTAAAAAAATTTTATTTCAAGTTGGAAGAAACCAACCAAAAAAATTTTAGCAGTGAACAAACAAAATTTTTATCTTTAGGGTCAATGTTTCTAGAGGAGATAGGCATACATGAATCAAAAGTATCTGCATATGCAGAGGGTGATTTTTTGGTGGCGTTCAGTGGGTTTGTCTTGAAAAAAAGTGGGTATGAATATGGGGCCCGCAATCAAGTTTATAGAGCAGACTGGTGGAAAAATTGTTGGTGACCTTTGATAATCTTGAATCTTGTTTTCAATATACTGAACGAGATTAGGTTTTTTCTTTTTTATCCATAAGGACTACCTTTCATTCATCCTATGAATAGTACTCAAAAAAATAAATAACATTTATAATAAGTCACATTTCCTTAAACCTAACGGTTTTCAACACTTTGTATAATTATTACGTCAGAGCCAGGAACAGTGACATCTACATATTAATCATAGATTCAATAATATGATGATAGATTGGATATAAATCCATAATTGATCTTTAATAAAATATATTCAGAATTTAAATGAGATAAGAAGTCATTCGTGTTGGAAATAAAAAAAAATGTCAAACTCGTAACACATGGAAGAGTATTGATTTTCCACATTGTAATTTTTCAAAATACCTCTGGCAAGGATGAATTATAGGAAGATGAAAGAAGTAAAATGTTAGGTAGCAAAAAATCTGTCGCAACCCACCATCCAAAAACTAAAGCGAAATGATATATAGTATATCCTTACTTGACCTCAAAATTTCTCTCGTTTATTGAAGGCACTTCTAACATTCTTCTAATATTGAATATTGAAACATTTTGCGCCATAACAATGCATTTATACCAACCGGAAAACAATATATAAAAAACGAACATTTATAATTACTATCTGCCTATTTATATTCGGACAGAAAACTTGAAACTAAGTGGTCTGGGAAGAAAGACCTTCTGTCCTGTTACCCTTACAATGAAATTTTTCGGGGGTGGGTTAAATAATTTGTAACTGGTCTTGCTGCGTCAGATGATACTCGACAGAGATACACTAATCTGGCCTGAGGAGGAGATGGTATAACAATGATATAATGGAAAAACACATGACACATCCTTTGAAAATCCTTTACGACTTTACAGAGACTGTGAGGGTTTTGATAGATGTATCTGATAAAAGCTACTCGATCTTTAATTTAAGAGTGATGAAGGGATGTTATCTTTCCGTATATTCATACGAATTATCCAATAGAAGAATGCCATGTATGAGAATTTTCATTCGATAAGGAAATTTTCAAGACTTTTAATATTTATAAATAAATGACGTGATGATGAAATACATAATATTTAACTGCTGTGTTTGAGAAATTAATGATAAGAGAAAATGGATAATCTTTGTATTTTAAAGACAAATTTTCCCTTGCTTTTGAATTTTTGCAATCAGAAATATGAAATAATTAATTTAATGATACTCTTGATTAGGATGGACGAAGGATACAACAGGGTAATAATTAATTGGATACGTTTTTAGGCGGAGATATTCCATTGACGTAACTGTAGCTGACTTCATTTTACATCCCAAAAATTACAAAATTAGTCTGAAGGCTATCAACCTAGTCTTACGAAAGACAGAACTTGGCCATTCCATTGAGATCCTTACTACCATCAAATGGAAAATTGATTCGAGACCTAAGAGAATAATTAAGTTGTAGCATTTATCAAAACCCAATGGCATAATGTAAGAGATAAAATTTGTCCATGTGTAAGAAATACAATTAAATAATATAAGATTGGTGATAATTGTCAGCAACACTGTAATAGAGGAAATTTCGGAATCCAAGGTAGCTCGGTTTACAAGTGGAGGAGTGAAATGAAGACATAAACTAAAGGCTGAGAAATTAGATAAGAAGAGTAGAAAGAATTTCAGAGGAGAGAAATATCCATTTCAAAACTCAAGCTCCTGCGTGATTGCGAAACTTGACAATATAGTGCAAAATTCTAAACTTCAACTGAAGATGAACAACAAGAGGAGGTTAAAATAGGTGCTCCATCTCATTCTCAGAGGATTTATTATGTTGTCGTGATATGCGATAATATGTGCTCAAATCGGCCCCAAAAATTCCAGTCTTGAAAATAAAACATGAGACTCCAAGCAATGGTAACGGTGTCTTTATAGAATTTTGCATTTCTCCTTAGCTGGCTGTGACTGTTGATTAGTATTTGCTTGAATCAGACAAATATGTAGAACAAGAAAGGTTAATTGAAGCCACAATATTCATAACAACCTATTGAGGCTATTGAGCTTGATCTAATCTACAGTTGCTGGGATCTTGCCAGTCCTAGACGTTAAGATGATTAGGATAGATGGCAATTTTTTCTTCGGTTAGCTATGGTCAGTAGGTACCTATATTGTTTTACTAGCAATTCTTCTCTCTCTCATTATATGAGCATAACCTTAAAGGACTTCTGCTAAATTAATAAAATCTATCTACAATAAATGTATGTACATAGGTACATCGTAAAAAATATGAATATAAATAAAAATCTACAAACTTCTACACATATATTTCTAAAAAGTGTCGGGATTCTTAGTAAAAAAATCAAAAGCTATTGAGTCCAAGATTTGCTAATAACATTAACCGATTTTTTTATATCAATAATTACTTGAAAGAGCAACATCGTGCAATGAAAATGTTCTTCGAAAATTCTCTTTAGTTCTCATATTATCCATAAATTCAGCCTCTTTTCCAGCAATAAAAGTAATTAGACCAAAGACAATAAAGACAAAATAATAAAAGACGTTTCACCTTACCATTCAATTCTTGATAAAGACATTCAGTAGTTGGGCGAAAGAATGTTTACTTTTCGAAATTTTATCGCACAGGTTTTGGTAATATGAGGGTATCATCCATCGCTCACCTGCATCAGTTTCAATAATTATATATAACTGTTGTGAGTCAAGTACGGTAACAAGTCTTAATCGGTGATCAAATCGGTGTAAACAATCGGTCTTGTCTGCGACGGTTATTTATGGTGTAAATTTATTGACAACATTCCTTTTAGAGGAAAATAAGTCCGTGCGTGATGTAATCTGTATAGTCGGTCTCGCTTGCTCGTTCGTAGATGATCGGCGCATGCGTGACTTAGTTTTGTTAAATGCTTTTTTATCCGATGTGTGTGGGTGGTATACATGCATAACAATTTGATAATTGTTTCTTTATTTGTTATGTTGAACTCTTAGTAATATTCTTAAACTTTATTAAGTTTTAAGATTCTGTATTCTTTTCTTTTTTTCTAGATATAAGAAATTCTGTACGATCACAGAGGTGAAACTTTCAATTAACATAGGATTTTTATTTTTCGGCATAATATAGATGTTTTCACTTAATCAGGTATGTTGGATATAAGAGTCTACAAGACTTTACTATCCGAACGTTTTCAAGTAGATATTCATAGCATAAAAATGTTCTCCAGAATAAACATTCATCGGCAGGCATACTGGGTGTTTAGTTGATTTAAACAGTACAAAACTTAATGGAAACGCATAGACAATACCAGATATTGCCAGCTTACGAATTAAGTTAAGCTGAATGCATATGAAATTAAGTCCATCATCACAGCAAATAACAAAGTCATTTACATAATTACATAATTACAGGAAAGCCTTATCTTCAGTGTTTGCTCAGGAATACCTGCGAAACTTTTTTTTTCAGAATTTTTATATAATATCTACTTATACATATAAGGCAACAATTTATCAATTTCACTTTCAATGGTAAAAATATCACTACCTAGGGGTCCTAACGACCTTTCTTCTTATCGATTCTTAACGTTTGTATCTATAATATTCTTCTTACTTAAGCCTGGTATTGAGGTCCTCGCTGAACTAAATTTTAGCGAGACTCCATTGTCGGGCCGTTCTCCAGCAGCTAAAATATGACAGGGGAGGCTCAGAGAAAAGATATAATAAAAAACTATTTGCAAATATTAAAAGTATTAAAATAATATGTATAATGTATACAATAAAAAAAGATTACCAATGATATTGAAGATACGGTCAGGAGAAGAAATCCAATTTATCCGTACTTACAGTAAAGATGTACAAAACTACGTTAACTACCAAAATTTAGTCAATAAATTTATAAAATCTCAGAACTCTGACAAGAAATATTTTTAGCGCGCTAAAAAACGACCCAGGATGATAAATTCAAGCCAAATTGTTTGGAGACTTACTGGTGGTGCCACCTGTTTATCATGAACAACAAGCAAAATTTAGCGTGTTAAATTTTCGCCAATAGCTCTTAGCGCGCTAAATTTTTTATGAAAATTTAGTTTACGCGGACCTTATTACTAGGCTTTAGTCTAAATCATTTGAGGTTGGCTGTCAGCTCTACTTGTAGTTTACATTCATTCCGGTTTATATCGAATAGCTGAACTATTGCTTATGACAAACTACTGAAAAATTAATTTAAAAGTTACCAATAAAAAAAATACCTCACTTTTCTCGTATAATGGGAAATTATTAAGCAAATAAATCGTTGTCGCAACTATTTACGAATAACAATAACAAACATAAATGCTCTCGATGATATAATTGCTGAAGAAAATACCTCTAACGCATAGATTTTTGATATTATTGTTTATTGTAATTTAGTAATTTAATATTGCCTGTTAATTTAGCTTGTAGGTATTCTCCTATTTATTTCATTTTGTTTTTCTTTGACTTTCTTTTTTATTTTGTTTTGTTTTATATTCTTTTATTTTATTTATTTATTTACTTTAAAGTGTTTTTTTTTTATCTGTAATGCTTCTTTGGTTGTATAAGCTCTTAGCATTAGATTTTCAGTTTAGGTTATTTTTTGGGTCTGAGAATTATACCACTCCATCCATTGGTTTCATATATCATGCATTGGTCTACTGTCGGTGCCTGATGTCGATGAGTGATGTCAGCTAATTTTTCTCCCTTGGACAAGGTAAGAGCTCTGTGCCGAATCTTTACTAATCGTGCCTCTGGTTTGAATTTGGTTTCCATTAATGCGAGAAGTCTGAGATACAAGGCTGAGCAAGTGAGAGATATGTTTTCGGAGTGTAATATTCACGCAATTATTGTTTGCGAAACCTAGTTAAATGGATATGTTAACTCCAAATTTGTTTCAATACCTAATTATAATGTTTTCAGAAATGATCGACATGACCGCGTAGGCGGTGGTGTGGCCGTTGATGTGCATAAATCTCTAAATGCATCCATTATCAAATTGTCGACTAAGGGTAATAAATTTGAGTTTCTTGGACTCAAATTGTGTTCTTCTTCTGATAAATGTGCTCTCTTTGGCGTGTACTGCCCTCCAAATTGTTTTGATTTAAACAATGCGGTGGAGTTCATTGATGCGGTGTCGAACGCTCAGCTGCAATTTGGGGATGTTGTAGTCTGCGGAGATATGAATGTTAATGCACTATGCTACAGTCCTGCAGTAAATAAGTTTCTGTATCTTTTACAGACCTTAGACTTGAAGTTAGTTAACAACTTGCCGACGTATTTTAATTGTTCCTCGCCTTCTCAGCTAGATTATGTGCTTACTACCAACATTAATAAAATTCTCTTTCATACTCAAATTTCACCACCAAGCAACTTTGATCACGATTTTCTGTTTTTAACATACGAGATGAATTTGTCCGCTATTCCACTTTCAGTCTCCTTCACTTATCGGGATTTGAAAAACATCGATATGCAGGCAATTTCAGACGATTGCAACGGAATTTCTTGGAATCACCTATATGATGAGGAGTCCCTGAATGGGAAAGTTTCTATCTTAACCAACACCATTCTGCGTTTATATAATCAGTATGTACATCTGAAAACTTGCAGTATTCGTGACAATAAATGCCGCTAGATTACAGATGAAATTCGTCAAGCGATGGCTGAGCGTGATTTCTTGCTTAAGAGATTTAGAACAACTCAAGACAGTGTAGTTCATGGTAGATATAAAAGAGTGCGCAATAAAGTTATTTCTCTGCTTCGATCATCTAAATGCGCCTATTTTGGGACCAAGCTAGATCCAAAACTTCCTGCGAAAAAGCTATGGAATAATGTTCGTAGTCTCGGTATTCATGGGAGGGACCCACCAGTTGCAAATTTCAATCCTGATGACCTAAACAACTACTTTGCTTCTAGCTCTGTGACTGCAACTACGCCTGTTTACAACTTACAGGAATAATTCTCTAATGAGGGTTTCTCCTTTCATTGTGTGGATGGCCCCGAGGTTCTTTCGACCCTGTATTCCATTAAGTCTAATTCTATTGGTCCTGATGCTTTACCACCCAAGTTCGTAAAGCTACTAGCGATCTACTTGTCATGTCCCTTAACGCGTATTTATAATTTGTGTCTTACAACTTCGCAATTTCCCTCTCAATGGAAACAAGCAATAGTTGTTCCCACTCCCTCCCTACCTAGTGATCTCCGCCCTATTAGTGTACTCAATTTTCTTGCTAAAACATTCGAAAAAATTATGTACACGCAAATAATGGAGTATGTGAGGGCAGGTCACAGTTGTGAGTCTGCTCTCTTGAAGGTCACATCTGATATTCATAAGGCTCTTGACAATGATCATTTAGCAGTGCTGGTCCTACTCGATTTCAGTAAGGCCTTTGATTCGGTGAGTCATGTCAAGTTAATCTGCAAACTTGGCACAAAATATGGCTTCTCCTCATCGGCCGTTGGGTTAATTTCTGCTTTCCTTTCGAATCGTGAGCAAGTCGTAAAAGTGCAGAATTCTGTCTCCGCTCCATTGTCCCTTTACACTGGTATTCCTCATGGTTCGGTTCTAGGCCCTATTCTCTTCTCCCTCTATATAAAGGACCTCCCTTCTGTTGTCAATAGCGCTTCTGTGCATTTGTATGCCGATGACGTTCAGTTGTACCTTAGCAGACCCATAGGCCTGGTTGAGGACTGTATTGCTCGCATCAATGATGAGCCTTATTTTTAGCAGACTAAACTCAATTTGTCAAAGAAGAGTTATTGTAGACTTTAACGACGTCATCCGTTATATTTATAAACTTCCTCGGAGCGCTCGTGTATCTGCTCTTTCTACGTCCCTACTCGGTAGCTCTGTAGAGGCATATTTGACTCTTCGGAGGCTTATCTTCCTTCATACGCTAATTTACACTAAATCCCCTGCATATCTATCCGAAAGCCTACAGTTCTTGCACTCGAATAGAGGTCTTCAACTCGTTGTCCCGAGATGTACATCTGCGTACGGTAAGCGCTCTTACTTCGTCCAAGCTGCCCGAAAATGGAACTCTCTTCCAAATGTAATTCAGCGCACAGGTTCCGGCCTGACCTTGCTAAGCTAGTCAAAGATTATCTTAAGTAGTTATTAAATTGTGATTGGTATTTATTCTCAGATCTTAAAATTCTTGTTGTATTGTTTTAATTAATTCTTAATTTTGTTTATTTTTTTTTTGTCTTCTCTTTTGTTTTTAATTTGTTGTATTTTGAATTTATTTTTTTATTATTGTTCTTTTCTTTGGCTCTTTATCTCTAAGTTCTCTTTTTCTTTTTCATATTTGGATTTCCTTTTTTTTCTATTTATTCATTTATTTATTTATTTATTATTATATTTATTTTTATTATTATTTTATTTTTGCTTTAATTTTAATATTACTTATGTTGTTTTTTTCCCTCCTAATTATACATGATAAGATTTTGTAATCTTCTGTACAAGGCCGAATAAATGTATTGTATTGTATTGTATTGTATGTCGCATTTAGGAGATTCACATCACTTTTTCACTTTTCCGAATGTCTTCGTATTTCATTTTCATAGTTTTCAATTCGTAATTATTTGTAAGTTTTATAGCTATTTTCTTTAATGTAATTATTTTTATCAATCAATTTAATAATAATTTGTATCAATAAAAATACAAAAAAGTGACAAATAAACTCCGTAAATGAATTAGTCGACAAAGTCGGTTTACATGTAATTATTTTAGCTTCCAATAATGTTTATGACATCGATGGTGTGTCATAATTTTTTCTTTGACTAGACATGGTTTAATTATTTGTTTGATAGGCAAAGTTTCCAATAATTCGGCATTGACAATGAAGTACCAATACAGTTGGTATTATTAAAAAAAAAAGTGTTCAAGTCATTTGTAGTAGAGGAAAGTAGACAAATATAAAATACAATTTTGTTTTTTACAAATATTTTCATTTTTAATTCAATGTTTGAATGAAATTTTATTTTATAATAAACTTTATATACTTAGCTATTTGAAACCTACCAAAAATATCTTTATGTATTATAAAAATTTAAAGAAAACATTAATGAAAACAAACACTTTCATTTTCGAGTTAGAGAAAAAGGTACATAAATATGGAATAGTTACCATATCCTTTACCTTAAAGCTCTGAAATTGAGGAAAATTCATACAGGGATGCGAATCTATTTTCACACTAATTTTCATATCCCACTCATAAAATATGGCACATTATAGTTCGCACATCATGCATTGTACCCATTTCTCTCCTTTTCTGTCTTGGGTAAATAGTATTCCATATTTATGCTCCCTTACTATTCCATATTACGACATATTGACATTCTACTTTCAAAACAACATAACTGATGTATATGTTACTGTATTGTATATAATTCTTCAGAATGTAACTAAAGATGTAAAAAGCAATTTCCTTAATCTAACTTCTACAAAAATATCACATAGTAAAATTCCCAGAAACAAAACAACTAACCTGAAAAAAGTTTCAAAATTATTAAAATGAAATTTCGTGCCTATCCAGCAGTACACGTCTTTTCAGACCAAAATCTGTGCAGAAACTATAAGTCATGCTTAGATGCGTGCGTGCAGTACTGAAGAGTAAACTGATGACTGACTACTTAAAGCTAAAATATGCTGGTATTCCATAATAGTTTGCTATTCCATATTTGTTTACTTTCCTCTATTAAAAAAAACTATTTGTATTGTTCTAAAGTAAATGAATGACACTGAAATCTAACTGGTAGAAAAATCAACTCTCTTTCTTGAAGCTTATTTTTCTAGGAAACACTAATTCTCATTAAAAGTACAAGCCGTTTTTGACCTTGAAACTGAGTTTCTGGAAGTGTATGTGATAGCAGACTTTACAAGAAATGTTCTTTTACACAAATTCATAAAAAATTTTCTCTGTGAAAATGAATGGATTGTCGGTTATAATGGGTAGAAATTATCTACAACATTTATAACGCCATATGAAACATCACCAACCACCAACAAAAGGAAATTCTTTGAAGTAAAGATTGCCCCTCTAGTTTAAAAAAATTTAAATTAGCAATTAAAACAAACAAAAATCAAAAATAAGCATTTCAATGGATATTGTCGCAGTTAATTTTACATAGTATAATTAAAACCTACGGATCCGATGAAGAGTTTTATAATGAAGAATATTCTGCTGATAATATTCACGGAAATTATTAAGATAAAACCGATATGGATTTGACTCAAATTCATAAATTTTATGTTTTGTACTCTTTTAATTTATATTTTATTAACATCTAATAATTTCATTTAACTATATATTTAATAATTTAACCACGTGACAAAATGTACCTAATTATCTTTAATTTTTTATATTTTAATACTCAAAATTTTTCGTTTACCAATTTTATAATTTAATAGCTTTTGCCGGCGACTTCGTCCGAGCGAAACTCGTACGGTGTATTTTGGAGTTATGATTTAATAAAGGGTTTTCGAATAAGAGGTGTTATTTTGATATTCAAAGAAAAATGCCATTTTTTTAGATAAATGATCGGATCTTTATTTTATTATAAAGAGGAAGGTATGCCGTTAAAAATGGAAAATAACATCAGCCAAATGACCACCACGACCATGCCTACAGGACCATATCCTTTTCATGAAATTTTCCATAACCAAATCGCAAAGTGGCTGCCCTATGTCCTCGATAGCCTCACGAATTCCATCTTTGAGGTCTTGAATCGACGCTGGGCTGTTCGCGTAGACCTTCTCTTTCACGTGGTCCCAAAAGAAGAAGTCGCAAGGTGTTAAGTCACAAGATCTCGGTGTCCAATTATGATCACCTCTTCGAGAGATAACACGGTCCGGAAACTTTTCCCGTAAAAGATCAATGGTTTCGTTGCTTGTATGGCACGTAGCGCCATCTTGTTGAAAGTAAACGTTGTCTAGATCAATACCATCCAATTCCGGCCATAAAAAATCATTAATCATCTGTCGATAGCGCAATCCATTCACCGTAACTGTTGCTCCAGCCTCATTTTCGAAAAAGTAAGGTCCAATGACCCCGCGGGACCATAAACCGCACCAAACAGTCACACGTTGAGGATAGAGAGGCTTTTCAACAATAAATCTTGGGTTTTCCGAGCCCCAGATGCGACAATTTTGCTTGTTGACGAAGCCATCGAGGTGGAAATGGGCCTCATCACTCAAGATGAGTTTTCGATGGAATTCCGGATCATTTTCATGCATTTCAAGGACCCAATCAGCAAAGACTCGACGTTGTTGATGATCGGCCGGCTTGAGTTCTTGTGTTAACTGAACTTTATAAGCCTTAAAACCCAAATCTTTATGCAAAATACGGTGTAATGACGTTTGTGGACTGCCTAATTCCAAAGAACGACGAGGAATGGACAAACCTGGGCTTTCTTCAACACGTTCGGCTACAGCAGCAATATTCTCGGCTGTTCTTGAGCGACGTGCACGGGTTTTATTCTTCACATCACTTACTTGTCCCGACAGCTCGAATTTTTCTACCAATTTCTGTATTGCTGTCCGACAAGGTGCTTCACGACGACCCAAAAATGTTCGAGTTTTACGAACCGTCTCTGCCACATTTTCACCATTTTTATAGTGAATTTTAATAATTTCAATGCATTGCTGAATCGTGTATCGTTTCAGTTTTATTAATGGCGTAGTTTCTACTTATCAAATGTCAAAAAATGACAGCTCTAAAAGTAACAGCTACCGAAATAGCGGGCTAATTAAAATAACACCTCTTATTGGAAAACCCTTTATATGGCAATTGTTTATATTTTGATTGATGGGGTGCTGTAAGCGGCAAATTATTTTGTAAAATCACAAGTTTATAAATTTAGGTCAACTTTTGGACCCGAGTAGATGAGAACGATTTTTAACGTTATTTGATGCCCTGAACTCAGATCTTCAATCCGTGTGTGAAGATTGGTTCTAATTTTCGAGTTCGCATTAGGTGTCAGTACTATATTCTTACAACGGCTATCAGCTGACCACGTTGCATCGAACATCTCTTGGAACTTGTTTTTGTACTGTGATTGTGCTTCGGAACGTGTGAAAATGCAGAGAAAACTTTGCAGAGTCGATTCAAAGTGTTTTTGTTACTTTTGTGGACGTTATATTCTCGGAAAACGTAGAAAAATCATGACAAATGCACTCAAAGATGAGTATTTGCAGTACTTTGGTTTTTCTGTAGTAAACACTGACAAACCATGGGTACCGAAATTGTTTTGTAACGCGTGCAGAACAAAGCTGTACAAGTGGTCACTTGGTGAAAATATGTACTTTTCATTTTCTGTGCCAACGTTATGGAGAGAACAGAAAAATCATGTAGATGATTGATACTTTTGCTCAATGAATGTCGTCGGTATAAATGGAGAAAAAACTAGCACGGTATGAATATCCTGACGTATCATCAGTGTCGAAGCCAGTTCCATTATGAGCCAGGACCACAAAACGTGTCCTCTGTACCACTCGTGAACCCACAGGACGTTTTATTGCCACCTCTACATATTAAACTTGGCCTTATTAAGAACTTTGTCAAAGCTCTCAATCGCGAAGGACCGGCTTTCCAGTACTTAATCAAGTTATTTCCAAAACTGTCATACGCAAAAATCAAAGAAGGAATATTTCTCGGACCTGATATTCGAAAACTTATGGCTGATGCAAACTTCACAAAATGTTTAGAGCCTGATAAAGCAGCAGCATGGGCGTCGTTTAAAAGTGTTGTTCACAACTTTCTCGGTAACCACAAATCACCGGATTACAAAGAAGTAATCGACAATTTTTTGCAAAATTACCACAAGATTGGAGCTCGAATGTCTCTCAAGATATATTTTCTGCATTCACATATTGATTTTTTCCCACAAAACTTGGGCGACACTAGCGACGAGCAAGGCAAGCGGCTATAAGATATAGCGAAATTCGAAAGGCGATACCAAGGACTTTGGGACGAAGGCATGATGAACGATACTGTTGGACCCTAATGCGTGAAACAGATCCCAAGCAGTATAAAGGACTCACTTCTGATTTATACTTTGCAATTCAATATATGGCCGTTAATGGTCAAAAATAGTAAAATAATGAATTTATTGAATATTTCGAAAACTAGAACCAATTTTAAAAAACGGGCTGCTAATTTGGATTCAGCTCCCAAATTACCCTTATAAATAGCTTTTGGTTGCTCAGGTCCAAAACCGTGTATACTTGTGAATTGTAATTGTCCGGCTACTTTTAACGTCTGCCCCTGGGGTTTATTAATCGTCATTGCGAAGGAAACTTTGAGGGAGAGCTGTAGTCTTTTAAACTCAAATGGGTACTCTGAGGTTATCAACGTTGTTAGTAGTATTTATTTTAATTTCAACGTTCAATTTCGACACTGACCTACATCTTGATTAGATTGATTTATTTTTGTAACGTGACAGAATATTAAGCTCGTTATATATTATTCCCACAAAACCTTTGACACTCTTTTTCACTTCTTTAGAGGTTGAATTTTGAAAATTGGTAAAATGCATATTAAACATGATGGTCAATCAGAACATATCTCTTCATATTGTATATATAGATTCCATCTAATTTTATAGCTCTAATTTTGTTCGTTATAATTGTATTTTTTTCCTTTTCAATTGTGTAAACGTTCCTCCTCTATGGAAATTTTTCTATCATCTATCAAAAGAAATTGTCTAGCCTTTTATTCAGCTCGCCATCACATGTCATCCTCTTAATATATAAATTAAAGTCATATATCTATTGAATGTTTGTTCAGTGTTTGTGTCACATTATCGTTCAGTATTCCTGTGTCATTGCCCATACTAAACCTCAGATTATTCAGCTGTCTTGATAAGAAAAACGTGTCCAATCTTTGTCCAAAAACCTGTTCCAGCATTTCATTATATGGACATATTTTTGTTATATATTCTGTAAACAGTTTTAAATAAAATCTTAATAAAGAAATCGTTCTTATTTGTAATTTTAATTTTTACTGCCAACCATTCCGAGTCTCTTCAAATCATGTGAGCCGTATTCTTTGAATAAAAAGTAACAAGAGAGAAAACAAAAAAATTGTGATAATTTAACTTACTTCAAACTTTTGAAGATCGTCTTTTAATTTATCAATCATCGCACCTAATTAAAACACAGTGTGCTCTTTAAACCAATGATATTGTGGGCTTTTATGTTGGCAAACTGAAAAAAAACAACAACACAGACACATAAAATTCTTTTGAATACTTAAGATGTATTGTGACGGCACTAGAACTTTACATGCTTTTTTCGCCTTCACCTACTTATCTATGTTGAGCCAGCCGAAACTAGACTAGAACTGGATAGGGTTGTTACCTAACTAGATCTAAGTTCAGCAGAATTTGTTCACTCAAACTCAGGCAACACGGGATAGGGTTTTTCCTTTTCTTGGATCAATCGCGTCAATTTCTGCTTCTGCTGAAGAGTTAAAAAGATTTCTGTGCACCCTCTCGTTAAGAATATGCTTAGAGTTGACAAATTTCATTGCGAATTCTTCTCCATTTTGGTTCGAAAGACGGACGGATGGAAGAGTCCTTAAACAGAGCCAAAGCTAGACTAATGCATTAATTCCACATCTCTCAATCTATCCAGACTACCACAACACCATATGCTCTAGGAAGACATATTGCTTATTAGAATACATATTTGAAAGAATTAATATACGTTATTGGGTTCAAAATTAAAAATAGTAGTTAAATAAATAAAACAACAAGTTAAAATTCCGAAATTTGCCTGTTTTATTCAAAAATGTTCTCTGTGTGCTCAAGATTGTTCATCCCCTGTTGATACAAATTTTGTCAATAATAGCGATTTTGGATTTCTATTTCCGACCACCTTGGGATAGGAATAGTGTCCATTGTACATACATTTTTATTGTCAGGGAATATGATGTTCCACTAGGTTAGCAGTCAGCTTTTGGAGCCAATGGAAAAAAAGGCTCAATCAAGTAAGATGAAAATAATAATTTTAGCTGATAAAATAGATAAAAAACTGTCTGATGGCCTCCATTTTCTTACTTGACATCATCTTCTAAAATGTACATTCTTTCAAGAAAGTACAGGGAATCGATGATTTAAAAAGCCCGCTTAAAGGGATTGTCGAAATTAATTTTTGTCGCTAAGTTAGCGCAACTGTTCTCTATACTCACGCGGAGTTTGAGCGTCACTTATCACTTAAGACCGTGAGTCACGGAGAAAGCAGTGACAGAAGCAGAAATTTGACATTTCTGCTTTATCAACCAAATTGAAAGCAGAAGCAAAAAACAGTGACTTGTCGCTTACACATGTCAATTTGTTATTTTTAACAAAATTAATTAATTTTTCCTCCATAGACAATTTGGTTTTTCTCGCATTAACACTTCAAAAGAAAGGACGCCAACAATGAAATAAAAATTTTAGCTGTCTTTGATTTGGCAGTACTGAGCAGGAACAGAATTTTTGAGATTTGATCAACTTTCAAGTTCTACTTCTGCTGCTGACGCTGCTTCTGCTTTCAATTTGTTAGTGTTCAAACAGTTGCATGGTTTCAGAAAAAATTCTGCTTCTGTCACTGTTTTCTGCTTTTAATGTGTTACGGCCTTTAGTTTGTATCCCGTGCGCCATTTTTGCAGTTCATCTCAAGTGTGTTTTGCGATATTTACATTGGATAAAAAAATCGAATAAAGAATCTGTTTTAAATTTTGCATTGCAAATGTAATTTCTTGTGCGGAAGTCCTGAAAATGTTACAGAAGGCTTACGGTGAATCGACTTTATCAAAAACACGTGCATATGAGTTGTACAGTGTGCATTTAAAAGTGGTCGAGATGTGGTGAAAGATTTGCCTCGCTCTGGTCGGCCATCAACGTTTTCAACTGAATAAAGTTAATGAAATATTGACTGAAAGTTGTCGTTTAAGTCAGAGAGAGATAGCCTCTGAACTCTCTGTGTCTTACGAATCAAATTCATACCATTTTAAACGATTTTTTGGGCATGAAATGCGTTTCCGCTCGTTTAGTACCGGAAGATCTGAATTTCCTGCAAAAGCTCGATAACGCGCACATT
The DNA here is from genome assembly GCA_963930735.1 of Dioctria linearis. Taxonomy (NCBI): domain Eukaryota; kingdom Metazoa; phylum Arthropoda; class Insecta; order Diptera; family Asilidae; genus Dioctria; species Dioctria linearis. Next base: position 28,737,197 of record OZ005741.1, read on the forward strand.
GTGAACGAATTTCTGGCCAAAAACTCAACACCGTGTTCCATTGATATGGCTCCGGCCGATTCTTTTCTTTTCCCACAGCTCAAATTACTACTTCGAACCACCCAGTCAATAGATGACATAAAAGAGAATTCGCTGCGAGTATTGAAGTCGATTCCAGAAAATGCGTTTAAAAAATGTTTCGATGATTGGGTTATTCGTTGGCGTAAGTGTATTATTTCAGAAGGGGCCTACTGAGAATAAATTTGGATAAATTATACCATAGATGGCACAAGAACTAGATGTCGCATGTAGTACCAAAAAAGTATACAAAATTTATATGGCTTGGTGGTCCATTCCGGAATGGACCACAACATTTGAAATGATATATACAACGAGTTATTCATATTTTTTCGTATCTGAAGTATTGAGGAAATCGATCAATTGTATACAAAACTGCTATTATATGAACATTTGCTTTCGGCATGCTCTAAAACATATTATGGTCCATTCCAGAATGCACTACCCATTTCAAAGTCTGTATACTCTGCTCTAGTATGCCTTGCGGCATCTAGTTCTTGTGCTATCTATGATTATACGCATTTTGTGTTTCGTTACTTTTTAGACAGCACGTATGTCAAATAAAAGAGAATTTTTTGCAACACTATTCTTCAGTACAACAAGGTCGATACTCCAGACAGGTAACAAATTCCATTAGTATATACGAATAATTCTTAATTTGGCCCATTTTCGAAATTTCCAATTTTATTAAGGAGGATGAAGGACCCATAATAAAATATATTCTTCAATAAACTGCTTACCCTTAAGTAAGTGATATTCGTTCGTATGTAGAAGAAATGGGTTGAAATAAATTAGCCACCGAATGAGGCATTAAAATTTTCTTCACCTTCCAATGACTATTTTTGATACATTTTCTGAAAGATTCAAAATGGTTTCAACATCCATTAAGCTGGACACTAACAAATATACATATACATAAGCAAATTAGCGAAAACATATTATAAATTACAGTTTAGGGAGTTAGCAGATACAATATGATGAGACTGTCCATCCCGATTGGACTGAAGGGAGTTTAGAATTTTAAAGCATAAGTACCTACCTATGAAGCATATTCCAAGCACTTCTTCTGTTGCCAACAATTTTTGTAAGTAATTCTCGCCATTAAACCAGAGTGAGCTAATGCAAGATAGGTGTTAAAAGTGAGTCTACACGTTTGTCAGCTTGTTGTATCCTGAATTTTTTATATCTATTTAAAAATTTCTCCTTAATGGAGAGCAATGGTAATTGAATTTAGCTTCATGGCTGTTCTAACAGGCGAAGGAGGAATCTAAAATGATTTTCATGTTGATGTCACCAGTGGGGTTTGCGCCACCATACTTTTCGACATTCACCTACATACCTGTATTTTCGACATTGCGCTTAACATGAAAACAAACGAAAAGTGCTCCATAGGTGTAGAGTATTAGATTTTCACCTTTTCCCCAAAAGAAATTAAATTAAATTCATGTGTAAAGAAAACACTCTTACGACACTGTTTTTTTTTTTTTGCTTATTTTTTCTTTTTTACAAAGATTAGGAAACAGAAAAATAGACAAAAAGAATTCTTCACCATTTTGGAGCACGGAAAATGTATTTTAGTTGCTAGAGTGCGGGAGAACTGAGTTTCTTGTGTCTGTAGGGAGAAATTTAATTCGCTCAATTGTCCGCTAAAATTGCTCTATCGTAAAAGCAATCTCGTTTTTAAAATTAAATTATCTTAATGTCCTTGGTTCGGTTGGGAAAAAGAAAAGCGAAAAAGCGATGCCTACTGTGTTTTAAGAACAAAAAAGCCATTTTTATTTCATTTCCTGCTTCTTAAATAGAGGAGAAAATGAAAATTTTGTAAAAAGATTCGGTTAAAGATTATTATGAATGCAATTTGTAGCTGTGGAGTGTTAACAGCTCTCATTGGTTTTTAAAGGTTCCGAAAGAGAAGGCATTATTTTTGTTCATAAAGTTAAAAATTGCATCACGAGAATGAATTTTCGATTACTTCCAATATATTCTTTCAATATAGAAACAAACAGTTTTTTGGGATTCTTGTTTTCACATGTTTTTTTCATTTTTCGTTCTACACTTTTAATTCGAAAAAAAATCGGAAGTCATTTGTGGAAAATCTGCTTAATGGTATTTATTTTTGAATAAAAGTACTATTTTCATTGTTTGGGAGCTCAAAAATTTTCTTGGTAGATATAATGCGAAAATGCTTTTTCCGACCAGAAAACAAAATTACCATCCGTGTGATATTTTTTGTCTAAAAGTAACCAAATTGTTCTTTGGACATTGCTCAACTTTTTTTTTTTTTATTTCACGTGGAGTGCTAGATATGTCCTCAGTGTAAACATCCTTTTCTTCTAGGGTGCTATTCCTTTTCAATGGAAAGTATCAATTCATTTTCTGGCAAATACACATTTGTGACAGTTTGTATATGCAAGAAAAAAAAATTGGCCAAACCTTCGTACCTTGAGGTATCCCACTGGAGAAAAAAAGATATGGTACCATTCCTTAGGATGATGCTTGCTAAAATCTATATAACTGGTTATTGAAGCCCAAAATACCACTCAAGAACAATTTAACTGGATCGGTTGCTCTTTGGAAGAAAATATCTTCAAAGACACAGAGTATATAAAAAATCCGCTTTTATCATTCTAATTAAATAATAAAAACTATTTTTGATACATACTTTAAAATGAAAATCTTATTTAATTACCAAGATCCCAAATTTTAAGCCCGAAAAGATGTACAAAGACTCACACTCAGCGTCTTTCGAATCGAATATCTAGAAGGAACATCCTTATGTGCACCATCTTAAGTCCCAATAAATCGGATTTGGTTTTACTTGAAATACCAAGAAGCTGCTGTAATAAAACAATTTCTTAACTGATTGTAACGGGCTAAGGAATGGGAAGATTTGGAAGTTTACGCTAATAGAGCGGCATAATGTCTAACTTTGAAGTTTAATTTTCAGCACCCTAGAGAAGATAAGATTTATCTCATACATATGAATTAAGTGATAAGGAAAACCTATTAAACGAGCAATTTTTTATAGTGAAAATTTTTAAAAGGACTTGGCTGTAATAACTAGATCTCACCTTTAGGAAAACTCATTTAGGGTGTATATAGGATGCAATTAGGGTCTTAGGGAGGAATACTGTGAATACAAGTGATTTACCTAGGTCTTGAATTTGGGAAACCCTTTCAGGTGGTATTTAACTTATAATTAAGATTGTAATTGGGTATTGATGAAATGGACTGAATCTACCAATTTCGTGTGCGAGAAACAGACTATGTGTGGGTATTGTGGACTGCACAGTCCCCGGACAAATTAGTATACGCACGCAATATTGTTTTTTTTTTATTCATCAAACTCGCTGTGCAGATAGCATGGGTTTTTGGGCTAGTTATTGATTGTAACAAATCAAGTGTTTTTTTTTTTATAAAAAAGTCAAATGTTTAGAAGTATAGCTGAAGTAATGGTTGTAAATAGCGACTTACCGATAAAAGCCCTAATTCAGTTGGATGCACTCTCGAATAGGAAAATTGGAGGAAGATTAAATATTTCTGAAGGTTCTGAAGGAAAATTAAAAAAAGAAGATTTATCGGCAAAAGAAACATCAGCGATTAAACTTGAAAATTGGAAAATTTATGTGTATACTAACTTGTGTATAAGAATTGTTGTTCGAATTCAACAAATCTTTAAGGGGCACCACTAGTGTGACACTTTCAAAAATCGATTTTTGTTTTTCGATAGTCTATTATACCTTCAAGACTAACATGCTTAAGTTTCAAGCACGCATTTCAAATAGTTTTTGAAATACAGCCTTCTAAAGAGCAGCTTGCTTCTCTTTGTTCAAAAACATGAGTAAGCTAAGGGGCGTACTTGAGTTATTGTTCGTGCTCTATGGGCATCCTAAATATTATAATAGTATATTAGGGACGCTACTCTCGACCTGCCAGTGAAACCTTTCATACATTGCCTGGAATAGTAGATTAGCTCTAGGTATGATATTTATCAATTTATAACAATTAAATCAATATTTTTATCCTTCAACGCGTTTTTCTAAAAACGACCTTTTTTTTAATTTGCTGCAGTTCTAACTCGAATACAAATCTTCCGATCGATTTGAATCTTATTTAGCGTATTTATTATTTGTTCCTACATAAAACTACCCTCCAGTTTTTCGATTGGATAAAATATGTCAATTTGCCATGCAAAAAATCATCAGATTTTTAAACGTAATTTGGAACTTTTTTTAAACTCCACCATTTTGTTGGATTTTATTTTTTTTTACAATCCTGCATCATATAGCTAATATTTTCTAGTTTAATGGACTTTTTCTATTTTTTGATTTCAAGCACTCGGCAGGCCGCAATCATTGCAGCAGTAGAAGAACTGTTTTTTTTAGAGTTGAATATTTTCATTTAAAAAAATTACTGCCAATACATAATTTATACACAAATATATCCCTGAAATTTGAACACATTCGATGCAATACTTTTCTTGCAATAAATTCCCGAAAATCTCCTCTTTTTTTTTGCAGTCACACTAGTGGTGTCCTTTAACAAAACATAAAAATTTAAGTATTTTTGAAGATTATAAATTAACCGCTGCACTGAAAATTTACTAACATTCCTTACCGAGCGTTGGAATCAATGTCTCCATAATTCGAAACTGATATCATCGCATTAGATATCTCGAAGGCCTTCGGTAGAGTCTGCCATCCTGCTCTTTTAACTAAACTTCTGGCCTTAGGTCGAGACCCTCCTTTCATAAAATGGATTGAAAGTTTTCTCCCCTGACACTCAATACAAGCTATATTGGACGGAGTTGCTTCCGACCATTACATAATTTATGCCGGTGTACCGCAAGATTCTGTGCTCTGTCCTATCAGCTTCCTCATTTTTATTAATGGTCTGTTAACTCTCACTTTCACTTCTTTTTATTGTTCTGCAGACGACAGCAGCCTTGATCTCATGTACTCGTTGGAATCTATAGCTGATTCTCGTGAGAATATTATAGCTGAAAAACGAAGCCACATGTTCAGTATACTAAACTATGACCTCACAACAATACTTGCTTGGGGCAGAGCGAATCGGGTCTTGTTAATGCTTCCAAAACGTAATGTTATCTGCTATTACTCAAACGTACTCCAACACCCGCTCAACCCATTTCCGTCGATGGAGCAAATATTTCGAACTCACCATCTCTTAACATCTTAGGCATTGATATATAGAATAAGTGGTCTGATCACATTTTAGGTATTACCAAAACCGCAATGAAAGGCTTGGGTTTCTTGCAATGATGCAAGAAATATTTTACTCCATCAGACTTGGCCTAATCTACAAGTCTCCTATCAAACCTAGATTAGAATATAACCCCCATATTTGGACAGGGGTTAGACGCACAGCATTGTCCGCGTTAGACAAAGTACAAAAGGAGGCCTTCCGGCTTATTCGCGATGACATATTAATAGCAACTATTGATGCCCTAGAGCACCGACGTAATGTTGGATGTCAGTCTCTCTTTTATTGCTACTTCTATGGTCATTGCTCTGACGAAATTTCTAGCCTGATCACTTGTAGACTACCTCCTATGCGCACTACACGAGCTTATTCTCACACCCCTGAAGCCAAATTCGGCCGTACCGTAAAATTCCGTGAATCCTTCATAAGCGAAACAGTACGAATGTGGAACAGTTTGCCATCATCTGCCCCTCCCCCACAGCTATAAGACACAAACATTCAAGCGTAATGCGTACTTGTCTTAAATCAATAATCCTCAATTCCCTACCCCTTCTTCCTTTCATGGCAAGGCTGCACTACTGCATCATAGGGAATCCCCTGAGCTTTGGCAATATCATAAAAAAACAAAACAAAAAAAAACAAACTAAAAACAAAAATGGAATTTAAAATAAAAAACTAAAATGTGAAAAAAAAAATATCAATGACACTATGGAAAAAGACAATAAAATTAATTAAATGAAACCAAAGGAAAAAACCGGCCAAGTGTGAGTCGGACTCGCGCGCAAAGCGTTCTGTACCATCGTACAAAATTTAACACTATTTACTTTTTATTTATTTTTTCAAATAAGACTAGGCGTCACATGAAATTTTCAAGGAGTCAGTAATACTATAGCTGCTATAACAACAAATAATGAAAATAAAATAAAGTTAAAAATTAAAGGGGTCCCCATACAATAAACTTTCGTTTTTGGTCGATCTAAAAAGTACATAGTGTTAAATCTTATACGATGTTACGTAACCCTTCGTGTGCGAGTCCGACTCGCACTTAGCCGGTTTTTTCAATTAATTTAAAAGCTTTCTTTATTTTATTTAGCTCCATTATGAATTTCTAATACTGTGTCGATAAATTCATTAATAAATAGCTTGCAATTTCGCGCTCTTTTGGTAACACTAGTAGTGGATGGAAGAAAATTATGGAGTTCGATTCGTTTTGGTTCACCATTTTTGTTTTGTTTCTTATCTCACTCACGGTCAGTAGTAGAAAGTTTTTTATTGAAATATTGATCGCTTTCTCATGACTAAATTATGTCGAAGAAGTGGTTTGTGTCGCGGGAAAAATTTAGAAAAAGTTAGACGTCATATTGCGAATCAAATTGAGTAGGTGTGTGTCTTTCAACCGTGGAAAAATTTTGTTTTAACGTTTCGAAAATGCAAATCACTTACGGTGTTCTTCTAAAGAGGTGCAAGCACCGATCGCGTTACGAGATATGTCCGTTTCTGGCTCAAATGATATTTTGACTTTGAAATTTGACCAAATTATCAGTTTTTTTTTTCAAATATTTTGAAAACGGTGCATTTTATTAGGCCCAAATTGTGTGCGTGTATTTCGACAATCATATCCTATAGAAGAAATGCGCTATAATCAGCCGACAGAACATTGAAAATATCTGATAAGTATTAAGTACTTCCTTTCTGATTCGTTTAGGAAATTAATTCTATTGGGCTTGGCTCAGCTCTTTTACTCATTTAAAAGTAACTTCAAAAAGGAGATACTTAATTAATTCACACATATAAATCTGATTTTAATCTACTAAGTAATTGCAAATTTTAATTCTAACTTGAATTCATTTATTATTAAATTTATGTTAAGCCTTAATTCTAGTCCTGATACATTCCCTACGTCGATGAAGTTCATTGAAGCAATAATAGAATCCCATTCTAAATGGATGGATGTAGAAAGAGTGAAGTATATTTATGACATGAATGTGTTACTGATATCTTTTGGTGATATATATGTAGAATCAAGTTCAAATAAAGTGAGAACCAAAAAGAACGCTTTATCTAAGTTTTCCCGAAGATTTTCCGATAGAAAACTTCAGCTGATCGATAATTGCCTCCAACAATAATAAATAAATACTTTGTTACGTTCTGAAAGTCTTACTTTTTGAATTGTGCAAAGTTGAAACAGGCAATTTATATTGTGTCCTATTATTATCTTCCAGGTTGGATCTCTACAATCCGTTCCTTTCATTGATGTAACACAAAGGAATATAACCTATGAACTTCTGTTCTTCCTTAATATTTATAGGATCTACATACTATGTATATTTATATATATCTATATATGACAAAATTTAAAGTTGAATGTCGGGAAAAGATTTAGAGATATTCAAAATTTCGTAAGAATTTTCTCATAACGAGCACTGGTGTCGAGTCCCTTCCCTTGTTATAATCAAACAAATAATTTATAACTTTGTGAACTTCGGGAGTCAGCAGAAATTTAAATATGTACATACATATTAAATTACTGCCTACATAAGTTCTCATTTAAGAATTTTTCCACATCACATCCTTAAAATAATTAAATAAACTGAATCAAATTCCCATGGCAAAAGCATAAAGAAATTCTTGCTTTCCCTGGTACAAAATTTTTTCCAGCTAAATCAAAGTGAAAATTGATTAAATTATACCAGAATAAATTTAAATTAAATTTTTAAAAAATAATAAAAAATCATTTACAAAAATGAAGCGGTTGGAAGCTAAAGTGGCAATATGGATTGGGAAATTATGAAAAGAAAATTTCCAATAGGGTGTAAAATAATATAAATAAAGGGTCTTGAGATACTTCGCTCTTTTTCCCTTAATCAGATTCATTTGATTATTTTCGAATTTTTGTGGGATGATCTTTTATGTTTTTTAATAATTCAATTAAAGTCGGGAGAAAAAGTTCAAAAGAGATAGGACTGAAGGCTAGAAAATAAAAATCAAAGAAATAAGAAATATCAACATACGAAGAAGTTTGAAGGATCTTGAAAAGGACAAAATAGCATATCCAGGAGAGAGAGAAAAATTTGCATTTCTCAAAATTTTATTTTTATTTGAGTGTGACCTTCAATTTTTTTTTTTATTATACATATTCAATTTGGGTAAATGTTTATTTTTTGTGTCAATAATGAAAGAAAAAGAAAATTTGTAACGTTTTATTTACTGAAGAAAATCTGGGTCTTCTATATTTCTTTACATTTAGTTACAACTCATAGGTCGTTACAGCAGTTTGGTGGTATTAACTTTCCAAATCATTCTCACCTGAAATCAAGTTAAATTTCAGTCTTTTTTTTTTAGTTTCACTAGTAACTCATTCATTTCAATCGCAGCTCTGTAGTCATACAATATAATTTACAATATATTTATAATTATTTCACAAATGGTAGTTTTATTCAATTGAATTCGATGATTCGAGAGTCTCTTGTTTCAAATCGCAGAAACAATTTAACGAATTGTTCACTAACACTTTTGATATTTCAATATTGATTCGATATTTCGTCAAGAATTCTTCAAAAATGCTTTCGCTTTCTTGCCTTCGCATTATTTCTTATATTAAATTTGTAATTTGGTTCGAAACGCATAGAAATAATTTTGGTAGAGCAGAATGGATTGAATACCAACGCATAATATTAAAACTTATTTTGAATTTTACATGTCCGCCGAACACTGCCGGAGAACACGTCGTAGAAGAGACCTGAAATTTTGTACACGATATTTTCATAGTAAAAGAAAAAAAAAGCTTCAAAAATGGACTAAATCGAGCAACCCATTCTTAGTGTTGCCATATCAAAATTTTGGACTTTTACGTATACTGTAAAAATGATCAATCCTAGACGTTTTTACTATACTGAAAAGTTCTTCAGAATACTGTCCGACGAACCGTTCTAGAAATATATGCGAAAAGCTATTTAAAAAATCAATCTCGCACGGATAGTTGACCATACGAAATTACATACGGGCATTCATCTATGCTAGGGTATCATAAGAATTCCTCTTTGACCAATTCTAGCTTTTTCACTTGTTTTATAAAAAAATACATACAAAATTACGTTTTACTAAATATTTGGTACATGGCTCACAGCAATGGTAAATAAAATTTCAAAAATGAACATCTTGGTGTTGCCATACATAAATCTTGTTTTTCACTTTATCTAACTTTTATGTTCATCTAGGGTATAATATTATCGGTCTTACCCCCTGTTTACACTGGCCATGAAAAATTGCTTACCATATTTTATGGTAAAGCCCATCTTGGAAAAAAAAAATTTGTTGTGGGCAAATTATGTTATGCCATTTCATTTTTGGTTGGCCGATGGCATTATTAAAACCGAAAAAGACTTCGATCAGATGATTGATTGCATTAAAGAATTCGCAGCTTGCCGAGTTAGAAGAGTTGAAAAAATTAAGAAAATTAAAAATTAAAAATTAATTAATTCAGTTAGGTCTAAACCCGTTAGCTTCATTTCAGCCATTTTGATTATAAACGTCAAATTTATGGTAAGCAATTTACTTCGACATATATGGTACGCCATATTGTCTGACATATACATATAGCCTACCCTGAATTATTGCCATGGCTACACGGTCTACACTGACAATTCCGTAGCAATAACATATGGTAGTCCAAAAATTATGGCAAGTGTAGACTGGGGGTTAATTTTAACTTTTTCTTTTGTGCTTAGTTTAGGTATGTTTTTCAGACTCATTTATACTGACATAAATTTATTTTGTACTCGAAATTTTTATTTTTTATTTACATTAGTTTGCTAGCCAATTTCTGATTATTCCACCTTTTTTCAATTATTGCTCTGTGGTAAACATAGGCTCTCTTATGTGCGATAATATTCTTGTGGCGGTATTTCCGCCATACTTGTTGATGACTGTAATATTTTCCTTTCTCACATCCTTATAAAATTGTTCAGAGCAAATGCTGGCTTTATAATTGAACGCAGAAAGTATGTAGGTGCATACTTTCTATACAACAAATAAATGTTTCCAATATTCTAAAACATTCCGAATAAATAATCAATACTTCTTCTATCCTGTAAGCGGTGATAGTTACAAATTCTTTTAATATCATTTAATACTCTTTGGAAAAATGATCTCAAAAGAATATTTTCGCAATGAAAACGATTTTATCTCCTATAAAGAAATAAAAAGCATTTTCTACTCTGGTACTGAAGAAGGTATCGTATACAGTTATATAAAGATCTTTGTTGTATAGTACGAAAATGCCTCTATCACTATTATGTACTATGGTCATAGATTTAATGCAAATTGGCAAATCCCACAAAAGATCTGCTATTGTCATAGCTCATTATTATTACTACTAATATTAGTTGTGTTTACAAAGTTAGAATCTAACTTAGCATTCTACAATTAATGGATTGGGCCGGAGGATATTTAGCCATCTGGACAGCTTAGGGCTATATAAAACTAGAATAATTCCATGCATACAACTTTTCGGTACTTCAATACTATATATTCTCTCTGTGTTAGTTTACATACATACTTAAACTAATTCGTAGGACTAAAACTTATTTTCTATAGAACTACTGTCTTTAAAGTTGCATTGGCTAGAGTCTTGTATCCGTGTGGCCGTTTCGTAGGTAATTATGCGCGGCGAGAACTGCGTCCATGTCCTGCTTTTAGTAAGTAAGGAGTTCTGTTGCAGCCTTCCTGTTGCCTTGTATGTGTAAGAGTGTTTGTAGTTCGCTGCACTGCTGCAGAATATGGACTGCCATCAAGAGGGAGTTTGTGCAGGAAAATCACAGAATCGAGGCGATTGCTTAAGGAAGAGGTGCTTCTTAATAGGCAGCAAATGGCCTCAGCTTAACTTTGGAATCAATACCATTGTCAGTGTGGGCATGTCTGAGATGCTTGATAATGACCAGAAGAGGATGTCAAGTTGAGCCAACTTAGTAGTTTCGCGGCCTGTGTCTGCCTTCTAGCTTGAGGTTTTATGTAGGTCGGTTATTTGATGAATTCCATATTTTGTTGGAACATGCCCTTCGAAAGCATGCCTATTTTTTCTCATTACCCTGTATGCCTACATGCGCAGGGCACTATGCAAGCGTAACTTTCCCTGTATATAGAGTATCTCTAAGGTTAAATGCCAACAGATTTCTGTTTTTTTTTATTGGCGATCGTTTACTTAAAAGATACTGCCTACCCCGGAAAACCCCATTATTATCTCAATATTATTTATAATTTTAGAATAATTTTGTAAAAATAAGGTTTCTGAGAAGTTTGAGGGACTACACACCGACTGGATTATCGGCATCGTCCAAAAGGATATCAAGAAAACCAATTTTTAATGTGCATTTTCAATGCACTATAGAAATTCATTGAAATTATCTTCCGTGAATATCAGTTTATAGAGGCGAGAGATTGTCCATGTAAAACATTAATGACCAGTGAGGACTTTTTCATCCAATTCCTTTCATTTATTGCAGATTAAATTTCAATTTGGAGGAAAATAATTGAAACATTTCTCCTAATATAGGAAAATTCGCGTGATAGCACATGCAACACAACACAATTAATACACAATACTTGAAGAGGCGTTCAAAAACTACAAAATTTTCCGCAAATGCGTGATAATTGGCAAATAATTTAAAATTTATATGAAAAGCATTCTAAAAAAAACACTCTGGGAAATAAAGTGTTCCACTCCTTGGAGAATATGAAAATTAAAGTGTATAAGTACCTATGTACTTACAAAAAAAAAGTAAAAGTAGGTATACTACTATTCTAAAAATATGATTTCTATGTATACAATAAAAATAATTATTAACAAGAAGGAAAAACACAATGAAAATTTTAATAAAATTTATTTGTGATGGAAAAATTGTTGCCTCCTGGCAATCTCCTGAGAATCCAAAATATTCTAGAATTTTCTTTATGACCCAGGGCTCCAGCGGAGGTCAAAGTATATATAAATATTATGCTGACATGATTTTGGGATGTTCTTAATTATTTCGATTAGAGAGGCCTGCAAGTAATCTAGTCCTTAGTTAATTACATTGGACAACCTCAGGATAGGGGACAGGTCTACAGAGAATTGTTACATAATGAGAGCTTCTTGCTGTTAATTTACCTGCCCCAATTATGATCAGAGCTTAGAAGACCTTTAATTAACGTTCAAGAACACTGAATACTTTTTCGAACAAGAGGGTGAAATGCATTTTACTTTGTAGCTCTGGACATTTAATACCATCAGACCTTGTGCGTGGGTGACCCAATGTTCTGATTTCTTTGGTCGTTAAATATATATCCTTCAATATTAAAATAAGAATACTTGATTTGAAGAGCTAGAGAAGCCCTTTTTATATGTATATGTAGGTGTGTATACGTCTGTATATAAATGCTATAGGCATCTGTACAGGGGGTTCTTTTCCACCTTAATTAAACGAAGAACAGAAATTAGAAAAAATCGTTCGTTGGGAATTTATGATTTTCTCTTTTTTTTCTAAGAAGAACATTTCCTTCTCATATCCTAGATAAAATCACAGTTTTTTTGTTGACGCTTTGGACGCAAAACCGATAGCGTCTTACTACCACTTTAGTGGAGAGAAAAACAGAAAGATGACGTGTCCTCAATCTTTAAAGCACAAAGGAATAAGTGTTTCGTGTAAAAGCCCTGTGTATATCAGCGTAGCTTCTTGAATGGATATCAAGATGAGGAAATTGGGGCTTAGTTGCACGACAGCACACATTCATATAAGTAAGGAAAAATAAACGTAAATAAAGAAGGTATAAATTTTAATGGGAAATCTTACTCGGCAATTTAAGTGGTGTGATTTCAAGGTAATTTGGTGAAATATTTGTTTAATAATAATTTGTTTTTCGTTTTTTATTATTTCTTTGATTTTAAATTTCAAATTTATTTGAAATGCTCATAGCATTTTCTGCCAATATCATTTTACATCGGAGCAACTAAAGTGACCTGTGGGACAAATTAGTGTTAGCTTGACCTTTGGTATTAAAAGCTGTAAATCTTAACTTATACTTCTTCATGGGAACCATAATGGTCAGGAGATAATATAAATATTTTTATATGCCCCCAGGGCCCAGCTTTAACGGCAGTATTTGATGAGTGATGTGATCTTTTAGATTTAAGTTTATAGTGAGGCGGGTGACCCTTATCTACAGCCAATCAATGGCTTATTATACATCACTTTTCTTTATAGTTCTTCTTAGGAAGAGCCAGGGGCGAGAAGGTCCGGAACTAGGGCGGCAAATCTATGGGGCGGCAAAACTTGGTGAGATTTGTTTGTTTAGTAGTCGCGCCCTCTGTGAATCCACACGTCAACGTTTAAAAATTTAAAAATTGAGTCCATAGTACCCCGAAAAAGATATTTACACGTATGGAGATTACAATTATGAAATTTTTGGATCATCAAACTGAATTTTTGTTTACTAGTTTACTCCAAGTTCAAGTGGATCATTTTAATTTTGCTCCACTATAGACTACATATATTAGTACTGGTATTTTCGCTGCCACTTTTCAAGTTTTATAAGGAATAGAGGGGCGGCAATCTTCCATAGGCTTAGGACAGCCAAGATATCGAATCCGCCGAAGAGCAGTATCTTTTGGATGGAATTTCTTTGAATTCGGCTGGATTTAAGAAGTATGAGCCAAAAGCCCAAAATCAACATCGTGCACTGGCTTCGCTTAAGACATGCTCCCATGTTTCATCTTCTTCTACATATGTACATCAGTGGGTTATGCCAATCCGATGCATGTATTTGTTTGCAGTGCGCGGCTAAGATTCCTGTAATTATTATTAGTTGATTCCTAGATAGCCTTAAAAGATCTAGGTTTTTCTTTGGTGAAGATGCTTTAATGAATTTTTTTTTGTCTGGAATGTATCATTGATGTCCATCTCTGGTCCATTTAGATGCGGATCCAGATTTGTATGGTAAGCTGAACTGATATAGGTACCATAAAATGTTTCCGGTCCAATGAGGGATATATGAATATTCCTTTTTTGCCAATATGCCTGCATTATCCTTCCTATCAATTCCCGATTGACCTGGCAATCACATGACGTGTTAGGTCTTTCTTTGTGCCAACGTTTATTAATGTTCGGATGCATTCCACCATTAACTTCCTTTTGACATCAGCTGATGATATGGCTTTTAGTGCTGAGCGCTTGGCCTACACTGTAATAAAAGTAGGGCAATTCCCTATATTTAAGATACGTTTTTTTTTTGTAAAAATAAATGTCATTTTCTCTGATATAAAGGGAAAATCAGTTTAATTTCCCCAACAAGCTTCAGTTTCGGATGTCGGTATATTGCGGTCGTCTTCACCAATGATACTCCGACTGTAATTAAAGACGTTGTTTCGCTGCGGCCAGCTAGGCTTCCAAAATGTGTCTTCGTATCTAGAGTACATCCTGACACTACCGAAGATGACATTACTAGACATATTTCATCACGTGTTGGTACTTCGACCACTTTAATTCCTCCTTCAGGATTTTGGTTCCGGAAAATCTGTTTCAGGCGGTCCTCTCTCCTGAGATTTGGCCCCACAATTCTATTGTGCGTGAATTTATTCCAAAGAGGCGCTCCGGATTTTCTGCTAATGCAAAAACCTTGTTGGCGAAATCTCCGTCCACTATGCCAATGTAACTGGTCTTCGTTCCAAGACGACTCACCTTTTTACAAGCTCGATGAACTCCTGTTTTGACGTGAACTATTTGACCGAGACATGCCTTTGTAGAAAGATTGCAGATGCAGAGCTTTTTAGTTCCGAGTTCTTGGTGTTTCGCCGTGACCGCCATCGTTTGTCTTTGGATGCTCCTGTTGGAGGTGGAGTGCTTTGTACCGTTCGACGTAACCTTCTATGCACATTAATCGATTTTGTTGAGTCCGGCGATCTGGAGTTAATATGTGTAGCTCTCAAGCTCTCACACAAAAACGTATATATTGCTACAGTTTACATCCCTCCATGCTCAACAGCTGAGATATTTGACTTGCTGGCTGCATGTATTGATAGGCTTACTGAAGTTTTGCTGCCTTCCGATGAATTATTGCTTTTTGGTGACTTTAACTTGCCTAGTGTTAACTGGGAACACTCTCTGGAGGCTTGCTGCCTTCTTTCTCGGCGACTTCTCAACATGCCATATCTTTTATTGACAACATTATTTCTTCAGGCCTAATGCAGTCTAGCGGCGTTATTAATGACTCTGCAAAATCTCTTGACCTGGCATTTTCTTCCGATCCGAATGGGACTCTCGTTAAGTGTTGTTTTAACCCTATGGCTCCTGAGACAAGTGATCATCCGGCACTAGATATAGTTTTGTTTTTTGATCCTGTAACTTCATCATTTAATGCTTCTAGCAACTACTGTTATAACTTTAAAAAAGCTGACTTTGATAAAGTGAATGAAGGGTTATCCGATTGTGATTGGACCAGTGAGCTGGGTGAACGTGACATTGATAAAGCTGTTAACTCAGTTTATGACATATAATTTCTTTGTTTTACTCACTGTGTACCACTTGTTCGTTCGAATCGTGATTCGAATTGTCAACCGTGGTTCAATGCCTTTTTGAAGCATCTTAAAAATTTAAAGAATAACGCGTGGAGGAGGTTCTGTTCCTCAAGGAGTGATGCTGATTACGTAATTTATTCATTCAAATTCGCGTGCTCAGTACCTTTCGTGTTTGACTGATTCGTACAACGATTATGTAAGCATATAGAATGGGATTTATGAAGGGAAAATCTACTATGACTAAGTGATTTGAGTTTACTAATTTCTGCATTTCTGCTATTGAAAACGGTAAGCAACTGGATTACATTTTCACATTTTCACGGATTTCAGTAAAGCTTTTGACCGAATTAATCATAAGATTTTAATTCACAAGTTGACTGTTCTTGGTTTTCCTACAGTCTTTGTCAATTGGCTTCGTTCTTATTTATCTGATCGTACTCAGCAAGTTCTATTCCGCGCAGCTCTTTCGGACGAAATTGATAATACTTCCGGCGTACCTCAAGGTAGCCATCTTGGACCACTCCTTTTTATAATTTACATCAACGATGTATTTCTGATTTTGGCTAATTCAAGAATTCTTTGCTATGCTGACGATGCCAGAATCTTCCGCATTGTTTCTAATGAAAACGAGTTTCGATTTTTAAACTCGGACTTAAATGGTGTGCTATTAACTGTCTTCCTCTTGATATTAACAAATGCACTACTATATCCTTTTCTCGTAAAAGGAGGCCATTGGAATTTAATTATATTTTAGATGGATGCTTATTAACTAGACTTGACAAAACCAAAGATTTGGGTGTCTTCCTTAATACTCGTCTTTCCTTCGAAAATCATATTAATTTAATCGTGGCCAGGGCTAATGCTACTCTGGAGTTTGTAAAGAGATGATCAAAAGAGTTGAATGATCCATTCATAACGAAAGTCCTTTACTGCACATTCGTTAGACCCATTTTGGAGTATGCCCGTCCTGTCTGGTCTCACTTCTATGCTGTATACATAAATTTCATCGAGGCTGTGCAGAGGAGATTTGTCCGATTTGCCCTACGTTGACTTCATTGGGATAACACTATTATTCTGCCTCCATATGTTGATAGGCTTAAACTGTTTCCATTAGATTCTCTTGAGAATAGACGTAAAACTTCCAGAGTTGTCTTTGCATTTCAGTGTATGCAAGGAGTGATAAACTGCCCTGAGCTCTTAAATACTTTCAATGTATCTGTTCCTGTGTGCTCCTTGAGGAAGTGTGACTTCTTCGTTATTTCTCAGCATAGTACAAACTATGGCATGCACGAGCCGGTTTCATCAATGTCTCGTCTCTTTAACCGCCAGTTTGATTGCATTATCTCACCAAATCGATGTGTTTCAAATATCCTGTTGGAGAGCATTGCCTGTGTCCATATGTTATGGGATGGATCCTCTCCCCTTGCCTGACCAGTGCAGGCATTGCTGACTTAACGGAGGTGTTATCAAACGCTCCTTCAATGTCCAGAAAGGAACGTAGGTTAATTTCTCTGTTATTAATGGCCTTTTTTATACCATTTATCTCATCTATACCATTTATGTTATTTTAGTGTGTAACGTTAAGCATTATTCGTGTCTCCTGGAAAGAGATGGAGATGATAACCACTTTTTGTAGTTGTTATTTCTGTAGTTCCTGTAGTTTCCTGTAGTTTCCTGTAGTTGTTATTTCTGCATGTACTGCCACCGAAACTCGTGTTATGAATTCTGAAATAGGGAATTTCCTTGTACTTTTCTTCAAAAGATACATGACTGTTAATCGAGGTCATTATCAAGCTCCTCCCTGATGAATCTAAATCTTCTGAGCTCGTCTTTGGCGATTTTAATGTGGTATAGTTTGATTTGGAGTAAACTTTTGGTCTCGGTTATTAAGGTGATATTCTAGGTGAGATTTACGGACTGCATGTACAATAGTCATCCTGATGTTCTGGTTTTTGCCACAATCTTCACCAAAGTAGAATTCTTTGGCGCTTCACATTTTACTGATTCGTCCGCTATAGCATCACCACTGAGAAGTCCTCCGTGATGGTCTTCCGGGTAGAGTCCTATTAGTTAACACCACTCTTTGAATACATTTCATAGGTGTTGAAGATTGTTGCTTGCAATTATGAATACTATTCACTATGGGTTCGGAATAAAACTAGTTTGAGAGGAGAGAAACCGTTGACTAATCGACAACAGTTTTGAAATGTAAAAAAAGTAAACAATTTTGATCTCTGTCTTCATCAACTCATGTGTTGCGATCGCTTGAGTCAGCACGGCTATCTCTCTTTGGGAATTGATGTTTTTAGAGAGACATCACACTCTTGTGCTTTCAAAGGAGCCCCAACTTCAATTAAGTTTGTTATTTTTCACGATCGGCCATCGTAGCCATGGTTACATCTAGCACAAATGCGTTGATTATGGAAGGGTTGGCTTATCATACTTTTTTCACCTTCAGTCATACATATATCGTCATGGTCGATCACATCTTAGGTTAGGTAAATCTTCCTTATCGCTGGAACCTCATCGAAACCCCTTTAGTATGATTGATGCCAGGGGCATAGCGATTGGATATGCTAATCAAAATGATATCTCAGAAAGGAACAAGATGGAAGCTGTAAGTAAAAGCAAGACGAGTTCATATTGAAATGAAGGAAAAAAAAGGAGTGATATTTTAGCCTCTGGAATAAAATTAGTAGGAGGGCAGTATACTACCGATGCAGTATACTGCCGCTGAAAATTATTAAAAACCTTGTATCTGTCATTATCTAAATTCAGTTAAAGCTGAAAAAAGGTAATCTGTTCCAATTCTTTCGCAGGATACATCAATTGCCATACTTAAATGTTATACAAAATATAGCAAAACTTCTTGACAAGTACATAAATTGATATAAAAACAGTTAAAACAAGACAAAGACTTGGATTAGAATATGCCCTTAGTCAAGCAAACCCTTTCACATTTGTTTGAGAATTACATCAATTATAAATAGCTGGCAATATTTCCACATGCCTCTTAACCTTTATAAATAACTTGAGCATGCCATATCCACGTGACTCGATAAACATTCTCTCTAGCTCTACATACGAGAACTGAAACGTTTTCCGTTGATGCAATAACGAAATTAACCAAGAAGAGAATAGAGGGGGAGGTATAAGGAATACCTTTCTATCGTCCTTAGCCACGTTTGAATTTAATGAGAAGGATAAGCACAATCCCGACAAAAGAAAATTAATTTCCACGTGAAGTCTCTTTGACAGTTTTCCGCTGAGTGGTTCCGCTCATTTCAATCGAACGATCAGAGTAGTCACTCTGTATAATTCGATTATAGGTAAATCCTTTGTGATAATTTTGCCCTACCGTTGTTCTTGTTTCTCGACGTTGATTGGTGGTACGAAAGCTCTCATATACCTAGTCGCAAACTCTAAGGGAAACCACAAGATTAATTAATTATATCACACTAATACTAAATACACAGTTAGATATCATAGAATCTGTTGGTGTTCTTCATGAAATTCATTTTACTATAATAAATTATGAAAAACATTTTCATCAAATAGAAATAGAACAGCTGTTGTGTGAGCCTACGGGATTGGAATTAAAACCATCTGCAATTCGCCTGAAAGACACTTTTTAATACTGAAGATCTCTGCCATTCCCGTTTTTAGCTGTCGTTCGTTAATAATTTTGAATCTACAGTTTTAGAAGACCAAGGATTTCAATTGTCCTCGATGGTTTTCAATGGATTTTCTTTCTGAAATTATTTTATAAATCGAGGCATTAAGGATTAAAATTCAGTGTGAACCTTCCACAAGCGAACGCAACGAGGTAAAATTTATACAAACGCTTTAGGCTCCAGATGTTATTTCAAATAGATTACCGCGAGTTAAGAACGTTATTTAATTGTTGTGGAATTAAATTTGGTCGCTATACCACGCTCCATAAGCACTTTGGTGTGTACAAAAGTTGAGATTTAATTTAACGAAGTCCTGAATTATTTCTTGTATTTTCTTTGAGATAAATTATGCTTTGAGGCAAAATTTAAATGGATGCAGGCAATCCGTTGAAAATTTATGGCGGCTAATTTCAACTTTTTAAGTGTAATTAATTAGGAAAATGTTTTAGTTGACATTTGAAACAACTTCTCGAATTTGTTTTTTTTTAGAAAAGTATTGTAGGTATCGGTGTTCGATATCCGTAGGAGTTGTGTTATTGTTATTAGAAAAGAGAATATTTTCTGTATTGAAAACGGATGATTTCGTACGAATTAGGAAAAACAAAAATATTTACGATCTGTTTTTTATTTCTTTAGATACAATATTTCCAGCTAAATTTAACGCAAGAGCTACAAAAAATTCGGAAAGAAGCGATGGTTCTTGTCTTTAATAATATGGCTAAATTACTCATGCATTCAAACGCTTAACAAGCGCAACATGTACCAATACCTACGTAGAAAAGTAAGACCACATGACTGACCTTTAAGATCGACCTAAGCAATGATCGGTAACTAAAGAGAAACCCTGGATCTGGAAGAACACCATCCGTGTTTTCTCAGTGACTCATGGGAATCAAATTATATATAAGGCAGCATTGGTTACAACATAAGACATATTTGTGCTCCTATTTCTACAACTAAGGAGTTCCTAAGTAGCTCCTTGCTATCTCGGTCTAGCTATCCTATGACTCTGTTATAATTTCTGCCCCTCGAAGTCTGTGTATTTTTGAAGACTAACTAGCTTGTCATCTCATTTGGATGTAATCCCAACGCTCACCATACTATATGGAGAAGCTTGAATGTCAATCAACGGAATTCATTACGTCAACTCCTTTTAGTCCAGTCATTATAGACTTTTCAAAATGCAAGCGAACCTAGAAGCCTGATTTTTAGATATTATACAGGGGGTCAGAAAGTAGAAAATTAAGAGACTGTAGAGGAAATTATTAAAGCAAAATATAAATAAATAAAACAGCAAAATTGTGAATCACATGCATGAAATTTATTAGCATATACATGTTTTTGTATTGTAGAAGATGAAAATGAATGGAGGTCCGTTTTAATTTTAATATTTTTCTTCGTTTCTATGGTCCTGGTTCACTGTCTTTCTGCTCGGAATACTCATGGCCGGATTTAGGGGAGGGCAACCGGGGCTCTAGCCCGGGGCCTCCACAAGAGAGGGGCCTCCACAACCCACAATAGAACTATCTAACTACACAGACGAAATACATCCATTTTCATCCACAAACCTCGAAAAATATTTTTAATAATATTACATTATTTTAAATATTTTCGGAGGTTACCCTTATTTCGGTTCTGATAATATTGATGACACCAATACGAATGTATTTTGTATAAGTAGTTATAAATACGCAAATAATTATTTTTTGAAACAATTGAATTGAATCATTTATTCACATACCTTTTATTGCATAAAAGAAATGATAAGGAAATAATGATTTCTTTAATTATTAAAGAATATCAATTAATTGGATATTATTATTTATTTTTATTCATCATTCTATAATGAGAAAAAAATAATCGCGACGAGGAATCGAACACTGAATGCCTGTTTATGCTTGCGTATACTTTATACCGGTTTTTCACCGAATTCTCCATTTTTCCCCGAATTCTCCGTTTTTCACCGTTTTCGTCTTTTCTAGTTTATTTTATTTTGTCTTTTTATTATTTTTTCGTGCAATAAATTATCATTTAAACAATTTAAAAAAATGTGTAACCTATTTTAAAAATAATTTGGGGGCTCCAATCCTTTGTTGCCCCAATTCAATTCGGCCCTGGGAGTACTCATCGGTTTAAGCATCCTGATCATTCTCGTTGAGCAGGACGTCGACTTTGGCGATGTTTGTTGCATGTTTGTTCACTACAATTGAAGCAAAAAAATAGAATAAGCAAATCCCAGCTTTTCTACACCCACAGGCTTCACATTTTCCCTTGCACTTGCACGATATGAGCTTTAAAGCCTCAGGAGACGCGGGTTCAGCTGTGCTGATAACTGGTTTAAATCCATGATTTGTTTGTCACCGCCAACCCCTTCGGAATAGTATATGCTGGCGTACTGTGCTCTTCGTTGGTGGAAGTAGTGAGAGGTGGTTCAACTTATTCTTAGTCACTGATTTAGCGAAGATGCGGTGAAATCGTAAGCATTTATAGATTTTTCCTGCTTATTGCCGCAATATAGGCTGATGAGAAATTATTCCCCTTTGGAAGTCAGAGCCTCCGAATCGAATTTTTCTTGTTTGAATAATTCCACCGATGACCGTACCTCCGGACTGTTTTCGAGAGTGTTGATGAATTTTGATTTGCCAACTTTGAAAAATGACGATGCGGTATCGTAACCGCTTACAGCATAAAGGAAAAGTATGTTGTCGAGAACGAACTGATCTTGCTTTAAACTAGTCAGAAAGTAGAGTTTTGCGGGTGTATTTCCTTTTGTTGGTTTTTGGAAGTATACGTTTGTTTTGTCCTGTGAAGTTTTGGAGGTATGAGCCTAGTCTTAGCTTTGGAGCTTCGAGTACGCGACCTCTGTCCTCTTGTATGTGCGAGTGTGCAGCTGATCCTGCAAAGAATTTGAAGCCAGAGATCTCTCGAGGGGCCTCCTGTGTTAAAAGCAGGATACCCTGATGATGATCCTCAAATCCCGACTATCCCTTTGACAGCCTGGATGTGATCTGGTGTTTAAATGTCTACTCGTCGACGTGCAGCCAGTTGGCCGAGTAGACACAATATCGCCGCAACGGGTGCGATGTCAACAACTTGCATGTGAACTTGCATGTAACTATCGGGTCTGCAGGATATCGCCGTAGCGGATGAAACTCCGGCACCGTAAGGTGTCGGAAGTAAACAGGGCGTCAAAATAGTCTAGAACGGCTTGCTGATCCTATCTGAAAAGCTGTAAAATAAATTTATATTTTCCACAAAAATATAAACATGCAAGGAACCATTTTCGATATAAGTCTTCTAATATATTTCAATTTTATTATATTTTTATTACTTTTGATATAACATAAAATACGTCTACACAACGCCACAAGTGCTCTGATTAAAATCGAAAGATCGATGTGTTCGCCGACGATTTCAACCGAGTTATAATTCGATGCTTCTTCAATTTCCGTGCTTACCAGATAAGAGTATCTGCATTCTCAAGGGCCTGTTCAATTTTGATTTCGACTTTTGCAAAATAACGGCGAAGCATTTTTATAAAGCTATCTACTTTCTTCATTCTCCTCCGATATCTCAACAACGACCAACGCTAGCAAAAAACAACAACAAAGTACCTATATAATCGCAATTTTAGTCTCATGACGGAGAGCTGAGTTATCACAAAAGATGGCCGAGAAAGCTCATAGGAAATCTTGGTCGCCAATATCAAGTTAAGCTTTTCTAAGCACCCCCCCCCTCCCACCCCGACGCGATATAACTCTAAAAATCAGCCTTCTCGGTTCACTTGCATTTATATGGCATTTTTACCGCCATAATGACTGGACTATTTTGAATTTGGGGAAAAAAGAAACTTTTGCACTAGGCAAAAGATCCATATCGTGACACTTGCATCCCTTTATGTCTTTCAATTTTTATGCCCTAAATGAAATCTAAAGGTTATACTAAGTTTGTCATGATGGTACAGCAAAATCGATTGGACACCCACGCATAATATTAAAAGTTATTTTGATTTTTGCATGTCCGTCCGTCCGTCCATCTGTCCGTCTCTTCGTTTGTCCATGCACACGATAACTCGAGAACGCGTTCACTTAGAAAGCTGAAATTTTGTACACGGACTTTGAAAAAAAAAGTAAAATTAAGTTCGAAAATGAGTAATGTAATGTAATGTAATGAGGATTTATTTGTTGGATTGATTTATTAGCCCTTTTCTGCATTCCTATTTTGCAGAGCGAGATATTCTTCTACTTCAATTCATTTTAAGCTTCTACGACAGTGATTGTAGAAATACCAATGTTGGATTTTTTTGTTATTTAATAAATATTTTTGTAAGACATGCTGAAGAAGCTAATTGTAGAAAATTTAATATTCACAAGAAGAAAATAGGCCTGAGAGATTTTCCTTCTTCATCAAGTGACTTATATTGTACTCATACCAAACTCAGGCGGAGGAACCAATTCTGGCTCAAAACTAAATGGGACCTTCCAACAATTATTTTTACTGGGAAAACTACAACGACGGTGGCGGTGGTGAAAAGAAAAAGCACAAACTTTGGAAAGTCCGATCCCTAATTTACGTTGTAAAAAAACTGTCAAAAGCGAGTCGGGCTGCAAAATCACCAAAATCTTTCCAACGATCAGTCGATCGACTGAATTTAAATAGATTTAAATGTAATCCAAATTTGCATGTAATAACTGAAAAATTAGGTAAATTGTACCTCACTTTACTGGAACATTAGTTCCCCCTTTAGTTAGCTCTATATTTCATATGTTTTAAACATTACTGTATTGCCAATTGCCCAACTCACCTCCATTCAAAATTTCAAAAAATATGTTTCATAATCTTTATCTGTGGAAACATGTACACGTGACATACATCTAACATTCTTCCAAATTTCAAGGTCCTATACGTCATTTGTGGAGTTATGACGTAATCGTACATGATTTTCATTTATTATATCAGAGAAAAATTATGAACGTTAGAGAAACAAAACTGGATTTCCAATAACATATTGTAATGAGGAAAACTATCTACATTAAAGGGTTATTTATTGTAAATATGTACCTACAACAATCTTATTGAATCGTATGGACTTTTTGTTGTCCTTGAAAGGAATATTTATTAAAACATAGATATGGACACTTCGTCTCAAGTACTCACAATGGGCGATATAAACAAGCATGCTAGTAACGTTTTCTCGATCTTTTTCAGTGTATACAAATATCGAATACTTTACACTGGTTGACATATTCCTGGAACGATTTGATAACAATGGAGACCAATAGTGATATACTGAGTCATTAAAAAAAAAGATAAAGTTTGTCCGGAAAACAAAAATGCAAAATTGGTAAAATTTATTATAGATATTTATTTAAATAAAAAGCACTTAAAAAATAAAAACAGCACTTTCTTTTTGCAATTACACTTTTATTTTTAGTTTGCTTAATAAAAAAAATCGCTGTGTCGTTGACTGCTGCTGGTGGCGCCCAAATAATATTTGTGTTGTTGTGTGTCGCTTTTTTTTTTTTGCTTTTTTGTTTTTGCCTTCAGTATGCAGAATTTCATTTTAGATTTCTGCAACATTCGCGGATTAAGAGCAAATCGGTTTTCGGTGTACTGCCACCTTAACTCAAAAAATCCGGCAATTCTTGCGCTAAGTGAGACCAAGGTCGTTTCTGATGCTGATATTAATCAGTATCACGTCCCTGGTTACAGCTTCGTGCCTCTTTTTTCTCAGCATAGAGGGATCGCAGTATATATTCGGAATGATGTGGCCTTTACCATTCTTCAAGATTTTCCTTCTGCCAATCCAGAGTTTAACTATATCTGGATTAGGTTCAAACTTCACAAGCACATCATATACTTCTGTTTCCTTTATCGCAGCCCAAATATGTCTGATGACGACACGGTATCCGCATTTGACAATATCTCCAACAATATTGATCATTTGCTTTCTGTCTCCCCCTCTTCCGAAATCGTCCTGGCAGGCGATTTTAATGTTCATAATATACCGTGGCTCAGACATTCTTCTACCACAAGTCCTGCGGGCCGTTTCGTTGAACTCTTCTGTGAATCATTTAATTTACAACAGCTAGTGGATGCACCAACGCGAATTCCTGATGCAGCTGGAGATAAAGCTAATTTACTCGACTTGTTTCTAACATCTCATCCTGACAAATATTCCATCTCAGTCGGTTCCCCTCTCGGAAATTCAGACCATTATTTAATCACGGCTCAATTTACCACCTCAAACATGTGCCGCCCTACCTCTCCACCAACAAGTAGGCTTCTTTGGCACTATAAGAATGCTGATTGGGAAAGTCTCAATAAGTATCTTAGAGAAATTGGTTGGTCGGTCTTTTTTGCTTCGAGGGATGTTGATGAATGCACATTCGAATTTAGTAACATACTAAATTTTGGCATGCGTGAATATACTCCGTATTCTTACAGCAGATCTTAACAACAGCATGATCGCTCCTGGTTTAACGATAAGTGCAACCAAGCTATAAAAGCGAAAGAGTCTGCTTTTCGTGCCTATCAATTGCATCCATGTCCGGAAATGAAACAAGTCTACAAGACAGCACGGAACACCTGCAAGACCATTATCCAGAGAGAAAAATTTCTTTTTGACCAGAATGTTAGACAAAGAATCTTGGCAAGCCGCAAAGGTAGTAAAGGTTTCTGGTCCCTGGTCAAAACCATCAGGAACAACTTCAGCAGTTCCTCTATACCTTCACTACTTAATAATGGTGAAGTGATTGTTGACTTCCTGGATAAAGCTAATATTTTAGCTGCTAGATTCGCTTCAAATTCTTGTCCTCCACCCACTTCACAAACACCTGTTTTACATCGCCCGTGTGAATTTGTACAAGAGCCAATACACGTTCGTACGAGGGATGTGTTCAGGGTTCTTAAGGGGATCAACGTCTCCAAAGCCGCAGGTCCTGATGGTTTTTCGCCCCTGTTAATTAAAAGCTGTGCCTCATCCTTGGCTAAACCTCTACGCAAACTATTCTACTTGTCTTATTCGACAGGAAAATTTCCAACTGCTTGGAAACTAGCTCACGTTCATCCTATTCCCAAGAAAGGAGAGGGTAGCGATCCCTCAAATTATCGACCAACTGCGATCACTTCGATTCTTTCAAAGGTTTTTGAATCTATCATTAACTCAAAATTAATGAAGTATCTAGAAACTAATCATCTCATCAACGATCGCCAATATGGCTTCCGAGCTGGACGCTCATCTGGAGACTTGCTGACCTTTCTGACGGAGCGTTGGAACCGTAGTCTTCACAATTTTGGTGAGTCTAAAATCGTTGCCCTGGATATTTCAAAGGCCTTTGATAGAGTCTGGCATCCAGCCCTTTTAGCCAAACTTAAAGCACTTGGTCTCTCCCCTCCTCTTCTATTATGGATTGAAAGTTTCCTATCTAGTCGCCAAATACGTGTTGTATTAGATGGCGTTACATCTGAACCGCATCCCATAAATGCCGGTGTGCCTCAAGGCTCTGTTATCTCTCCAACTCTCTTTTTAATTTTCATTAATGATCTGCTTTCCCTTACTTTCAATCCCATCCATAGTTTTGCGAATGACAGTACCCTTGATTTCGCTTACTCCTTTGAAACTTTTGCGGACTCCAGAGGGAATGCCATATTTGTCAACCGATATTGCATGATTTGATCATTGAATAACGATCTTAACAATATCCTCGCTTGGGGCAAAGCGAATCGCGTCGAATTCAATGCATCTAAGACCCAAAGCTGTCTCATCTCATTAAAACAAGATCATAACTTAACCACACCCGTTTCTTTTGATGGAGCATTAATTTCTGATTCACCGTCACTAAGCATTCTTGGCATTAATATTTCTAGTAAGTTAAACTGGACAGATCACATCTTCTCTGTTGCCAAAGAAGCATCGAAATGTCTTGGATTTCTGAAAAGGTGTAAGAAATATTTCAGCCCGTCAAATCTAGCGCTCCTCTACAAGTCCTACATTAGACCTAGAATGGAATACAACTCCCATATATGGGCCGGGGCTGGTCGCACAGCCTTAGCTTCATGTTGGTTTGCCATTTATTTCGATTCTATTTTATTTTTTTCCTTATAAGTTTCTTTGCTTAATTAAGGACTTACAAGGTTCCTATTGTTTATACAAATTCAGTGGATTGCTCGCAGGCTCATTCCTAGTGCCTAGATGTCACCTTAAATCTAATGTTTCGTTTCTGGGAGATGTTTCAATTTGCTTGACTTAACCTTCTTGGGTGCCAAGAGAGCCAAACTACTATTCAAACAGGAAAATAGTCTTCTAGTAATTTTGAGCTTGGCTCCTTACCTTCCCCAAGGCTACACTTACTATAGGTACCTTACTTAACAAAATAATAAAATAGTTTTGATTACAAAATAATCTTACTATTTTCCGCTGAGTAATAAGTATAAGTATAAGTATGAGTATGTATGTTCAGCCGGGGTCCGAATCTGTAGGCAGCTACATTCGATTTCATCAGACTACGGCATCCAACGATCAGTGATGCCAGATTGGGCGCTTTTCCGCAAATCGGGCTATCTTTTCACAATTTTCTTGAAAAGCGCCCAACGCCCAATTGGGCTGGACAATGTTTTTTTCCGTGCTTTTTGGGCTCTATTTATATACATATATATGTTTGTGAAAAACTGATAAATATCATCGTAATTCGTAAAGCCACGCTGACGTCGGCGTTGTTAATGTAATTTAGCTATTCCTCTTTTAGTTTTCGGAACGCAACTTTTTGGGAACAAGCGATTTTGTGATTGACATTTGACTTTGACTTGATGCAAATTTCATGCTATTAGTTCAATATTATGAATATATACCGCGGCCGGCCCGGCGTAGTTTTTCACTTTTCTTCCAATTCAATTCCGATTCGAGAAGTTAAATGCAAATGTGCAAGATATTTTTGTTTTTGTTTGTTCTTTGGGATTTAATATCAAAAGTTGTGATTAAATTAAAGTTATATTAATATTTGTTCAGAAAGTGCTCAGTTTATAGCAAAAACAAAAGCATATACAGGGTATTTCCTCCATGGTGGTCCACTGAGCGGGAGGTGATAGTACTTACAAAAAAAACAAAAAATTGTATTGCGGCGGGGGGTGGGGCACATCAACCGTTTCGAAGTTACAGGATGATTAAGAACTATGCTAGGTTTTCACAAAACATACTGTGTCTTAAAATGTAAAGGGGTCGACAGTCATCCTCTAAAGCTTAATGTATGCAGAAGTTATTGTAGTCTAAACTAAAAATTTCGGATTTTCTTACTTTTTTTTACTATGACCTCTATTTTGTGGCAAAACGATCATTAACATAACTATTTCTATAAAAACTGTAAACTGTAGGCTCTTCTCTTTATTTTCACCTAATACACCCTGTCTGGTATGTGTAGCCGTTGAAGAGTTAAATGTCCATCTACATAAATTGAACTTTTGATCTCCTAAAAACTGTAGACTCGTGAGAACAGGTAGTGTTCAAGTTTACAGTAGACTATGAATTTTACTATGTTCGTTATTGTTGTTACTCCTTAACCATATGTTGGTATTGTTGTGTTACGGGCTGATTTTGCTATTGTTGTTTTTGTCAATGGCCACTTTAAATGAATTAAGTGAATTTTTCTATGATTAGTACCGAGATTCCTCAATAAATCAAAGAAGACCTCTAGATTTCGTTTCCAATTTCACTTACACACTTCTTTTCATATTTCTCTATGTCTAAGTATCACTAACAAATCTTTATTAGCTATAATAAATCTAGAAATTGCGCAGACAACATTGTTACCAATAATTTGCTAGGAACATGGAGATGCTCTTACTTCACTCTCTGAACACCACTTAAATGAAGAAATGTAAATTTTTTTTTTGTATACCACATAACTGTTGTATAATAGCTTTCCTATTTCCGAAGAAATTTATTTTCTCCACGGCAATTGAGATGTCATAAGCAGACATTCTTACACCCTCACTATTAAACACAACTGCCAGAACCATGAGTGTACCTACAACAACATTTATGAGAATGTCTCATATATTTGCATTTATGTAAACGTTTTCATCTAAAAGCATTTTTTATTGGAGCAATATCCGAGCTAGGCCTACCAAGTGTACTTACATATGTTTGCCTACAGTACCTACTAGACAATACCCATGATGAGTCTTCCAGCACATTTCACATGACTCCGAGCCCAAAGAGCTATGGCGGTGCTTTGTGTGTGCGCCTTCTTTAAACATTCCCGGAATGTAATTTCGCATTTTTACTCATAATCGGAATTATCATTGAGAGCGCGCGTAAGGAGTGTTTTAAAACCCCAGTTTTTCCATTAGTTGAGCTCATTGTGAAGGTATTTCATGGTCATGTTGTGCTCCTGGTAAAACCTTCGCACAGCAGAGCTGTTTTCTTATACCCTCTCCAGTCTTCAGTCCAGCATAACTTTCAATGTCAATTCATAGCACACAGAAGCAGGAAGAATAAAAGTATGTACATAGGTACTCCTCTGAAAACTTTATGATGTTCCATGAACTACTTTTTATAAATGCATAACCCAGAAAGGGCATTAATAAGATGAAGGTGGTTGGTCGCTATGGCATCTTTAATATTCGCTTAAAAATAAAAACCTCGATGAATTTATTTATTCCTTTAAATTTTTCCGGCGAATGCGAGATTTCATTTAAATATCATCCAATCCAAACCCTTTAGAGAAACGGTGAGAAATAAAGGGTGGAAAGGAAATTTCCAGTCAATCGAGTGCAAATCACATGGGCGAAAGGGTTTGAAGAGAAGACCTCTAAAGGATCAGACCAAATCCTTTTGCTTATTAAGTTTCATTGAAACGAGACGAAAGGGTGCGGTGCGGATATAAGTAAAGAGGATCAAGTTTTTGGTCACTGATTTGGAAAATACGGATTTAGGACAAACAACTGAAGGGTTAGGGGGAAGGTGGAAGATATGTAGTGAAAATTTGCTCTTCAGTTAATCAGGCAGGAGTCTAGTTAATTGTGAAACAAAAAATTTGTAACAACGATATACAAGGGTAGTATTATAATATATAAAGAAAGTATACTGAAGAATGTTACTTTAATACCGTTGCTTTTCATTATCATGACAATTGAAAATTGATTGAATTGTGGAAGGAATTCTCCACTATTTCACAAAGTATAATTTATTGCATTTTGGTTGTGTATGTAGTTTGCAATATCAGAAGAAGAAGAAGAAATCAGAAAAACATAGAGATTTAAAGGTCTTTTATCTCTTTAACAACTGGAGATTATACTGCATAGATGAAAAATCCGCGCTTATCAGTAACAAACATTCAACAATTAACTTTAAAAAAAACCAATGTTTCTATTATAATAAAAAAAAACATTTTTTTTTATCTACATATATTGGTTAGTTAGAGTCCTCGACGCAATTCGAAAATTTTGAACTTTTTAAAAAATTAATTTTTTTCTCAAAACCCTTAACTCTATTCGAATGCGATGTATCCAAAGTGCATAACTTCAAAAAAACTGAATATAATTTCGATTAAAAGCGCACAACTTCGTAAGTTGCGCATACATAGTATATTTTTGGAGATATGTACTTTTGACTAAACACCATAGAATTGTTGCCCGTACTAAGGCGCGTATACAGGGGGAGGGTCACGGGGGTTATGACCTCCCCCAAAGCGCCACCTCACCTTCGCAATGAATTGAATGTGGTGCTGAGCTGTAGAGTGAGTTTTAAAAGTTTAACACGACGATTTTCGTATGGTACGGACACAATGTGTAGTTGTCGCCAGCGATTAATGCTGGCGCTGTAACGCATTTTACCAATCTGCGGCGGTAGCTATCGCTGGGCGTTTGTTTATCTTCTTTTGAATAGTAATAATGGATTCTGTAGAGTGGGTATAATAGTCGTTTGGTCGTAGCACTTCGTCTTTGAAACGTGTACGATTTTTCTAGAATTTTCTTGTGTTGTATGTAGTGTCGAAAAGTCATTTTATCACAGAATGGTAAGTAATTTTGGAATATTAGATATTTATTTTAGGGTGTGATTGTTTAGAAATAGATACGCAATGCAGCCCGGTTAATATGATGCTTTTATATTTTTATTGCAGCGATTACTCCTATATATGAAAAGAACACAATTTCAAGATTTGAAAATCTTATTATTTCTAAGAAATTGGTCAGCGATCATAATTTTTTTTTTTACCTATCTGATTTTCGGACATAAAATCGATAACAGGACAACTTGGTGGGGAGCTCGCAACAGAAGCATAAAAACTGACTTAACGAATTTTGAATTAGAGTTCTTCCAGTAGAACTTTAGTTCAATGCAATCAACGTCTAGTCACCCGTTGATTTTCCATGGCGACACTGATTTAAGCCTGAGTTGTTCAAACGTTTTACGTTCGTAGGGAAACATTAAAATTTTCTTAGAAATATACTTGCAAATTATCCCTAAGAGCTTTAATGAATAACTATTTACCGACAACAGTCCAAACGAATTGGCGTATTGATTCTGGTGGTTCACTCTTTCGGACAAGGGCACAAGTACTCAGATTTCTTAGAAAGGTTTGACATTTTTTCTTTAGATTTTTCATGCACTACTGGGGCCGGATTCTCCATCTCTGAGAGTTTGGAAGACGAGATTTTTCGTTTTCCTCAATTAAAACTCCCTAACTCTCAATTCGCGATTCTCTAACATACTTGGGTAGTTAGGGAAAACGTGAGAGGTATCGCAATATTGAAGGACGGCTAACTCCGTGTGGGAGGGTCGTAGAGTACTGGGGCTTTTTCCTTCAGATTTAGGGTCTAGAATACAAAAATATAGATGACACATTTTGGACGGGGGGGGGGGGTCGTACAACCTCTCATTGGGGCTATCCAAAGTACGTCATTTTTGGTATCAAACTAAAGATGGAGAAGCGAGTAATATAGTGGTGTAGTTTTTTTTTTGATCATTTTAACTTCATATCTAACATTTTACCGCCGAAAGACGGATTTTTTGCACTTTGATCAAGTATTTGGGGCATATATTTCTTCCGTTCTTTGTTTCACATCTATTAGTACCTACTCTGTTGTGAACATTTTTCTCATGGAAAGTGAATGTTCAAAACCAGTTCTTCATATTGATAAGTTGAAAATTTATCGGAGTCAAAACCTAATTACATACCTATCTAATTAGGGAACAAAATGTAGACACGATTTAATCCTACATACAAGCTTTAACGCGCATATTTAAAAATTTTATAACATCTCTTCTGTACTGGAAGACGATCAAACTGATCATTTTCGCGTAATTTAAAATTTTTAGCGCGTACCTTGAGACACCAAAATTAATATTTCTCTGTAAGTATTGCAAGGATTTCCATAATTTGCTTTTGTAAATATAGCCAGGATACGCAGTGAGTCCATAATTTAATTATAAAATCCTAGGTACCTAGATACCTTCACAAAACACAACAAAAACAGCGATTACTGTCAGTTGAGAAGTATTCTTCTTACTTCTCCACAACTAACACAGCCGAGAGTTTTGTCGAGTGGAATTCTTTAGAATTTTTATACAGAATTTTTACGGCAAACTATAAAATTAAAATCTATTCGCTTTCCTCTGCAGTAGTTGGCGTTGCTTTGCTTGTACTTTCGTATTAATTCAAGTAGTGTTATTTAATTCAACTTCACGTTTCATTTTAATTTACAGGAGCAGAATAAACCATTGATAACTTTTTCAAAAAAAAACAAGATCAGTTAAGCTCCCATCAAAAGAAATAGTCAGTGACATATCATGCACTCCCACTCCGATTTCTTTAAATATGACTCAAGGAACAAGCTCACTCTCAGTCAATTACTTCACCCGTGACAGAATCGCTTGCGTCAGCAGCAATTTCTACAATCTCTGCACTAGAAGGCGTATCTGGTTATGAATCCTTAATGTCCACCCTGAGATTGACATTGATGTGGATAATATTATCGGCAGGTTTTACAAATCAATCTGAAAATTGGATTTTGTGATATAACGTAAATATGATTTTAAAAAAAATTTAAAAGTGACTTCTTCCGACTTTTTCCTCAACCTAGAACGTTTTAGTTGTGACACCCCCCCCCCCCCCGGCTGCAGGTCTGGATACGCGCCTGCCCGTACTGCTGCTTGAACAAGACTAATGCAAGTCTTAAATGCCCGTCCTTCGACGAAGGTACGAAAAATCGAGAAATAACGTGAAAATCACGACAAGCAGCGCCACTTTCAAATGCGGCCAAAAACTGACGAGAAATAGACAATGCGTGCATATGCAATAACAAAAATGACGAAAAAAAAAAGTTTAAGAACAATAGAAAAATTTGGCCAAAAAACAAACAACAATATAAAATCACGAGACTAATCCGAAAAAAACACAAGCTAATTCAGCACGAAAATGTATATAAAAAACAAAATGAGAGCTCGACCACTAAACAAATCCAAGGTACGCACAATTATTAACTTCTTGCCCGAACTCCTTTTCTTATGCTCAAGTCGACCGACACCGACTCATTAAGATCACAAAAAAAAATCTAAAAGTTTTATTGAAAGTTGAGGAACCAGGAAGTGGATATTGTAGTCTAATAAGTACAGTTTCAGTGTACCAACCTTTTATAAGGATATAATGTCCCCAAGGACTAGATATATATATAGAGAAACTACTGATCATGTAAAAATTATCGCTCGCATTTATTTAAATTTTTTCAATTTCAAGGAAATTACTTATAAAGAAATGGCTAAATTATTTTCAGTTAAACAAAATCGATATTAAAAAATCTAAATTTTTTTTTCAGGATGATTTATATTGCCTCCTTCATTGTTGATAACCTCTGCTAATTAACTTGTCATTGAGTCAATCAAAATTTGAATAATCTTTCTTAGAATAGAGAGAATAGGAAGTGTTGATAAAATTCGTGTATGCGAGCGTGGCTTTTCTTTTATAACAATTGAGAAACACTTGGGTACCTTGGCGTAGTGACAGCGACTAACAGCATTTTCGGTGGAATCAAAATTTGACTACTCTAAATTTAGCTTATCACACTTCCTGTGTTCTCTATATTCTAAGTAATCTCTCGAGGAATATCATTGCAAAGATGCTACAGCCGTACATAATGAATTAGACTTATTTCTGAGAATATTAGGGAATAGTCCCAGTCAATATGGTCCCATAAATT
Source organism: Dioctria linearis (assembly GCA_963930735.1). Lineage (NCBI taxonomy): Eukaryota > Metazoa > Arthropoda > Insecta > Diptera > Asilidae > Dioctria > Dioctria linearis. The sequence continues at coordinate 28,771,892 of OZ005741.1, forward strand.
GTCAATAGTTGTTGACATTTGAACTTTGAGCAGATCAATCTCTCCTTACCACTACCTCCTTTCCTTTAGAGCAAGTCATTGGCGTCTGCGTTGTATGACACGGTGCATTATCCTTTTGGAAAATGAATAGCCTGTGTTTTTATAAGCTGGCCAGAGACCGAAGACACATTCCTCCAGAATTTTTTGGTATTCCTTTGCATATATCTGTACTTCAGCGGTAACTCGATGGTACTTGCCGATACCTGCAGATGAAATGCAGGCCCAAGCCGTTGCGAATTTTGTTGTTGGTCGAATACATTTAGGTCGAAACTGATATCCAGAACGTCGTATAAAGCTTTGCGGCCCATCTTATGACAAAGATCATAAAGGCATTCATCCGACCATAAGCAGTACAATCTTCTCCACTTATGCCTAATCTACAATGGATGATAAAATAGCATCGTCAAAACATTTGATTTGAAGATTGATGCTTACAAAAATTTCTCTTTCCGCCTTATTTACTCCGACGCGCATTAAGAATTGACTATCTGGCAATACTGGATTAAGACTGTCATTTTGGTCGATCACTTGTGAAAGGAAGAAAAATGACACGGAATACTGACAGTATAACTGCTATGAACCATGCTCGGCCTTCAGCATTACGGCATCACACGATTGTACTAAAAATATTATATATATAAAAAACAAATCTGAATTTTTCATACGAATTTATGCCGTGACGTCACTATGTTAAGTGTCAAAAATCGAGTAGGCATACTTGTTAATGTCAGTATACCGTGGAAAATGAAAGGCAGTAATTTATGAGCAATAAAATATTTAGGAACAATGAAAATGAAATTTCTTTTGGTTTTTTTTTAATTAAGAGAGCAAAAAACAGAAAACAAAGATGATAAACAGCTAAACAATTTTCCTTAACCCTCTATGAGGTAACACATGTAGCAAAATTAAATGGGAATTGTAACAGTAAAATAATTTGATATGTATAATTTAACTATTTCCTTAAATTTCACGATATTTTCTGTGTTCTATCAATAGGTCTGTTCGATGAAAACACCGGGTAAACCTAGAGCACTATCTTGTTTTTTGAAAAACTTAGGGCTACATGGGATTACACCAGAGCGTTAGACGCGGTTTTCATCGTCATATTCATATTTAACCCCCGAGTTTACGCTAAAAATTTCTTCAGGTAAGAGTTTGACATTTGTCACTTAAGAGCTGCCACTTAAAATTTGTTTGTGATTGCCGCATATAAAAATAAAATAAGCAAAAATTAGAAAACAGTAGAACACATTTTAAATTTCTTCACCAATTTTATAAATAAGCTTTTACAAATGACACAAAAAAACCGGAAATAAATTATAATCAGAAGAACTGTCAGAGAAATGTCACATTAAACTAGGGTTACCCTAATTTCAAATAAATAGTCGCCATATTGTATAGGGGAAAATTTACACTAGTTAGTGCTTTACACGGTATTTTTGTTGAACAAACAAAATAAATCATTTAGCCCTACTTCATTTAAACTCGAACTTGTCAACTAAACTATGGAAAAGAATATTATTTTGCCTATCACTGCCATTCTGTGCCATCCCAATAGCTAATACAATTATCAACGTTAAATCGACTTTACTGTTCGTATCTCTTATTTTTACGCTTGAATAGTTTTCGTTTCAACTCCTTTCATTGCATGTTGATATTTTTGCACTTTAAGTTGCGTGAACTTTGTTAATTTTTCTCCGCCGAAATATCTGTTTCACCTGCAATGATTACAGATAAGGGTCTCGAAATCGGTTTAAAATATTTAAACATTTTCTTCCCTAATTTCCTTTTGTGTCATCAGTTTTTTTTTTTGTTTAGCTATAGCTGTGGAATTTTCCGAAACATATCTTTTCATTGACAAGTGCTTTCGAAACTGATTAATTACTTAGAAGTGAAGTTTTGGAGCCCAATTTATATCACGGCGTATTCCTTGAAAATCTGTATCTATAGATATTTCATTCGATTTGATGAATTAAAATTGTCAGTTCGTGAGCGAAAAATTCACTTTGTACTCACTATGCCATAGATTTTATGAATAGATGAAAACCAACCAAAGAACTATTGAAACTAAAAGAAAACAAAAAACATCCCAACAAAGTTTTTTACCATTGCATTGCCCAAATTGTTTTTTTACAGAAACTATATCGCAAAGTAGCTGGAATTTCATTGAAATTCATCCAATGAAACCAAGCAGATTCATAGAATTTCTTTATTTAGGAATTTAAAAACAAAAATGTTAGGAGAACTTTAACAATTAGCGAAATTTTAATAACCATTTTTTGTAATGACTTTTAAAAGAAATTACCTTTAATGGTAAAAAGAAAAGCAATTATCATATCTTTGCCATAAGAAAATTTTGTAATGCAATTAATTTAGTTACAACTTTTATAAAGCAATTTTTCAAAATAAATAAATAAAAGAGTGCACAAAGTATAAATACTTCGCAAATTCTGATTAAAAAAAAAATTTTATTTGAAATGGGGAGATACATGCTATTAAAACCGGGAAAGCAACCAAATTCCATTCACTGCTGGGAACGTAGATAACCCCAACGACTGAATATTTGAGAATCTCTTTGTAACCAATTTCTGCGTTGGCGAGGCTTTCGAACTGTGTAAACCAGAAATGAAATTGAAATTTTTTAATACCATCAACCCGATATGAAAAGGTCATAGGAGTGAAGGCAGTATTGTGTAGAATTTTTCCTCATGCCGATATATAATCCTCTAAAATTGCAATTATCTAGGCAGAATACGCGATTCATTTAGTAACTATAAGACGTACTTTTTCTTAACACGTGTTTAATAGTAATGGCGGTAATTTGTCTAAACAACAGTAAAAATTTAGGACTTATTTGAACGGTGGTATAACACAATAAAAGTTTTACTAACACGGTGATTGCTGGGATCTGTTTAAATAAAATGGGATACGTACCACTAGAATTATCCAAAAGACAAAGTCTCTAATATTTTCCTTTCACATATATGTATTAACTCAAAATATCTTTCATAGTGTTGACATTGAAATCTAACGTGACTTCCACTGCAGCAAAATTGAATTTTTTTTTTAAATCCAGGAGCTACCATTCAGATTTTTCTAGCAATTATCAGAGATTTTTACATTTACTCAAACGAAATATTGTGCAGTTGCAATGTTGCTATATTTACATTTTCGGTTTCCATTCATTATTAGAGTATATCATAGTTGTTGGTTGATAAAATGAAATGAGGCAAGACAGAATGATTCTGATAAGTAACAAAAATTAGGGACCAAAGCCAATTGTTACTTCTTTAGTTTAAAGTTAAGAAATCGTACAGAAGCACTCGCTCAATTTCTTTATTAATTATACATACATACATTTCTACTCTTTCAGTTAATCTTTTGATAGCAGAATTCTCAAAATTTCAAATTTAAAAAAATCAAAGCTTAACTTTCCTTCTGTTTTTTTTTTTTAATACCAATTAATCAAAATTATACAATCAAAATTCCATAGGAATTCTTCACTAATTTTTATTTATTTGATTAGCCATAAAAGTTATCGGCTCACTTTTACTTTTTTCGGCCAGCAATAAATACTATGACTTATGAGCAAACACGGAAATAATAACCAATTACCATGACTGATTGATTAAATTCTCATAATATTGAAATGGAGCCTAAAATATTTTGAATAGTGTTACTTTCTTCATAAAGTAACGTGACTAGTTCAATTATTCAAAAGACTGAGGAGTTCGATAAGGTATGCACATCTGCTCTGAGAGCTAGGGGGTTTTCGATTTCATAATTGTTGAGAAAAATTATTTAAAAACAAAAACATTAAGGGTACCTACAGTGAGGTCGCGCACCAAACAAAAAAAAATTAGTTGGAGGTTCGCTTTAAAGCATCCCTGGGACGATTCCTTCAAGCTTAACTTCATTTCTCTTTCTGTTGTCTTCAGATTTTACTTTATTTTTTTCATGAAAAAAAATCTCCAAAAACTCCACACGGAATATTTGAAAAAAAAACGGTCTCCACTTTGCTCACCACCAATTTTTCCCAATCGTAACAGAGTTTTCATATCACTTTCCATTCGGTCCAAATTAAATAAACCAATTATTTTTAAGGCTTTTTGTACCATATTGATTATTCGTAGGAAACTGAAAAAATTATCAGACACTTATGTATGTCATTTTCGTATGATCCTTAGTTCCGATCCGGATCCGCCCTAAGTGCTGTCAAAGTTTTCGTTTGAACCAAATATTACGCCACATGTCCGATCTATCTCCAACCTAATTCTCCATAGGTTGGAACTAAATATTTTTTCGGGTTCAATTCAGATTCACCAACACACTAGAAAGCTATTTTTCCATCTTTTAAAATACTAAATTCTGTTAAATTAGGTAAAGCATTCATATTAACTTAAACTTGGTATAGATGATTTTTAAATTAAAATTTTATTTCATAGACAGTCATCCACTTCAAAATTATCAATTGATTCTTACGTTTCTACACAAACACAGTACCTATACAAATTGGATCAACTCTAAAAGCGTTTGTTTGAACGGAGTCGAATCTAAGTTCCAACCTAAAATTCAAACGAAAATTAAATTATTAATTCAAATATTTTTGGCCCTCGGAAATATAAAACTCGTAGCCAGTTTTAATTTGTTTTTTAACCTACTAACTATACATGAAAATTTCTTTTTATCTAGAGGAAAGGAGGAATAGATAATTCTTTTACTAGAACTATTTTCTAAAACGGTTATCCTTTAAATAAGTACTGTTACCTCTGTTGAGTATATGTATGTATCTAATGCCTCTGTAAATTGTAATAATGTAAAGCAAAACGCAGCACTTTCCCAGGGAAAAAACAAATTAAGCTTTCTCACAGTTTTACGAATGATTACATTGCATTGCTTTTATCAACTTAAAGTAATAAATTATTTTTTCAGATAGTTGGAAAACTCAGTTTTTATTAGATTTTAATCATTATATTTTTTTTCATAAAAGATTTAGATTAAAACTTGACTCGCGCCTCCCCGCTCTACTATACATAAATCGTTACAATTGGTTAAAGATCGCTTTTGAAACTTTTAGAAAGATATTCTGCTTCATTTTATATGGTGTTCCGTATGAATTTTCTAGTAGTGCAACTAAAATATCCTGGATTAACCTGTGACAGGTTTGGATTATCCATTTAGTATGAGTGCCAATGAGTCAATAGCTCTTCCTGTTTTTTCCACCATATTCTTGAAAGCCTGTCGTGAGCAGTTTTTTGAAAATCAATTGACGGATAATAATAATTTGAATTATTTAAAATAAAATTAATTTTATTATTTATTTAGATTATTAACTTTTATAAAAAATTCTGCCCCAACTTTAAATAAAACTTAATTTTTTTATGCATTTTTTTTTGTACTTTTTGTTTTGAGGACTCTGGCTAGCGGATACAAAAACCACAAACACAGCTCATAATAATGAGGATATATCGGCAATTGAGCTAAGTTTTTTAGTCCTTCCACATGGTACAGAGAATATTATTCCCATTACGAACCACGTTCCACCATTAGGTGACGAAATGTCGTGAAATGTATAGGCAAGTTCGGAACAGAGAACACAATACTCTTTCTCCTCTCGCTTTCCTTCCTATAAAAATTTACATACATTAGAAACGAAATTACGTCACAGCACATCAACTGCAATGTGTCAAAATTATAATGAGAATACTTTTATTCTCTGCACCGTTGTCCTTCGTATTATACCGGAAATATTATGAAATTGAAAACGTTTTTTTTTATTTTTCAATTAAATTGAAAAAGTAACTTTTACTCCTAATCGAAAAAAAGAAAAGCATTCTCTCATAGTTTTTATCACTGACCGAAAATAAAACAAACTCAGCTGATAACTATTATTAATTACTAATCAAAAAAAAAAAAAGTTAGTGAATAACTCTTATAGAGCAACTGAGTTTTTTTTCTTTTTATTTTGAATATTATTAGATAACTTAAAAAATTAAAGTATAAAATTAACAATAAAAATTGCTATCCCTGAAAAATATATATGAAAGCATTCTTAAAAAACTAAAATACACTTATGAGTAGAAAATACTTTATTTTTATTTTATTGATCATCTCTTCAGTCAGTTGTGAGTTGACCTCATCCGACAGCTCTGGGCGCTGAAAAATTCGTTGTTGTACAACCACAATTAACTTCTGATAATACTTTCTTAATTATTCTTCAGTTTACTTATGGCTTTTCTTATAAGGAAACGAAATTCAATTTTTTCCACTATTAAGCCTAGTACGCTGATCGAGCGAAAATTTCGCTTGCATTCTGGACATATAATTCTAGACGGAAAAAAATTGTGGAGAAAATGTGTAAAATAGAAGTGAAGAGTAAATAACTGAGAAATAAATTGTCAAGCAAACTTACTGTCAAAAGATTTTAAGAAATTTAGTGATGGAAATTATAAATAATGGAATTTTAGACGAAATCATAATGGAACCTTTCCCTTTTTTGTTTAACTTGGTTTTCATCTACGTAATTTATTTCTGCCATTGTATCTACTTCAAACATATCCAGATCATATTCTTCTAAGAATTCAATATTTTCCATTTTAAATATTTTAATAAATGACACTAAACTGAACTAAACTAATAGACGTAAAATCACAAATTAAATAACACAAATTGGTTATATGTGCCAAAGCGTCAAACATCAAACGATATCAATATTAAGCAATCTGTCAACTTTTTGGTGCGAAATAAATGTCTGGATACGCAAAGCGCTGCGGAAAAATGTCTCTATTTCATATTAGCGCCATCTGCATTCCACCACTTAAACATTGATTTTTTCATTCGAACAGCATACTATTTTATTAAATCTGAAACCGAAATTTCCGTGGCACTTTTCGCCCACAATTTTCTTACATAGATTTTCTATAGGAAACAAAATTTTCGCTTGATCAGCGTACTAGGCTTTAGGAAGGTACTTTATCTACTTTTAAAAGCTGTCAACAATTTTCTATTATGATACAAAGATTAACAAGATATGGCCCACGGTACAGAGAATACAAGTATTCTCATTACGAGCCACGTTCCACCATTAGTGACGAAATATCGTGAAAATGTATAGGAAAGCACGGTACAGAGAACACAATACTCTCTGTCCCCTCTCTATCTTTCCTATAGATATATGTATATGTCGTAAACATTTGACGTAACTCAGCATTTCACGAAAAGTCCAGACACTTCATGGAGAGTAGGCAAATAATGTAATGGTTTTGACTTAGCCCCTTTTTACATTATGTGTCTGAAATTTTCAGTCACTTCATCAAATGCTAAAAGCGTTTACGCCGAAACTGTAATACCACCCTATATAACCAAATACTAGTGGTGGGAGATGGGTGGTGCAGGGGGAGGTCACACACAGGCCTGCGACACACATACACCCACACACCACACATACACATACACCCATATACACACATATGCACACATACACGCGCGCGCTAAGTCAAAACCATTACATTATTTGCCTACTCTCCATGAAGTGTCTGGACTTTTCGTGAAATGCTGAGTTCCGTCAAATGTCTACGACATATATACAAAAGTCACGAAATTACGTCACAGAATATGTGACAAAATTCAATGAGAATATTTGTATTCTCTGTATCACTTTCATCCGTTAATGTTATATATTTCTATTGAGAATATAGAGAGAGGAGAGAGAGAGTATTGTATTCTCTGTACCCTGATGTCTTATCACATACAATTTATTCTCATTACGAACCACGTTCCACCATTAGTGGATGAAATGTCGTGCAATGTATATTCTCTCTAGGGGACAAAAATACGTCACATAATATGTGTCAAAAATTAATGAGAATAACTTGTATTCTCTATACCGTTATAAGACATCAAATGTCAAAAAACTTACTCTAATTTATTAAATCGCTCACGTATACCCTTTTCAATAAACAATTCTCGCATATAAATGTTTTCGAGCTCGTCAAATATTCCAAAACGGAAATGAAAAAAGTTATGTTATTTTATGGCTTTATGTTGGTTTTATAGCGAATTCATCTCTTCAGATTCCTATTTAAGATCGATTTCAAAATCTGTTAAGTAAACACAGTACTGATTACTCTGATGGGTTTTCTGTGAAAAATGTTCACTTAAACAGTGGTAAAAGTAAAACTATGACATTTATTTCATCGTTTATCCAATCCAATAATTTTTGATTATCTTATAAATAGCAGTACTCTTCCTAGGGTTTTTGAAATTTATGACTTGGTTTTATACATGATATTAAATTGAGTTACATTCCACATGTTGAGCTGATAGTTTGTAAAGCTCGTAGATGCCTAGGATTCGTTAAGCGTAATTCTAAAGACTTCAGAGATGTTCACACTCTTAAAGTTCTCTGCTTGGCTTTGGTGAGGTCTATTTTAGAATTATTCATGTGTCGTTTGGTGCCCCTACAAGGTTCATATTGATCGTCTTGAATCAATACAGAAAGGCTTACTAGATTTGCGCTTTACAAATGCAACTACCGAATGATAGTAATTTACCTTCATATTCTGTAAAATGTTTACATTTGGGTTTATCTCAATTGGAATTACGACGAAAGGTTAACTGTGCGACTTTTGTTAGAGATATTTTGAATTACAGAATTAACTCGCCCGAGTTATTATCATTGATTAGTATATATGCTCCGGAAAGGTCAATTCACTCTAGGTGCTTGATGTTTATTCCTCAACACAGAACGAATTATGATCATCACGAGCCTATTCCCAATTATTCCTCAATGTTTAATAAATTTTCATCAATTGCTGATATTTCTATGCCAAGAGATATTTTTAAATACTGTATTTTTAACAATTATGGAAGTAATAACTCTTCTTAGAATTAATTAATACATTAACTGCAGGTCTGTAAGATATTGTAATCTGTAGACAATTAAAATAAATAAAAAACTACTTTATCCACTTTAGTAAAATTATCTGAAATCCTTTCTTTCATATCAGCTGGGCCCAATCTCGATCGGATATCAAACCAAAAACTCACAAAAAACTCTAAAAGAATATCTCACACCACACTAACTTAAGCTATATACTCGTGCATACATACACATCTATTTACCTGCAAGGGTAATGTTTCAATCACTTCAGTATCAGAGATATATCTCTTGCGGTCGGATAAATTTTGTTTGTGTAAGGATAATGAGTCAAAGTGAAAACTCATTCATATGAATTCGAGAGAAGTTTCTCTCATAAAGCCTTGATTACTCATACCGAATGGGCTTGGTTTTGGTTACATTTTCCCTAAATCTCCTATGTAACTAACCGCTCGCTTGTAACATGGGTTCATTTCCCTTAGAAGTATTAATCGATTGCTTCTGTGTTTGTCTCGAAGGCTTGGTAATTAAGATGAATAGCTAACCATAGAATGCTTTTGTAATTTTCTGTGTCTAAAGACGAACACGCTTATTGAGAACTTATCCTCTTTGGCTGTGAATCATAGAAGAATGAAGTTCTATTTATAGAGGAACGCTTTCGTGCTCCTTCAAACAACTATGGCAGCAGAAGACAAAGTCGTGTCATAACTGAAATACTTCATGAGGAAAGTAGCGTATTATTAAATAGAGTTTTGCTTTGAGCGGTTATTTAGAGCTAAATATGTATACATCGTTTTCAGGTGTCTAATTCTAAGCCCAATAAAATATAATACAGAAGGAATCTTATTCAATTATGTATTAAATTAAATTTTGCCCAACATTCTACGTGTTGAAATATAGTTTCAACCATCATGGAAAAAAAACAGCAGGGCCGGGGGGGGGGGGGGGATAGCCTGGAGGCTATTGGATTTGTCTCTACTAAAAAATATAACCTTTTTATCAATAATTCAAGCTAAACAAATTAGAAGAGAAAAAAAAGAAAATGTCGGAAACCAAGAACGAGGTCACACATATTACCTACTCTAAAAAAAAGGTTCGAAAGAAAGGAATTGACCATTATCCTGCCACTCTGCGTGACGAAGGTTCAGCAGGTCATAATGGATTTGCGCCTATATAGTGTTAGAAAAAAGAAAGTGCATTCATTATGTAGCTACTCGATTACCATAATGTAAGAAATAAATTTCACTTTATAAGGAGTGTTAGCTTAATTGGAACATTTTATATTTTGTTGGGCAGTGTACATCCACTATTTATTTAGACATGTAAAAGGTATAAATATGCCTCCTTTTTCCTAATAAAGTAGTTCGAAAGTACATTACTATTCAATCTATGATTTCACATAAACAAGTAAAAAAGCTATAATTGGTCTAAGACCAATTGTTGAGAAAATAGTACATTCAAATTTGAATCTTTCGCGCCATTATAATCACATACTTGACGCATCACCATCTCGCGCAACTTCTCGACACTAACGCAATTAAAATGACAGGAGTGTCTACTTTCTGACATTCTCTCCCTTTTACTTTTTCACTTTTTTGTCATATCTTGTCTAGTTCTGAGCGCTTGACTTGCAGGCATAAGTTTTGTTTGGATTGTAAAAATCACACATAATTCGATTAAGTTTATTTTTATAAATATTCATTGTAAGACATACAGGCAACCTCATATAAATTGTTCATTGGACTAACGACAATCGTTCGTGTTACATTATTTACCATTGTAAGTCCATCGAGCAAATTACTGGCCATCACGCGCAGCGCATCAACTTACAATGTGCACAAAGTCCTTCTAGTTATATGCGGTCGAATCTTCCCGCATCAACTTTATTAGCAAATTCTCGTGATCGAAAATTCCCAGTAAGTTTACTGTGGTCGACCAGACGTCCCACATTCACAACACCAAATCTTATAGGGTTTTATTTTCTAAAGAACTGTTTAGTACATTAAAACCATATAGGACTGATCGTTTTCACAGTATACGTAAAATTCCAAAAATTTTATATGGCAACACCAAGAAATATTTTTGAAATTATATTTACTATTTTTATGAGAACCCTATTTTCTATTTTCATTTTATTTCTTACTTTCAGTTATAAACGTAGCTTTGCAGATGACAGTGTTCGTAATTTCACGTATTCTGGCGACTATGTTGTTGCCTTTTGAGCGAATAATATCGAGATGTTTAGATCACTAGATCATAGCATTAAAAAAATATTGCTTGAAGCTGCGCGTTTTGGATTAAATGTATTGAAAGCCCAATGTTGTCTACAATCCTCGAAGCGTTCTCTGAAAATATTCCGATTTATATAGTAGGGGTATTCACGCAATGTTGTATCAAAGATTGTGTCGTTGTAAAAGATGTATTTGATTACAACTACAAGGCCTATACATATAAAATGCAATACAAGGGTCTTGTATTTTTACATTCACAAATTGGCAGTGTAGACCGACTTGTATAGTTATACTTAGGAGGTCAGATTGAACGTCAAATGTCAGGGTGTGCAGTATGCCAAATGAAAGATCCTTTTAAGAACTATCGACTGGTGCACTTATATTTTTTCTAGGTGGTACTGGGTTGATTTAGCAGGGTGTTCAATTTACATCTACTCGCATCATGGTTTTCCCCCACAAGAAAAGGTATTGCAAATTTGTGAACCCAAAACATAAGTAATGGTGCATCAAACAGCATGAAACTTTCTGGAAAACTTAATAAAACATCACCGAAAAACAAATTGGTGTGATCGATTTACTTTTTCGCCCCTTAATTACTTAATAATGTATTTGAAGTTCAGAAATTTGCTTTAATTATTTTCAATATTCGAATCATTTTTGCCAACTTTGGATTCGTCTTTAGTTCGATGAAGAGATTAAAGTTATGAAAAAAAATTGCCCCAAATATGGCATGTGGGGTGTCTAATTAAAGCCCCGCCGAACTCTATCGAATGGCGTTTTTAAACTTTCAATCCGGTATACTTCGTAGTGTACTTTTTCTACCCTCTTACATTTTACCTGAAAGCCACTTTTTCACTTTGTCGGAGCCTGCATTATAACGGATGCCCCTAGAGAAAAAATTTTACATTCAAATTAAAGGTAACAAAATTCTCTATCTACTAGAATGTTTTTATTTTCAATTCGACACCTTTTTTCACTGAGCTTTTCCTCCCGAAGTTCAAAATTTTTCCTCATCTTCGTCCCATATATCCTATTACTACATATGAGTTATTTTTCTATTTTTTTTTCGATCATAGAAGCACCGTTATTCCGTAAAGAGAAATTGTAAATTTTTACATCATCTCACGGCAAAAAGCCGTTCTGTTGAGATACTTTTGTTTTTATCTCAGCTATTTTTAACCGGATCTTCATAATTGTTTTTTTCTATAATAACTATGACTCCAGGGAATCTTTTCTCCGGGGCCGGGGAGAGCTCCTACGGGGCCCTTTTATCACCTTGTTACAGTTCGATGTAAGCTAAAGGCTAAAGGGTGTGTTCACTCTTTTTTGTTAATTCTTGTTGTATTTTTAAATCGATTACACTGATATATTAAAGAGTGAATACCCCTAGTATATATTCAATCTACCTGAATACCCTTCACTTTAATTATCTATTAATATTACCAAAAAAAAAATATCTCCAACAACTCCTGCGTTTAGTTACAAATTTCACATCATACCCTGGCTGATCTTGAATGATTTTCAAAGAAAATGTCTAATTTATAAAAAGTACACACCCGAAGGATACGTATGCATAATGTTTCGTTTTAGGACTAAAACATTAAAATAAATTCTGCAACTACCATAAAAAAGGACTGTCGGAATAAGTGAAAACTTAAAAGAAATTTAAGACTGTACCGAAAAGAACTTTTCAATTTCTAAACATTTAAAAAGATTCATTCCGGTTAACAGGGGCCGATCTAGCATTGAAATTAGGTGGCGGGTCGTCCAGCAATTAAATTTAAAAAAAAAAAAAAATATTAAATGGGGCAGCACTCGTCCAGCGCCGTAAGTCACTTAGTTTAGCCACCGCAGTAATGTAGTGAGGTACTAGGAAGGTTTCCGCATTTAGCGGTATGGATGATGTGTAATTTTTTAATATAATTTTTTTGCAAAAAGTCATTTTTTAATAGAAGAGTAGTTTAGGATGAAAACTGCAGGAGTCATTCAAACCAAACTTTTCTCAGCTTTACACACTGGATACATAATATGGACTGCCCGATATGCTATTTCCTGCGAGTACAATTTTTTATGTCAAAAATAGTTCTTACGTCTGTGCCAACATTGAAAAAACCATTGGCGGGAAGTTGAAAAGTGATTTTAATAACAGCTTTCGAATTTCTGTTCAGTATTTATGAATATATTGCCTTTGGTAAAACAATTTTATCAGTAATAACCCTAAATAATTAATTTTAAAAGCTTTATTTCGACGGACCCACTTATTTATTTGTTATTTACAGTTCTCTCTCAGTTGGTACTAGGTGCTTAGACCGAAAGAAAAAACTATATAGAAGTGAGCACACGTTCTGCAGTGTGTTTCTATGGACGTAGTCAGTCCGTATAATACATGTCAGTGGTTTTACATAAGAGCGCTGCAACTATTTTAGAATGTTGGGAGTTAGGACTAAGTTAGGACTCTGATGTGGTAGTGAGAGAGTCTGTTTCGTGGCTTGGGAAGTGTGTCTCGAGGGTTTTGGATCAACCATATACATATATACATATATCACATGCATAAAATAATATTCATTGAAATAAATTTTTATTTTTTTTAGTTTTGGAATGAAAATGTTTTGTATAATTTTTTGAAGTTTTATTAATATAAATAAAAAATATATAAAATAAAAAATGTATTTTTTCAAATAACTCAATTAATTAAATATATATATATATTTTACTTTAACTTTTAGCTCATTACCCCCCATGATCCCTAGGACCCCCTGGATCCGCCAGTGCCGGCTAATAATATGGCTGCTAACAGACGCTGTTAACGGAATAAAATTGAACTATCCAGGAACAATATTTGCAGAGTATATGAAGAAGAAAAGAAAACTTTAATGCATGCTTACCCCGTCCGAAGCTACATCTGGTTTACTATAAGAATACTGGACTGGACTCCATTAAGTGAGGGTAACCACAATTTTCTAGTGCTAGTCGCAGTAAATGGGACCATTAAAGTATGTAATTAGTACTTAGATTTTTTATTTTATTTTTTTTTTTTCATAAATTCGCAATCATTCTGTCGTTACTTTCCGGAATTAAAGAGTATCTCTGCCTTTGTATTTTTTAGTATCAAGCCTTTTCTTAAGCAAACTGTTTACTTATTCGAGAGTTCAAAAACTGGCTCCTCACTCTATAGAGTAGTTAGTAAAAAATTTTAACTCTAGCACGAGTCCACTTTGCATACTTCCAAAAATGCACCAAGGACACCAACGAAATCATCTTTCAAATGAAACAAATTCATTCAAAAGTAAAAGCAGTTCTAAAGCTTATTAATTCCTATGAGAATACTTCATTAACAAAACTTAATTACTACACCACTTCAGCATCAAGTACACAAAAGGGAAATGCATGTGCAAAATTAATTGACCCCATAATAAGTCAAAATAACGCATCGTCGTACATATATTATTTGAACATGAAGTTAAGACTAAGTGTTTTGTCGGTGTGTATACGCTTCAGTGGCGGGTCTAACAAACTGAACACCAAAAATCGATTTTAGCTCATCATAACCAAACATAGGCATAGAGACCAAATTAGTGAGTGTACATCCCTGTCCACTGGTGGAAGCCACTTGGCCTGAAGCCTTCATGATTAATGTATTCGATTTGTTGCTTCACTGTTGGCATTAGTTTAGAATCATAGAGGAGCCTAATCAGGAAGCCCCTCGAGTGATTTCTAGGTCAAACAAAGAGCTGTTGACAGGAACATATAATGGGTAGAAAATGTGATTTACACTCGCACAAGTAGATTTTATGAAAAAAAAATTAATTTAAATTTTATAATGACTACTACTACAACAAAAAAAAAACTGTACAAGGAAGTAAGTCTTTGACTATGCTTGGGTTGACTAGACCCCATGTGATTAGTATGAATGAAATCCAAAAGTTGGGCTATGTAGAGTCCGAAAACTACGAGTCTGACGAATATTCTCCCCGCCTTGAAGCATCAGGTTGTAAAATATTAACAATATGTTGTCGATATTGTGGCAACTCGTAGGTTCCCATCGTTCTCAGAATGTACCAGAAGTACAGCATAAGTGCCAATATGCTTGAGGCAAATGGTGTCGTCTTTCACAAAGATGATGTCGTTAGTTTGTTGTTGAGATTTGTTGCTGATGACTTCTATTGGGATCGTTTTCTTGAAGTTATGTTAGGTGTTCAAATTCGACTTGCATATAATGCCAATGTGTTGAAGTATTGATTTGCTTAACTTGGTGATTTACTTCTATTACCATTAATAATTGAGTTCTAATTACAAAATGAGCAGAAGTGAGTGACTTGAGTCCTAGTAGCATCGAACTTAATACTACTTACTTCAATTTAGCATATAATGATGTGTTGGTACTTGGGAGCTGTAATTGTGGACTCGCATATGCATATTTTCTCTTTGTGTGATATCTGTTTGTAGACTTTCCCCGCTGAGTGCTCCAAAGCTTCAATTGACGTCAACTAATTAGATACCATTTTGCGAATAGATATTAACATGGTAAGTACTGCTATGAGGCTCTCAGTAGACAGAGAGCAATAAAAGTTATATACGATTATATCTAACGAGAGCTGATTATTTTTAAACAAGGTGGTAACTGCTTTTATTATAGGAAAGCTTTTGAAGATCTTGTTAAGATGTCTTAATTACTCTTAAAGAATGCTTTGCAGTTTTGAACGTGTTAAACCGCACAATGAGAACCCTGTTGATGTTTGATGGAATGATCTAAATTGCAGGCGCACAAGCTCTCCGTCCCAGAACTCGTAGGTTTTAATTTCATGTCGACGTAGTCTTGTGCTTCCATTTACCCAGACTCCATTTTTATGTATTTTCTATGATCTTCCATTACTTGTCCCCACCCTAATAATACTTTCCTTCACTTTTATCAGGTATGCCCCAGGGCTCTGTTATCTCTCCGTCTCTTTTCCTAATTTTCATTAATGATCTGCTTTCGATTAATTTCAATCCCATTCATAGTTTTGCGAATGACAGTACCCTTGATTTCGCTTACTCCTTTGAAACTTTTGCGGACTCCAGAGGGAATGTCATATTTGTCAACCGATATTGCATGATTTGATCATTGAATAACGACCTTGCCAATATTCTTGCATGGGGTAAAGCAAATCGCATCGAATTCAATGCATCTAAGTCCCAAAGCTGTTCCATCTCTTTAAAACAAGATCATACTTTTCCCCTCCCATTTCTTTTGATAGAGCACTGATTTACGATACACCGTCATTAAGCATTCTTGGCATTAACATTTCCAGTAAATTAAGCTGGACATATCACATCACTATTGCCAAAGAAGCATCGAAATGTTTTGGATTTCTGAAAAGATGTAAAAAATATTTGAGCCCATCGTATCTACAAGTCTCTACAAGTCCTCTATCAAACCTAGAATGGAATACAATTCCCATATCTGGGCTGGGGCTGGTCGCACACATTGGATATTGTCCAAAAGAGAGCCTTCAAGCTCATTGGCGATGTGGCTATTACATGTGTTATCAAGTCGCTCGAGCACCGCCGCAATGTTCGATGCCAGTCGCTCCTTTATCGCTACGTGCATGGTCAATATTCCGACGAAATATCTAGTCTGATCCCGCGTTGCAAGCCGCGCTCATCCTTTCACCCTTCAAAATACTTTCGGCCGTACAATAAAATTCCGTGGTGTTTTCTTATCCCAAACTGTGCGAATGTGGAAAAGTTTACCATTTACTGTTTTTCTAAGGCTTAAAATATGCAAAGGCTCAAGAGTGACATACATCAGCACCTCCAACACTTTCCTCATATCCCATAATGCTGTCCCTATCTCCCTCCTGCTATACTGTGCTTTGCATCATAGGTTATCCTCTGAGCTTGGCTTAAAAAACAAAATTGAGCAACATCTGTGAGTCCATTACATAACAAAGAACATTTGTAAGACTTATACCATTACACCATAGAAGTCAACCGAAAACATCTGAAACCACCCACTACCAACAAACTCCCCAACTTGATGTACTTTTCCTAATAAGCGTTGGGCTAATTACATAGCATATAGGAAGGAAAAATATAATATCAGGAAAATGTCGCCGTCAAAGGGTCTTTATGAATATCACGATGCTGAAAGCAGGGCGTAGCACCATAACCATTGTACCTTACTTCGGAAAGGTCAACAGATATTTTGCTGTTGTTATTAGTAATTCCATGCGAGCTGTAAGTAAGGCGATTTCATTGTTGTAGATGTTGACCACGGGATTTACGCATCATAATAAAACATCATTCTGCTTCTTGAAAGTCTTAACATACATTTGTTTTTAATTTTTGGTTTTGAACGGATCTCTGTATAAATGACAACGAAAAGGTGCGTGTTTGGAACTTGAGTTCTCCGAGTGTTATCAAACTAGATTAACGGATATTTATTCTGAACTAAACGGGTTTACATATGCATTGCATCTCGAATACCCATCTTATCTGTATATCTAATACTCAAAGACTTATCAGTAGCTCTATATTTTTTACTTTTTTACTTTTATCCTCACCTGGTGCCCACCAATGTTTGTTACATTCTACTGACAAGCTAGATTACTCAAAAAAATTCAATTTAGATACTTCAATGTGCAAGGGATATTTTCCTTTGTGGTTCGTAACCTTTAATAACACTACCACAAACGGTTTGCTTCAGAACTTTTATAAATTTTTTAAATTCCAATTTACCCCCACGCTGACCTAAACACGAGCAACTTAATAACCCAAAATCGATTAGCTAACCACCAATGAAATGAAAGCTTAACTAAGTATCATTTGTCGATGGATGTATTAAAGGCCAATACTCCCCATCCAACAAGTTGCCAATAAAACGGTCACTCTCCTATTTAGTTCTGATCGGTCTCCCCTTAACTCAACCCGAAAGCTGTCCATAAATTGAGTTCCGACAATCACTGGTAGTATGTAGTTGGAAACACGCCATTAATATCGAATAATTCGAGGCAAGTACTCTTTGATTCAGATTATTTTAGCCATGGTACCACTCAGGCAATCAATCGTAGATGTACCACCAGTATAAGTTCCATAAATCGATTTACTCCACTTCGCATGCCAGATTTCAAAATCCAGAATGAATAAGGCTTGAGGGCACAATATACACGGGCCACAACTTCTTCAAGGATGAATGGTTTCGGTTCCAGGCCGATTTTAATGTTGGCTTGTTTTTTGCTGCTTTCCATTAAATATTTCATGTGGTCTTGGTTGAATAAAATGTTGATTTTGGGTCGGAGTACATTTCTAATTTGATTTATCGATAAATTGGTTTGCAAATGTTACCCAGCTGCGAGACTCGGTTGCGTACCGCACCTGCAGATTCATATGCAAAACTATTCCTCCATCGAAATTTCGGGTCTATATAAAAGTCGTAAAAATATTTCTGAATTTACATTGTTGGTCCTTTTATATATATATTTGAGCTTTACCATTTTTTTTTGTATGACAACAGGCTGCCCAATGGCCTTTTTGTTTTACATAATATATTCAAGTTTAAAGCAATTTTTAAAACAGAATTTTAACTGACAGTGAAAATGTCAAACAAACATGCTTTCCAGTTATGAATGATTCGAAGCAAAATGTGGCAGATTAATTTTTATATGTAACCCATATTTTTTTATATGGTATTTCTTTTAAGTCCTTTAAAACGGGAGAAGCGGTCATATCTTCTCAACTATCTCAACTATGTAACAAGAAAAACTAGAGAGATTACAACTGACTGTATCTAGAATCTTTGGAATAATCTTTCCTCTGAACTACATTTTTTTTCAAAGAAGGGAGAAATATCCTATTTCTAGTTCTTGTTGTTGACAAGCTTTATGGTTAGGTTGGGTCGCCTCGCCATTAATTCAACACGAACACGTTCTTAAAATCCTCACGATTGGTAATTCTGTAAATGTACTTAGAACATTTATAAGGTTTCGTGGAACAAATTTAAAAGAATACAATACGTGTTGTGTGCCAGGACAGTTTTACTAAAACCTATAGTAGACTATTTGGTTCTAAACTATTGGTGAATGCAAGCTTTTCTAACTAAACATAATTCTATTGGCTATATACAAGGCTTTCCGATAACGAAAACTATTTATCTAGCTTCACGGATATCTTAGGTTTCTACCTTGACTACATCACAAGAAGAAAACGTACGACAAGAAAGTAAAACTTCCCACCCTATAGAATAATTTGTTAGCCAACATTTTTAGGACAAAATATGTGATCGAATGGCAACTGCCGATCTCACTACCTTCAGTTATATATAAATCAGCTTCGTAAGTCAGCTTCAAATATGGTTAATCCACTTAAATTCTTCTAGTGAACGATGATGTTCGAAGTTCTAGCTTAATAAAATAACACTGCTGGCATATGGAAAGAAGCAATATGTTATGGGTTAAACGAATTGAACAATCGATCATTTAGCATATAGCATTCTTAGATTTATTTAAACCATTAACAAAAGAGTGTAAACTTTGAGCAAATAAATTTAAACCTTTAACAAATAACTTTAAACCTAAAACAAATGATTTTAAACCCTTAACAAATAAAATTAAACTATGAACAAATCATTTTAAACCCTTAAAAAATATATTTAATATATTAAGCCTCTTAACGAATGAGTTTCAACTGTTAGCAAAAGAGACTTAAACCTTTATCAAATATATTTAAACTCTTAACAAATATTTTATTTCATACAATTTTGCTAAAATTTTGGGTGCATAAATAATCTGCAATACTTCTGACTTTTCAGTGCACCGGTTGATCATACACTGCCTCAGGAATAAGTAAACCAAATCCATTATACGAATATAGTTCGAACAGTCATTTAGTGCGAGTAAAAAAGCAAAACTGTTAGTGTCAAATTTATATAAAGTATAAAGTAGAAATTGCTATTCCTTGGTTACTTATCGCAGCAATAAGTTCGTCGTTTCTGCCACTTTCTGCTGGAATTATAACTCAAGTACGGGTGCCCCTTTTTGAGCGAGCTTGAGATCTTCTAAGATGAAGATTAAAACCATGATTCTAACACTAAACTTTTTGCCATTTTACTCTACTCGCCTGTGTGAAACCCTATCAAAGAATCGTTTAGTTTTAGGTGACGAGAACATTAATCTTCTTTCAGTGATCGAAGATAGCCTACAACAAATCACACTTAATGACTGCTCCAACTAACTATATAATGGATTTGGTGTTAGTTACTCCTAAGGCAGTGGATGGTCAACCGTTGCACTGAAAAGTCTAAATATGCAACCAAAATTTGAGAAAAAACTTCTATGAAATGCTTACTTAAGTTGAAATAAAACATTTTAAATATAAATTTGTTAAGAGTTTAAATATATTTGGTAAAGGTTTAAGTCTTTTTGTTAACAGTTGAAACTCATTCGTTAAGCGGTTGAATATATTTGTTAAGGGTTTAAAATAATTTGTTCAAGGTTTAATTTTATTTTTTAAGGGTTTAAAATCATTTGATTAAGGTTTAAACTTATTTGTTAAGGGTTTAAAATCATTTGTTTAAGGTTTAATTTTATTTCTTAATGGTTTAAAATCATTTGATTAAGGTTTAAACTTATTTGTTAAGGGCTTAAAATCATTTGTTCAAGGTTCTGTTACTTCTTCGTCTCTTTTCTTAATTTTTATTATCCCATGATGCCATTGCCGATGATTTCGCTTACACCTTTGACAGTCTTGCAGACTCCAGAGGGAATGCTGCATGCGTCAAACGAGATTGCGTTAAGGAGCTCTTTATCGTTCTGGTCTACCGAAAAGCTTAAAAGAATCAATTCGCCCAATAAAATAAGTAGCATCATATTAAAATAGCCTTTGGATATATCCAACACGCTGTGATATCATTATGTCATGAAAACTGTCATTTGAAAGCAAATAGTGACAAAGCGAAATGATGGAATAATCTGGAATAATCAGGTAACAAATCTCAGGCTATTCAATAAAGTACGAAGTAAAGAAGTACGGGACAGAAAGTTAGACAGAGTGTCTTGCAGTTAGATACACATCTCTCCCTGTGGATTTCGTCAATACATATCATAGTTTGTATAGAATTCGGGGTGGAGTTTGGGGCGCGTTATATTAGAGGAGTAGTTGTTTCACTCAACTTTCGGTTTTAGTATACATCATACGAGGACTGTTATAATGACATTTCATAGAGAACCCCGTTGCCAGTTTCAGAGAATCTTCAACTACCTCTTCTTTTCTGTGCCATCTCTAGTTATCAAATTTCATATTTCAAAAAATGTCAAAATATTTAGTTTTTTTTCCAAAATTTACTAAATTTGTTACCAAAATTCCCGAAGAGTATATTATTTTCAGTTAAATATTGATTTTTCGAAACTTCACTTTAAGTTTTATACCAGGATAACAGATACCTAACTAAATTTATCCATTATGAAGGTATACGACGTTTTCGACCTGCACTTAATCGCCCTCAAGCTCCTGCAACAACAAGCAACATAACTGCATTATTATTTTATATTTTAACATATTAACTATAGATAGTTTTTCGTTAAAAAAATATGAAAATTTCAATTAAAAAATCAAAAACATCCATACCGCTCTAAGGAAGGACGTGATGAATGATGAGGCCATATTTAAGACGGATGGCTTGAACACTCTTCTTTGGAAAGCTTCTACCAAGATTTCGAGAAAATGCGTTTCAAATTTCATGTACGAGATTTTCATCAGAACTGTGTCCTTAAAATCGGCAATACCAGGTCCGCCCATACAATACTCCTTCGAGTTTTTCGAATTACTCATTAGCAGCAGAAATTCCATTTCCCTATGTTTTTATATAGTCGATTCGTTTTAATCGAGTTGAATTCAGTCAGTAATAGGCTTCATGGTCTCACGCAGCTGGTCGCATCCGTTTTTCTAAGAAAGGCTGTAGCGACCGGAAAGACTCGGACTTCGCGACCAAAATTTAACAGCAAGTTTGTAGACGTCCATACATTTGGATAATATAAAAGAGAAACAGTTTTCAAAAAATTACGATAGTACCTTAAGTCAGTAAGAAATTCGATTCTTTAAAAATGTTTGGATTCCTTTGAGTTAAGGTTAAGGATAGAAGCAACTAGGCCACTAGGACCCTGCGGACATCGCGACCAGAGTTGATCTATTGCGTCCTCCCTCAAGCTGATTAGGCAAAATCTAGCCATTTGACGAGCTCGATTATTGCGCTCGGTGTAATATTGTAAGGCTTATTGGAAGAGATAAGTGTTTCCCCAATAATTTGCAACCATAGAGCTGCAAGCTCAAAAAACTCACATAATATGCATGGAAATTTCATCTTCGCATAGTCGGCACAGTTCGCTGTCGGATTTGCCTATCTTCTTCAAAATATAACGGAGTGCACAATGTCCAGTGACTGCATTAGTTAACAGCCTGACCGATATCTGCTAAGACCAATTACGCATTAGAGAGAAAAGAAGATGAAGAATTCCTTCTCCTGCCTCATACCGAGTGCACTACTCCAGAGGAGATACCGTTGCATGTTCTCCCATTTTTGCAGGTCCCTCTTAAAGTGGGTTTATGATAGGCCAAATGTTGGATAGACATCACTATATAGACTGTCGGCTCCGATTTTAACTAGATTCTCTGCTTTTAAATTGCCATTGTCTACTCCTTTGTGTTCAGGAACCCAAAGGAACGTTACTTCGCTATTCCTATACAGCATGTGGAGTTCCGAGTGGCAGCTTCAGACTAGTTTCGATTCAAAGTCTTAAGAGGACAGAGCTAGGAGCGCAGCTGGGCTGTTTGAGCAACTGTAAATATTGGAACTCTTGAAGCCCCTGTTTAGGCTTTCTTGAGATGTAACCTCTATAGCATAGACTTCCGCCTGAAAAATGGAAAGTAAGGCATCAAGCGGAATGGAGAGTTCCACTTCTGGATCGACCACCCCTGCGGCTATATTGCCATCCTTCCAACATTTGTCAGTATACCAGACATAGAACCGTGGTCCGTTACAGAAACTGGCGCCCTCTATCTAATACCTAGCTTCTTCCGTTAACGGTTACCTGTTAACACCTTTTGAAGGAAAATATTTTGTCCATAAGATTCGTAGGAGCTTCTACGCCTTTAATGTTGATTTTCTCAAGGATCTTAAGATATCCCACACTGTAAGTGTGATCCTCTAGCCTCTTTATTCAAAGCATGCTAGCCGCTGCTTCCCTTGACGTACAAAAATTAAATAAAAATACCTGAATAATGAACATGACTGATACGCACGACCATGTATTTATTCCCGAAGTAAAACAAGAGAAGGCCCTCAACAGAGCTCTTATTAGAATGAGAAAATTAAATGTTCGCTGTAACCGAAACAGAAACTTCGCAAAATTGAACATTTTGTATTTAAATAGCTCTGCATTAGGGCAATCATTTACCTCACCTTTTTCGAGGTAAACAATACAGGGATGATATTTAATATCCTAAGGAAACAGGACTGAGTTATCCAGGTAAAGTTTAACTAATATTCGGTATCATTGGCCAGATCTACAACATCAACATTTTCTCGTAGAGATCCAAGACAGTCAAGTTGCAAATCTGTCAGAAATTGAATTGATTCCTATTAATTTGTATTTCTTTCTTTTCCTTCAGCTTTCTCAACATGAAATTTTTAAAACTTTAACAAAAATGTTTAATACCTATGTATGTATTTGAACGTGAATGGAAATTCTACCGTTTCAAAATAATTAATACATAAAGAAATTAAAAATTAAATAAAAGTGTAAATGTCAACAAATTCTTGTTAACTGTCATATTAGCACAAAACACCTAAATTAACAGTATTAAATCCTTTGGGACGACAAGGTCCCAAAACAAATTTATAACCAAACTCATTAAAAGTTTGTTTGGGTAATAAAACCGAAAGCTTCGAATTCGAATGCATAATTCCGCTGACATATACAGGTTACTTTACATTGCAAGGATTCAATTGTTTGTAATCTCAAGTGCATTAGAATGCATAATTCCTTTAAAAGCAAAAACAACTAGCATCATCCGTTGGAGTTATTCCATAGCATTCTGTGAAAGCATTTCTGGATGACAGGTATTTACTTTGTTACCAAATTTGCACAACGCATTCCTGTGTGCTCAGGAACAATAATGATGGGGATGCTTTGCAGGAACAGCGTCGTTGCAGCAGGACAAAGAATGCCTAAACATGAATGCTATAAAATATCAAAGTATTTTAGAGGGAGGAAGTTGTATCATATGCAAACAAAACTTGTAGAGTAGAAGAAGAAGAAGAAAAAACGTGTAAAGGATCTCTTCAAACATTTCAAAGCTTAGATTCACCTCCCTGGATGTACCGCATCGACGTTGCTTGTTCGTGAAAAGAGGAGCTTTCATCCACAAGTTACAGTGCAGTGCACAAACTTATATGCAGAAAATGCACACTGCTTACCGAAGCTGCAACGGCTCCCAGCTGCTGTTTGAATGGAGCTTGTCTCATGAGAGCAGGGAATCATTTTCATCAGTTTCAGGAATCTAGGCCAGTAAAAAAAATCGATTTCGGGCGTTACGTAAAATCACAGCTGGCAATGAAACACGTAGATAGCGTATGTATGTATGTATAAAGAAGAATACCGGAGCAAGAAATCGAATAGGATTATTCACGTAATAAGGATGCGAGCGAGGGTGTGGTGCTAGTTATTATGCTATTACACAATTTTTATTTAACCTTTGTATGACTCTTTTATTGAGCTCCGGCTCCAAATGTGTATTATGCTTCGGTTATTTTCAAAGGCAACGTTATCGAGGTAGTCTCCATAATTATCGGATTACAATAGAATATGTAAATTAAGTTATGGAGATATAACTATATTTACCTATCCCTACCTACATACATACATATACTTATACGTATTAATAGCATCCCCCTCAATGGAAGGTAAAGGCAAGCGAATAATACGGCGACAATTTATATTGTGGAAATTCTGATGCATGTGCTAAGTAATTACAGAAATTATTATTTGGAAATGAATTCGAGGGAAAATTAATTGCCTATTAACAGTAATTAAGAGTAATCGATTGATAACCTAAAAAATTTTAGTTTTGTTAATTTTATCATTTCCACTTTTGGGGTTAAGTGTTCGTTTAGTTTTAACTACAGAACTCATCTTCTGATATTCTTAGGAACAGTTGCACCACATTTCTTGGCAAATTCAAGCCATTCATGCCATCCCAGAGAAGGAAGCGTCTGCATTAACATGTCTGCTCTGAGACAATTATATAGAATGTATAAATACAAGAGAGAGAAAACAACAGATTCTGGCTTGGCGACATCTCTTAGTGAATTAAATAAAAATAGTCCAATATTATGCAAAATATTGAAGATGCGTCTTTAGTTGTGTCTTGCTTAGATGCATTTTCGGATAACGAAAATGACGAAGAAATAATTAATTAACGGGACAAAAGAAAAATGTTAAGCCAGCGGTGTAATGTTATGGATATGCGTAACAAAATGTACTGACTTATTAGTTTTGAATTGAAAAATCATTCTTACACTTTTTATAACTTCAAGTTTGAATAAATTCAATCTAATTTCTTAAATTTTACTCACAATTTATTGTCTTCGCTTATACTATCACTGTCAACAAAACTAAGTGATGTTCTATCGAAATTATTGCCTGTCGAAAGTATCACGACATATCGATTATCGACAAATTGTCGAACGTCGAATCTTTCGACGTTATAGCATCTTGCCCCATGTTTTACAGATAGATGCGCACATGCAAAAGCCTCGAGAATAATTCAGAAGTCATGAAACAGACTCCCCCACTACCACATGAGAGCCCCAACGGAGTCCTAATATTCTAAAATATATGCAGTGTTCTTATTTAAAACTGACAAAAGTTTGATTTGAATAGCTTCTCCGCCCTAAACGACAATTCATACAGAAAAATGGTGCTCTGATAATCGTAAGCTTGCTTTCTTATCTTCCGAACCGAAATAAAATTTTTATACCTTTCCTAACAAAGTTATTTAAAAACAAGTGAAAAAGCTAGAATTGGTCTAAGACCAATTCTTATGATACCCTAGATGAATGCCCGTATGAAATTTCGTATGGGTACCCATTTGAGCAATTTTGATTTTTGCAGTGGTTTTTCGCATATATTTCTATAACGGTTCGTCGGACAGAAAAAATGATTATAACCAATTTTATAGGACTTCATATTCTGAAGAAGTTTTTAGTACAATAAAAATGTCTTGGACTGATCGTTTTCACAGTATACATAAAAAACCTAATTTTTTATATGGCAACACCAAGAATGGGTTGCCCGATTTAGTCCATTTTTAAAATTTTATTTGCTAGTACAATGAAAACACCATGTACCAAATTTCAGCTCTCTACGGCTACTCGTTCTCATGCAGTGTTCAAATATATAACGGAAAACCAAATTTTTGTATGGCAACCCCACGAAGGAGTTGCCCGATTTGTCTCATTTTCGAACTTAATTTTACTTTTTTTTTTAAAGTCCGTGTACAAAATTTCAGCTCTCTAGTGTACGCGTTCTCGAGTTATCGTGCGCACGGACGGACGGACGGACGGACGGACAGACGGACGGACGGACGGACGGACGGACATGCAAAAATCAAAATAACTTTTAATATTATACGTGGGTGTCCAATCCATTTTGCTCTACCATCATTATTTCGAGGTGTTACAAACGGAATGACAAACTTAGTATACCCCTTTAGATTTCATCTAGGGTATAAAAAATTATTTGAACCAAATGACTACGATTCCACAAACAAAAACTCTCAGCTCAGTAAATTATTGTATATGACATTTACCCGTCATGGCATGCCGTCGGCTGTTGATATTGCTTACAGATTCCGACTCCGGCTGAACATACACAAATGTAATTATTACTCATAGCTGAGAGTTATGGCCGCAATTTACATTACTCGACCATTGTTAAGGGCAAAACACAGTGAAAGCGATACAACAAAGCCGCCGTAAATTGGTTACTGTCAAAGATTCGAATAAATTAAAAAATTGTAGTAAATAAACTAGTTATTAAAAAGTTGAATAAAATTAATTTCTTTAATTATTTTGAGAAATTATTAGTTTTGAGGAGAAATTTATAGAGAAAATGGGAGAAAAAGTAATGCTGTACGATAAACGTCATCCCTTGTATGGCAATCTCATCTTCTTTTTTTAACTTTTTCTTTATACTTTTACAATTTTAAGAAAGCCTCATAATCTATACTAAAGATTTTTCTTAGTTCCTTCCTTGTTGCCATTTCTTTTACAATAAATAAAACAGAGACTGCAGTCAAAAACATTTGTCGAGTCGCGTACACTGGGTTTTAAATGCGATATTGTTGCCAACTAAGTTGCCAACATTGTTGTGTCGCTCTTACTGTGTTTTGGCCTTTAGAAAACAGAGTAAGTAGCTTCCCCTTAATTGAAAATACTATAAAAACAAAACATAATCCAGCATAATTTCACTGAGTTAAATGTCAAATTTCCCGACGAAGGGGAAATGTTTGCTGCCATAATTAGGCATAAAAAGTTTTAACCAGAAGTATATTTTGTGGTAGGACATTTTGCTATTATGTCAGCAAACTAATTCATATAACTACGGCTGAACTTTTATTCGAAACACAGTAGGACGACAGGTTTTGGTAAAAAGTATAAAAAGTATGCATTATGAGCTACTTAACAGTACCTCACATGTCTCGATCCGTTGGCAAATGTGGCAGGTATGAACGTTAAAACTTAAAATTTTTTAAACTTTTTATCCTCCGTCCTTAAAAGTTCCCTTAATAAGGATATGGTTTAAAAAACAAAAAAAATTCACCCTTAAGATATATTTCAAGTCCATGTCAAAGTCTTTAGTCCGCCGTCAAAAGTTATTAGCATTTTTGTGGAGTCTGTTTGTGTTCAGGGGAAACAATTTCTGCTAGGAACACACTGGAGCGAAATTTTTTCCAATTGAATAATTTTAGTGACTGTCTTCAGGCGACGATGACGACGTAGTCATTTTAAGCTTGTGAAGCTAGAATCTTTTACTATTCAGTTTAAAATAAGATGAAAACACACAGATTTTCATTTGGCTTAGTGAATAATATACGCGAGTCTGCCATTACCAATTCCAACATAAGAAATATTATAATTTACGTCTTGTGCAGTCTCAGTAACGCCATTGAACTTTTTTCTTACCAAATATTATTGTGAGCATATCCTGCTTGGAATAATTACTGGGTATTAGGTTAGGTTAGGTTAGGTAAGAGGGGTGCCGCTGGACAACCAGCCAGGCTCACTTAGACCTCCAACGGGTGCATTGCGCCCCTAGACCTCATGAGACAACCCTTCAAGCCGTGGATTTATCCTGCTTTCCTTGGGAAACTCAGGATATATCCAAGACCTTTAGCGTAGATCCATCCTGCCTCACTCAGAAAACTCAGGATGTCTCTGAACTTTATACTTTGAAGCTCCCCAAGACTTGAAAAGAAGTAGCTACCTAGTAGCCTACCTCTTTTATTCATCAGAGCGGGGCATTCGCAAAGCACATGCTTGACGGAGTCAATTTCCTCCGAGTCAGTACAACTCCTGCAGAAATCGTTCGCCGTCATTCCCAGTCTTCTAGCATGGTTCCCTATAGCCCAGTGACCCATCATGACCCCTACTAGATTCCTGGTATTTGCTCTGCAGCTGTTAAGCAGTTCCCTTGTCCTTTTCCTGTCATATGCAGGCCACAATTGCCGGGCAGTCTATAAGACTCGTGCCACTGGAGATCTCTAGAGTACACTCCAGCCCCTGTGCCCGCACTTCACTTGGAGCCATCCGTAAATATAGAAATATCGGATGTAACGACCACCTCCTTCCCCTCCCAGTCACTCCTGGTGGGTATCGTTGCGTTGATACCCCCACCAAAAGTCAGGATGGGTACTTGATAGTCTGTTTCTACCCTGCAGTCCTTACAGTCAACCTTCTGGAGTATATTGGAGTGCCCAAAACCCCTCTCCTTCCACCAGCCCCCCGCTCTCAGCCTGACAGCACTAGTTGCCGCCACACCCTTACAATAAAGGTCCAGCGGCAATAGGTCAAGCATGACCTCCAATGCCGCCGTGGGCGTGGTGCACAGACACACAGTTATACCCATACAGGCGGCTCTCTGGATTTTTGACAGCACATCAAGGTTGCAGTTCCTCGTCAGTGCCGCCCACCAGACCGTAGAGCCGTAGCAGAGGATGGGCCGAACTATGGCTGTGTACATCCAGTGTACCACTCTGGGTTTTAATCCCCAGTTTCCGCCAAATATTCTCTTGCACGTGTAGAAGGCCACACTGGCCTTCTTCACGCGTTCTTGTAGATTAGCCTTCCAGTTCAATTTGGAATTGAGAACGACACCCAAATACTTCGCTTCACTGGAGAGAGTAAGCTCCTCTCCTCCCAGCATTGGAAGTCTGAAATCTTGCACCCGCCTCCTTCTAGTAAAAAGGATTAGTTTCGTCTTCGAGGGGTTCACCCTCAATCCACTATTATTGGCCCAGCTATCCAGCTTAAGCAGCGCGCACTCGAGCCTTTCGCTAATAGTAGAGAGAAATTTGCCAGTTACCAGGATGCATATGTCATCCGCGTAGGCAACTACCTTAAAGCCCTCTCTCTCTAACTTGACGAGGATTTCATCCATTACCAGTAGCCACAGGAGTGGTGATAGCACCTCCCCCCCTGCGGTGTACCTCTATAGATTGCTCTTCTGACAATAGCGTCTCCTGAGCAGGAGCTGATCTTTCTACTGAAAAGCATTGAGTTGATCCAGTCACATAGACACTTATCAACACCCACCCTTCTCAGTCCATGAAATATAACCTCCGTCTTCACGTTATTGAAAGCCCCCTCAATATCTAGGAAAGCACCTAGAGTGTACTCCTTATACTGTAGGGACCTCTCAACAACAGACACCACTGCATGTAGTGCCGACTCTACCGATTTCCCTTTTGTATAGGCATGCTGACTACCACTGCCGCCCTGACAAACATTTCTTATATACACCTCTATCAATCTCTCCAAGACCTTAAGCATAAAGGCGGAGAGGCTGATAGGTCTAAAGTCTTTTGCCTCGATATGGCCTGTTCTGCCTGCCTTCGGAATGAAGATTACCCTCACTTCCTGCCAGGCCCTGGGCAAGAAACAGAGCCTCAGGCAGCTCTTATAAATCGGCACTAACCATGGTATTATGTACCTTAGTGCCTTCTGAAGCATAATGGGTCTTAGTCCATCCACCCCAGACGCCTTAAGGGGATTAAAAGAATGGACCGCCCATTTCGTCGCTTTCTCACTAACTATGGAGCTGGTCACCTCCTCCTTTCCATCCTGTAGGTGCCATTCTGATGAACTCGCCACCGACGGACCTATCTCCCCGCTGCCCGGAAAGTGGGCGTCAAGAAGTACATTTAGCAGCTCCTCGTTTGTGGTTGTCCAGACTCCGTTCTCCCCTTTTATGAAGGACGGAGTACTATGGCCCTTAGCAAGCACCTTCCGAAGTCTGGACGCTTCTGTATTAGACTCTATTGCTGGCAGAAGCTCCTCCATGAAGATCTCTTTGCCAGCCTTAGCGCCTTCTTCAATGATCTTAGGCCGTCCTTATAACAGGACCAGTCTACCTGATCTCCGCTGCGCTTGGCTACATTAAACAACCTACGCAATTTTTCTCTAAGCTTACCCAGTTCCGCATTCCACCATGGTGGCCTTGATTTTCCACTGGATCTGCTTATGGGGCAGGCTTCCAGGAACGCTACATTATACATTATATTACTGGGTATTACTGTGGATTAATTTACTGTGCAGTACTGTACGATCAAGTAATTACTGTGTAGTTGGCATCACTGAGTTAGCCTTTGTAAATTACTAGAAGACTATTTTCCTATATAGATAGTTGTTTAGGCTCCATAGCATAGTCAATGTGCTTGGTACTTTTCCGTATGTATCAATATAGAACATTTTAGAGAACGGACTCCAAAAGCACATACATATTTCTGTTTCATGGCTTGGGAAGTATTCTCCAAAGTTTTGGACATACCATATGCAATTGTCTATTTGAGTGCGGGCAATTCGTCTTTATTACTAGTTTTCAAAACTTTATCGGTAAGTCTTTAGTAACACCGTCACTGAGATACTTGATTTGAGTGTGGCTGTCACAAATTTCAATAGTCGATATAATTTATCGCAAATTTATATATTTTATTTATATATATATCATGTTCTATCATGTTGTTTGAAATCTCGAAATAAAAATATTTTTGTTTTCACCGTTATCAACCATCTTGGAAATTGTCCTATTTTTATCTAGGGTATAGCCTAGATGAAATCGTTTGTCATTCTGTTTGTAAGGCATATAGAAGCAAAATTGGACACCCATGCATAACATTAAAAGTTATTTTGTTTTTTACATATCCGTCCGTCCGTCCATGCTCACGGTAACATGACCTTTAGAAAAAAATTTAGATATCAGTTCGGAAATGGGGCAAATTAGATAACTTCTTTGGCCACCCTATATACAAGAAACATCGTTAAGATTCCAAGTGTTGGAATTTTTCTAATAGGGCTCCTATATAGAGTGATTTTCAACGGGTGGTCACAAATTAAACAAGTGATAAGTTAAAGCGTTAGGAATAAAAAATCGTATGACAGGGGGAGGGGATTTAAGCGGTTTCGGAGTTATAGAGTGATTATAAAAATATGATAGGTTTTCACAAAACAAAGAAAGAAATTTTCAGCTCAGACGATAGTTAACCATCTAAGCTATCCAATGAATGCCAAATCATCACTCCATACCCTCATCTTGCTAGTTATAGGACGTCAAAGTAAAAAAATTGGAAAAAAAAATTAATTTTAGCGGTTTTCCCACCAAAAGTCCTAATAACAGTTACATTTCCTTACAAGATTTGGAAACCTCAGAATGTTACCTTTGCCGATAGCAGTACCCTTGATTTAGTTTATTCCTTTCATACTCTTGCGGACTCCAGATGGAATGCCGCATGTGTCAAACGAGATTACATGACTAGATTATTAAAAAACGATCTTGATATTATGCTCGCTTGGGGCAAAGCGAATCGCATCGAATTCAATGCATCTAAGATGCAAATCTGTTTCAGATCTTTAATACAAGATCACCATTTAACCACTCCCGTTTCATTTGATGGAGCCTTAGTTTCAGATTCACCGTCACTAAGCATTCTTGGCATTAACATTTCCAGTAAATTAAACTGGACAGACCACATCTTCTATGTTGCCAAAGAAGCATCGAAATGTCTTGGATTTCTGAAAAGGCATAAGAAATATTTCAGCCCATCAAATCTAGCGCTCCTCTACAAGTCCTATATCAGACCTAGAATGGAATACAATTCTCACATCTGGGCTGGGTTTGGCCGTACAGCCTTAGCTTCAGTGGATATTGTCCAAAAGAGAACCTTTAAGCTCATTGTTGATTTGGCAATAATTTGTCACATCGACTCACTCGAGAACCGCCATAATGTTGGTTGTCTTTCGCTTCTTTATCGCTACATACATGACCAATGTGCTGATGAAATATCTAGTCTGATCCCTTGTAGATTAATTCCTGCACGCAATACTCGTGCTGCAAGCCGCGCACATCCTCTCAATCTTCAAAATACTTTCGGCCGTACAGTAAAATTCCGTGATGCTTTCTTATCCCAAACTGTGCGAATGTGGAACAGTCTACCATCTTCTGTTTTTCCTCAGGCTTTCAATCTGCGATAGTTCAAGATTGACATACATCGGCACCTGCGCCACTCTCCTCATGTCCCCAAATCATTTCCCTATCTCCTTCCTAACTAACAAAAAAAATATATACCATCCTATATGTAACCATTTTTTAGATAAATATGCTTTTATGATGCATAATTTCATCATTTCTAATTTTGGTTTACATTTTCCGTCCGTTGTTATCACCCACCCCTTCGATATATTATTATGGCTTTACTCATATGAGTTTTATGCGACAGCCTCATCCGCATTTCTCTACTGTACTAATATAGCACTACAAATGTTATATTGAAATATCTATTCTCAACACAGCAATTTACATTTTTATACACTCTACACTGGATTTTTTCTCGGGGTTATTAAATACATATTGAAGTTCAATTGTCATCGGCTCTGTCAAAGTATAATGTCACGATTATTCTTGAAATTTTTGAGTTAAATGAATTAAAAGATTTTATTTGAGCTCTTTTTATAAAGTTTAAAAATTAATTTGTTTCTATACAGGGTGTTCCGTAAGTGGTGTCATATCCAAAGGCTACGAATAAGTCATACTTAGACGAGCAAAAACTTGTGTGGTGACGGGGGGGATCCTAACTGTTTCCGAGATAACGGGACTTAAAGATGATGAAAATTTATCTTTGCTAGATAGACAATCGTTGGGTTTTGGAATTTTTAAACGGTTTTTTTATATTTAACTACTATCACAGTTCGTACGAAAATGTAACACATTCGTGTTTTTTACACTTTTTCTTAAGCTATGACTGAACACACTCAATTAGTGCCAGAAAGTAGGCAATTATCTTTTGGAAATGACCTTTTCCAGTCATTTTCGCTAGATATGCTTAAGAAAAGTGCAAAAAACGCAGAAAGGGTTACATTTTTGGTAAGATCGGTAAGATTTTGAGCTTCTCAAAAACAATATGAAACATTGGTATTCATGACGTGTTTTTTGATAAAAATAGTAGTTAAATAAAAAAAAAAACGAGTGAAAATTCCGAAATTTTCAATTTTTTGAGCAATAACTTCAAAATGGAGAAAATGATGGAAAAAAGTTATAGACCGTTGGAAAGGTCCAACGAAGGTCTACCTACCAAAGATTTAACCATTATCATAGGGTGTAACGTTCAGAAGTTACAGGGGAATATATAAACACATACCCAAATATCTTTAAGTCCCTCTATCTCGGAAACCGTTAGGATTCCCCCCCCCCCCCCCCCCACTCAGCATACAATTTTTTGCTCGTCTAAGCATGACCTATCCGTAGCTTTTGGATATGACTATGACACCACTTACGGGACACTCTGCATATCAATAAAGAACATTTATTATGTTTAACAGTTCCGTGTATATAATACGTGCGTACACAAATACAAGAAATATGACAGAAATATGTGCGATGGACTTCAGTGTTCCACTGCCAGAAGAAGTGGACCACTGGCAGAAAAATTGCAACACTGATTTGGTCTCATCGAAATCGACATAAATTCCACATGAATATTAAATTTGTAAAGTCAACTAGGATCTAATTACGATTTAATGATTTTACATTAGGACCACTTTTCTTAAATATTTTTTTTTTATTTATTTATTTCATTTCAGTCTACAGAATAATATCCAACAGACTAGTAAGATTGACTTAGAGATACAGATTTAAATTTAATTAAGTTTAATATAAGTTAGGAATGATCTATACTATTTTCAATCATAAACAAAGATACTTTGAATTCTTAACGAGGCAATGAAAAATCTACATATTTGTCAAATATATTAAAATATCCGTACACATTTATTAATGCATTCATTTGAACCATAGTTAGTTCTATTAGAGGAATCATAAAGTAAATCACGTTATCTTAAGGACCTGGGTGTAGCATATATGTTCAATAGTATGAGGAGGTTACGACAATTTATAGATGAAGTGAAAATATCTTTAATGAATAAAACACATTGAACGTCACGCCTATAGCAAAGTTTGGGCAAACCTAATACTACACGTCTTGACTCATAACTAGGTATGTTATTTCCCCAGATATTAATCCTATAACATACAAAGCGAGTAAATGCTCTTTGCACTGATTCAAGCCTATTAATATGGCTTTGATAATAAGATGACCAAATTACACATGCATACTCTAAAACAGGTCCAACAAAACTTGTAAATAAAAATTTAAGTGTGCTTATGTCCCTAAATTCTTGAGAATTTCTTTTAATAAAACCCATTAACTTAAAGGCTTTATGGCAAGTATATTCAATATGTCTAACAAATGTTAATTTGCTATCAAAAATTACTCCCAAATCAGTAATTTCATCGACTCGAACTAAACTGACATTATTAATTGAATAATTGAAGAGAATGAGGTTAGCAGACCTAGAAAAGGTCAGAACTTTGCACTTAGCTGAATTGAAATTTATGTTGTTTGTAGAGCACCAAATAATTAGTTTATCAATAT
Organism: Dioctria linearis; assembly: GCA_963930735.1. NCBI lineage: Eukaryota > Metazoa > Arthropoda > Insecta > Diptera > Asilidae > Dioctria > Dioctria linearis. Next base: position 28,807,277 of record OZ005741.1, read on the forward strand.
CGTTTGTAGTTGGGTACAAGAGCTTCTACCCGAAAATTTGAAGAATAATTTCAAATCATCCGTATATATGTATAAGACAACGAGCAAATGAAAAATTCAAAATTACATCGATCACAAATAGAATAAAGAAAATTGGAGCACAGTGACTTCCATGTGGGACACCCGAGAATGCATTGATTACTCTAGATAAATTGTTTTCAATTTTTACTATTTGCTTACGATTCGTCAAGTAAGATACTATCCACTTTGAGTGAAAACCTATGGCACTTAGTTTCATTATTAAGGTCTAAGCGCTCAAAGGCTTTAGAAAAGTCTATGTAAATATAGTCAACCTGACAACCTTCCTCAATGGAATTTATACAAAAATTAGAAAACAATGACAGATTTGTTATTGTTAATTTCCCTTTTTGAAAACCATGCTGTTCTGCACAAACGAGCTCCTTACATGTAAAAGGTAATTTTTCCAGCTATAATGCTCTCCAATAATTTTGGAATGATATTCATAAGAGCTACAGGTCTATAATTTTCAATCTTGTGTTTAGCACCACTTTTAAAAATGGGCTTAATAATTGAGGTTTTCCATGAGTCTGTAAATACTTCAGTATTTAAAGATAAATTGAACAAATAAGTTAGACCAGGCGCTAGTGCTTTCATACATGATTTAAGTAAAATGGCTTATATAAAATCAAATAGGGATATTTTTAATTTCGATATAAGTGATGTAGATCAATTTCAGAAATGTTACAACAACGTCATAACACTAAATTTCTACAATAGCGAAATATATAAGGTCTGACCATCAATATGAGATAACAACAATATAAGTACATTATACGAATTATTATGCCTATATCAACACTAAATTTTATTCCCGAAGCATGATAATGGATTTTCAATTTATCGTTATAAGAGTCTATGCAGTGCAATTCCCTGAGAAGAGAATTGTGTCAGATAATAATCTGGCTTCTTATACACCTTAAGTTCGCAAGATTTATTTCCTGGAAAATCTCCGAGCTATATATGGGACAAAAATGGGTACAACAATTTTATTTGTCACTAAATTTTTGGGCACAGCCTGAGAACGCGTCGATGTAGAGAGCGGAAATTTTTGTACACTGAGCTTACAAAAAAATTTGTAAATACAATTTCTAAAATGGACTAAATTCGGGCACCACTTCTTCATGTTGGCATAAAAAGCTTTGGTTTTTCATTTTATCTCACTTTTATTTCACTTTTATTTTCATCTAGGGTATAATATTATTGGTCTTATAAACCATTTATAACTTTTCTTTGTATGTTTTTTTTTTGTTTCAGACAATTATCAGAGGAGTAGTAGGACCCCTCCACCAGCGCGATATATTTTTTTTTAAGCATTCGTCTAACAGTGGCCAAAAACATTAACTAAAATTTTACGTGTAGAGCATAAGTGATTTGAAGAAACAAAACAAAAGCGAATGATTTTCGAATGTTGTTTATTGAAAAAAAAAATCATAAATATCAACAATTTTCAAGTTCGTCGCACTAGTATAGTCTCAGCTTAAACTAAAACCGAAATAAAGAAACTTTATGGTTCACATTTCTTGTGGTACCAAAGATATTCGATGTTACCAATGTATTTTAAGAAAAGAAAATCATTAGATAAAATCAGAAATACTTTTACAACATTATGTTAATATCCAAAAAGAAAACAATCTTTTTTTTTGTAATTACAACCAATTAATAATTAATTAACATTGCAAACAGCATAGGTTCAAATTTGTATTCGTGAATCTAGACACTAATCTCATCATAAAAATTGTGAAACAAATCCAATAACTTGTATCATGGTATGAATACGGAAAAGTTTAAATTAAAATGTTCTGTTTAATCGTTTGACATTTGCCCTTAGTTATTTTTATGTAAATCAAAAGAGGCCAATTTATTCAAACTCCTATCACCTTTTCCCTTTACGCAAGGATACCTTTTTATTTATTCATGAGTAATCTACAAGTTTCTTCCTGTCACTATAAAAAGCTAACAAAGTTGACCCATTAACTCTAACCTATGCATGATGTCTGAGGTTTAGCTCTTCAAGTAATCAACGGAAGCTACAACAGGATATTATGTATTCCAAGTTCCGACTGAACTGCGTCCTGTTCAGCTCCTCTTTTATTTATATCTCGTACATAATTCTAATTTCCCGACATACACACAGGCAGAAGCCTCTCTTGAGGAGACAACCGCATTTATCTCTGTTCTACACTATAATGTAGATATTTATGTATGGATGTATGTATACTGCTGCTGCTGCTGCCGTAAAAAGGGTCGCGATAACCAGCGATAACAGTATTCCTGTAAATTTACATATTTGTTTCGTTAATATAACAAAAGCTTTTTGACTTCATTAAAGCCGAGATGAATCTCCAGACGTCTGCCTTATCGCTAACTCATCTCCAGTTTATTCATAAGAAGGTCGTCGCAAATGAAGTCATATCGTAAAAGAATTCAAACTGAAATGTATGCAAATGTGTGTGTTGTATAAGTTCAGTTCCACGAGATTTCCGATAAGGCAAACTGCGATGAAATTTTCGCTTACATCCTACTTCCAGTACATGTTGGCTCCTCTGTTAGATTTTCGTAAAGTTTTTCACAATTTAGAATGGGTGGTGCTTGTGAAGGAAATGAATCTTAGCTGGTAACTTGTTAATTACTTTGAGAAGAGGTTTCCATCAAGGCAAATACAAAAGTCATTCCAGAAAGACTAAGTACCCTTAAGCATCTACTTCCTCCACGGAAAATTGAACTTAGGTTTTTCATGTTTTTGGCATATTAAGGCAGAGCTTATTATATAGAAATTTACAGAATATTTCTTCCATTTTTCCAAAATTTTGTAGAAGAGAACAGCCACCCACGGAATACAAGAAACGAGGTATGCTCGAGAAGAACTGTCAATGGGATGTAACGCAACGAAAGCAGACATGTACATGACATATAAAACAATAACAAATTTGCATAAAATAGATCTGCTCAATGTAATTTAACGTAACTTGTCATCACTACATTTATTCGTTCACAGTAGTCGGTAGCGGAGCTCAAGATAAATATTGTTACGAGCGTGGCTTTTGTTATTTATTTAAAACACAATTTTTCAGATATAAATCCTTTTGTTTCACTATATTTCACTATACTGTTTACTCTTATAAAATTCAGAAGCAATTACCAATCAACTCTACTTTAATTATCACTAGCAATGTAATCGCAATCCAATTAGAACACTTTCGCCTATTTATACGCTTTCACTGCACTCTCTGAAACAAAACAAGACCCGCTCCTAGCGCTGATCTAGAAATTCTCGCGAACTTTCCAAAAGATTCCCCTCCAGAAACATCGATTCTCGGAACATAAGGTTTACTTTATTACTCAATTTACGCGAAGTTTCCATTTCCATTAACTGTCATTTGTCTCTTTCTATTGCACGTAACAATATACATATATAAAAGACAAATTTTTATATATGTATAAAGTAATAAGAAAATTATAATAACAATTTTATCATTAAGAAAAGTAAAAGAAAAAGGGAAATGTGGGTCAATGATATTTTACCATAACTCCAGTGTTTGACGTGGAAAATAAAATCTTAAACTCCGTTCTCGCATTTTTAATTTTAGGAGCTTCTGTCTTTGTTAAACCTTAATAATTTCTTAATACAATTAATATATTGCCATGCAGTCAGCTGCTTTTGAGAATTATTTTAAATGTTTTTATACTATCTGTTTTTTTTTAATTATATTAACCAGCAATAATAAAAAATAAGAGAAACAAGCGATTCGTCATTAAAAGACGAAGAAGAATTTTCAATATATTTCTAAGAAATATTTTCAGTCAAGATTTTGTGTCAATTATACGAGACAAATTCGTCTAAATTGAACAGAATAAGTATGGCAAATATTCTACAAATAGATGTCATTGTAATCAGTGCAATTGCTACCCAGACATATATTACCCAAATGCGACAGTAAAGGCACTCTCAATTCACTTTCACATCAAAAACAAGAATAGAAAAATGTAAACCGAAAAACTCAATTTATTCCACTTTAAAACGAGATTTTTGATCCAATTATTAATAAAATCTAGGAAAATAGGATATAGTAAGAATTTTACTGAGAAAATAGTTATATTTATTTCAAATTTTTAAGAAAAACGCAACTTTTATGTTTTATCGACCGAAAAATTCGGCGGATAAAACAATAAAAGTTGTGTTTTTTCAAAAAGGGCCTTAATATGATGACTCTTTGGAAACAACTGTTTCTACAATGTTTAGAATTTATGTTTAATCGGCTTTCGGATCGGGGGAATGAAAGTTACTAGGAAGGTTACCACACTATTGCTATCGCTGTTAGTAAAATTGTACCTACATACCCAGTGACAAGTATTAAAGACGAATTTGACACAACAAAAAAGACAATTAGGTACATATGGCATGTCAGACTCTATCTTTAAAACATCGGGCAAGATGTCATAACTTCGAAAGGACTCGACGTTCGACAATTTATCGATAGTCGGTATGTTGTGATACTTTCGACAGGCAACAATTTCGCTAGAACATCACTTAGTTTTATTGACAGTGATAGTATAAGCGAAGAACATAAGATATTAAATTTAAATGTTACATTTTTTTAAATTTATTCAATATACTCAAATTATTATTTATATAGAATGTTGAAATTATAAAGCTTGTAAAAATGTTTTTTTAATTCAAAAACTCATAAATACATTTTTTTAGGCATATCCATAACATTATACCGCATTTTCATTCTCCTCCACAAATAAAACCACTGCGCTTGAAAAATTTATAATTTCCAATTTATCAACAACTAGGAAAAGAATTTGTACTAGGGAAAAAATTCGGAAATAATTTCGAAACAAACAAAATCGCCTATCGAAAGAAAATCTTGAGTCTGTTCAGGGGAACACGCTATAGTGACTTCGAAAGCGTTTTGAAGAGACTCTGTGAATTTGACGATAGCGTAAAAAGAAATCTGGTTGCTCTGAACGAGAAAAAGCGAAAAAAGCGTTTTTATGGTAGGCGATCAGAGATAACCATACCGATGAGACCTCTCTGATCGCTGGGTCGAAAAGTTCAATAATTTTTTTGCACTTAAAATGCATTTTGAAAATTTATTGAAATTATTTTCAATAAATTTCAGTCTGTTAGACGAGAAATCTCTTTCAGAAAATATTCAAATGTATGTGTGCATATATATACGGTCAGAAAACAATCTCAGTTTTTTTTCCCGTAAATTGGTAAAAACAGCAATAAAATTATTTTCTTCTTTACATCCATCACACATTCAAACACGAAAGTGACTTTAATAGTGACTAAAGCGTCCGCTTTGTTCCTTGTGTGGATTCCTGGTCACATGGGGATCATGGGGAATGAAAGGGCTGATCTTTTAGCTAGGGTTGGCTCTGATTCTCCGTTCCTCGGACCGGAACCCGCCGTTGGCGTTGCAATCTCGAGTATCGTATCTCTCATCAAAGCGGATGTCCACAGAAAGCATCAGCAGAGATGGGCGAACCTGAGTACTTGCAGGTATATCAGACTGTTTCTAGATGGGTGCAATGGGAATATCTCCGATTTCCTCATGGCGCTCGGAAGGAAACAATGTAGAACTGTGGTTTGAATCATCACCGGCCACAGCTCACTTCACGCTCATTTCACAAGGATGGGAGTTGTTGACAGGCGTGAGTGTCTGTCCTGCCTGGAAGGAGAGTCAGAAACAATCGAACACTTTTGTGTGCGTGTCCGGTATTCGCCCGGTGCAGACTGGATTCTCTAGGCTCTGCCCTTCTATCTGTGGATGAGCTGAAAGACATCCCTCACCAAGACCTGATGCGCTTCATTAAGAGAACAGGAAGGTTTTGGTGAATAGGCTTCTAGCAGGACAGCACAATGGGCCGCTATAGCCTCCGTGCTTGGGACAGGGTCTCCTATCCCCTGCCTCAAAAAAAAAGCGTCCGCTCTGAACACATTTTCGGTCAAAGACGAGGCGGAAAAGTTACTTGTTGGCTGCCCTGAACACAAAAAGCGATTACAGTCACTATTACGTATTGCTCTTAAAAGATTCCGTATAACATACCGCCCGCCAGAACGAAATCTTCGCTTCGATAATCGCTTTCGATTCGAAGTTATAACATGTTGTCAATGGCTTCTCTCTGTCTTGTGTTGTGTTTTTATCAAAACTAGGTGGTGCTGACTAAGTATGCACTAAACATTTGTTTTCATGAATGTCTTTAAGACAAGTCTTCATATGAGTTTTTATACCCTAGATCAAATCTATAGTGTATACTAAGTTTGTCATTCCGGTTTCTAACACCTAGAAATAATGATGATAGAACAAAATCGATTGGACACCCACGCATAATATTAAAAGTTATTTTGTTTTTGTATGGACGTCCGTCCGTCATCTGTCCGTCGCGTCGTCCATCCGTTTGCACGATAACTCAAGAGCGCGTTCACTTGGAGGGCTGAAATTTTGCACATGGGCTCTTTAAAAAAAAAGTAAATTTAAGTTCGAAAATGGGCTGAAACGGGCAACTCCTTCGTAGGGTTGCCATACAAAAATTTCGTTTTTCACTATATATTTGGGCACTGCCTGAGAACACGTCAACGTAGAGAGTTGAAATTTAGTACTTGTTTTATAGAATAGTAAATAAAATTTAGAAAATGGACTAAATCGGACAACCGCTTCTTGGTGTTGCCATATAAAAATTTAGTATTTCTACATATACTGTGAAAACGAACAGTCCTAGATGGTTTTAATGTACCGAAAAGTTCTTTAGAATGTGAAAACATATGAAATTGATTATAACCATTTTTACTGTCCGACGAACCGTTTTAGAAATATATACGAAATACAAATACCATTTCAAACATCATACATACAGACATTCATCTAAGGTATCATAAGAATTGGTCTTAGACCAATTCTTGCTTTCTTACTTGTTAAGAAAAGGCTTCAGATTTTGCTTTTGTTTTACACTAATAACAACAAAAACTTACAGCGATAAATGCGCAACGTTCCTTGAAATTGCACTTTATGAGCTAAGTTAGAGAAATTTACTTCATTTTGATAAACCCATGCATCTAAGACTGTAAATAGTGCAATAGCAATTAATCCTACAAGATGACTCACTCTTTCTACATATAAAAGTAAAACATAACTGCAGTGGTTTCCCTCAAACTACACTGACAATTTACGCAAACAAGACATAACTAAAGCCGCGTGTTCAATATTTTACATATTGGACGGTTCTTATTTACTACACTAATAAATGTTGCATAGCCAGAAATATTGTTTCTCTTGCGTATAGGGATTTGAAAATGCCATAGAAGATAGGCAATGCGTTTTTAAGTTCAGCAAGGTTACGGAAAACGATTTAAAATTAACCTGTGAAGTAATTAACCAGAAACATGATTTCGGTAGAATGAATGCAAGAATAATTCGAGCTAATTGGAATGTCATGGGAACAGTCCTTAAGTGTATCGTTAATAAGTCGTTTGAAGAGCGTAGGTTTCCTCAATCATGGAAGGAATCACTATACAATACATTTATTCGGCCTTGTACCAGTACCTAAAGTAACAAATACAAAGAAGTGTGAGGAGCTTCGTCCAATAAACATGTTAAAGGTCTTCGAGAAGATATTAGAGAAAACTGTACAAATTCACCTGGAAAAATATTTGGAAAGGAATAATATAATAATCCCGGAACAATCAGAGTTTCGAAAAAATGCATTCATGTGAGACGACAATTAATTTTATTATCAACTACGAGAAGGAAGAGATATACCAAAATAAATTAATTGTAGATGTTTTTCTAGACTTGAAGCAAGCTTTTGAAATGGTGGACCGAAACATTCTGATTGAGAAATTGGACAAGTGTTGAATTAAAAAGTGGGAATTGAATTGGCTCGTGGATTATCTCAGAAAAAGAACGCAGAGAACAAAGATCAACGTAACTTGCTCAACAACGATTGAAATTGAAATGAGGTTTCCCCAGAGATAAGTCTTAGGAACACTATTATTCTTGCTTTATATAAACGAATTAAAGCAAGCGATAGTCCACTCAAAGTTCATGCTGTTTGCTGATGATACACTGATATTTTGTACTGGGGAAAGCATAGATGATATCAAAAGAATAAAATAAGTAAAAAACGAGTTTTCAAACAAAACTGAGGCCAAGCCGCATGAAAAAGTAGAAAAAAAAACTTTTCTTCACACACAGAGGTGGACTCAGATTTTTTGATTGGGACATTTCTGTTGAATATTCTTTCTCTTCATGAATCAAATTACTTATTACCTCTGATTGATCATACTGAAATATATCGGTGATTGTCAGCGAATAAAATCTGAGTCCACCTCTGTGTGTGAAGAAAAGTTTATTTTCTACTTTTTCATGCGGCTTGGCCTCAGTTTTGTTTGAAAACTCGTTTTTTACTTATTTTATTTTCTGCCTTTTTCACGTTAACTAAATTGTTATTACGTGCTGCATGGAGATATTTTAAAACAATTTTTAAGTCATGTTTGGTGCCGATCCGAAAACAACAATTTTTCGAGATCAAATCGTTGAAGTACTGCAACGGTTTTCTGAAATTCAAATTATGTTTTAAATAGCGCTTTTTAGCTCTACTCCAACTTGATCCCATATAACATGAATTTTCCAGGTTTTACATGTTTTCCATAGACTTTTCCTATTACTATGAATTTTTTTTAAAAATTTACATGAATTTTTCTCGATTTTTCATGCAAGCTATGATGATTGTTGAAGAGAAAGTATTGATGCCAGAAGGACGGAAAACAAATAATTCCGCATAGCTTATAAAACTTTTTTGCCGGAAAAGTCGTAAAATTCCGGAAATTCCAGAAAAATTGGAAAATTCTGCACTTTTCCTGAAACAGATTTATCACTAATCATATCGATGAAAATTTTTCCGCTTTTCCGGGTTTTCCATGGAATTTTCCACAAAAGTAACTTTATGCAACTCATTTCGCTCATTTTCCTTGGTCGGAAAATCTCCGGAAAAGCGTTTTACATGAATTTTCTTCGATTTTTTCTGCAAGATTTCTATACACACGTACAGTGACGGACAGACTGCAGAAACATCAAAATAGGGTAATGAAGATAATCTTGCAATGTAGTAGATACACATCAATTAGGTGGATGCTCTCAACTCTGACGTAGATGAATGTGACACAGAGAATTGATCTTAATGTGTTGAAATTTATATTCAGGATCAAGAACGGGCATCTGCCGCCATATTTAACCCTAATCGTACCACGTGTTTTTATAACGAATCATTCCACGATGTGACTCTCAGTCACTTATTAGGTTTATGGGAATAATTTAAATGTTATTTTTTATTTTTAGTTTAATTTCATTTATTTATCCAAACAAGCTATATATGTATGTACATAAAATATTATACACAAGTCATATATTTTTTGATTTCAAATAATTTAAAAAAAAAATACATTCAACAGATAAGAAAAAATTTATTTGTTGATATTTGTTGTTTGGCATATTATTATCTTTATCGAGTGTTCGGTGTATATAGTTTTTATTCATAAGCTGCAACACTGCTTTGACACCCTGCTTTTTTTGGGTGGGCACAAATGACAGCGACGCCGAATGTCGTCCTTAGTTGATGTATCATCTGGCTGGGGTTCCACTTCCATGCTGGTGGATGCGTGGTCAAGCACTTCATATTCAAGTATCGAGTGCTGCGGCGCTGTATGTGTGGTACTACAATATCCTGAACCAAACTTTTTAGGAACAACTTGCGTCGTAGGTTTGATTTCGAACGTTTCCAATTCGGATAGATGTTTAGCCAAATGACTTTCGCTGCTACTGCATACGGCAACTAAATTATAAAATAGGACAACAATTGGGCACCTATTAGTTTAACGTCTTACAGAAAATTAATGCGAAAACATCAACTCCTCGTTTTGTTTTTATTTTTGATTTATTTTTGTTATTCACATCGTGTATGTGCGGTAAAAATGCGGACGGAATGCATCTATTATTTTTCCGTAGAGTTCCAACGGACGTCAGCCCCACTTTCAATAAGCCTTGGGCCAGTTCATAACTCGTAAAGAAATTATCAAACGTGATACTGCGGTTACTGTTCTGAAATGGTACGCACAGTTCCTCAACGCATCTCTGTCCAAAATGTTGTCCTTGATTAAACGCTCCCTGTCCAAGATACGGTAATTCTTTCAATAGATAGCTGTTGCTGCTATCGAATATCCAAAAAATGTTAAGACCATACTTGCCCAGTTTTGATGGTATGTATTGCAAAAATGATACTCTTCCGCGATAATCGTCAAAGTTGGTCCAGGGATGTAGTGTTTCAATAAATTTTTGAAATGGCGCCAACTTTTCACGTTCTCAGTATGCTGGTGGTGTGCTCTTATCGTCGAATCTCAAGTGGCGGCGTAAATGGGCAAATCTATTCCTTGACATGCACGCTCTAAATAATAGGTTGCTTTGTAAAGGGTTCCAAAATTCCCTAAATTCACTTATGCCTTCCTTTTTTAGACTCGCGTTTATAACAAGGCCAATAAAAGCTTCCATTTATCAGCAGCCACTCTCTGTCCTACCATATTGGTGTATTTGACAATAATGTTGATAATTTCTTTATCGAAGAATAATGAAAAGCGTCCACCTTTGAGTTAATATGCTTGCTTGGTGGTAGCTTTACCTTATGAATACCTCTTCTGATGTGATGGGCCGAATCTTGTTGAGTATACGGTGTGCTTTTCTATTCCGTGCCATCTTTTCCAAGGTAGATTGTAGGACTCTCATTCTCTTCTTCGTCACTGCTCTCACTGCTACTAAAAGAAACCTCATCATCAACATCAGAATTGTATTCTGTTGCATTTACTATGCTCTCTGAACAATCACTTTCATTGTCTTCCAAATCAGCCTCATTATCATCAGTGTCACTTAGGTTATCCATAGCTCGACGAATTTCTTCCTCAGCCAAAATAATGTTCTTTCGTTAACTATTTCTATAAAAGGAGCTTATAACGCAAATTAATTTTTCTATAACACGGAAAACTAAATAAATCGATAGATAAAGATTCAATTTGTTATCACAACTAATATCAACTGTACATAAGCTTCTCACGTATTTAACTATTGGGCCATCAAATACGAGTATTCTTGATGCAGTATACAAACCGATTTTATATGGAAGAGGGGAAAAGATGCAGAGATATCTCTCGAAAGTGCAGCGAGATCTGTTTGCATACTGCGTAAAAATACTCGAGTGAGATGGCTGATTGAACATGTTTTTTGTTTTTTGTGCTCACACACATACATCTCTCATTTTACAGTGCCTGTATAAAACAATATAGCCGTACTTCCATTGGTGCGCATGCAGTGGCTAATACTATAATAATTCCCACATAATTGGATGCAAGCTACAACATGTCTCAATAAGTATGATTCGCTTAAGGTTTATTTATAATGTGCATATTCCATAGCATAACGTAATAATGTACTGTGTGACTGTGAGTCACATCGTGGTATAATAAGACACATTTTGTGAAAAGGGATAATTTTGATAATATGACTACTCCAAATTTACAAATACCTATTTTTTAATGTTAATTGATAATTTAAAGTAAAAACCCAAAAAATTTCTTGGAAATGCAATATGAAATAACAAAAAGGTTCAAATGTGACTCAAAGTCACATCGTGATCTGATTAGGATTAAGGGAGAAAATAACACTGGTGACGGAAGCGCAGCCATATAATCTAAGGTATGCAGATCTAATTATAAGATTACTTACCTACATAAGATCAGATCCACAAAATTCATTAATATATAAGGGTTTTCAATTGTATAATGATTTGCCAGTAGGATAAAGGAAGAAAAAACCTAAATGTATTTGTAAAACTTTGTATAGAATATATTCGAACTATGTCATAGAAATGTGCTAAAATGTAATATAAATAGTTGTATTGTTTTTGTGAGAATTACGTTTAGTGCTAATAAACTATTATTATAATTATGTAATTGTCTCATTGAAGACACTTTGCAGACATGTTACTGCAGACGTTTCCTTCTCTGGGTATTACACTTTTCTTTCTAAACAATCACGTAACATCTTTAGACATGAGCCTAAAATGTATAATAATAATCATATATGTATGTATTTATTATTGACAGATATTTATTTCTATCAGTTCAAATTAGAAAAACAAACAAACGACAGTTGTTTCACAGTTTTTGGAAAAAGTTTGCATTTTTAATGCGCTTTCCAAATTACGTAAATATAGGATTTAATTTTATGTTGACCAAATTTTAGTTTATTTGAAAAATTCTTAAATATATCCTCCTTTTTTCTTTGTAGTTTTAAATTTCCAAAAGCTTACATAATGAAAAAATAATTGAATTGCTATAAAAATTGCTAACATTACGTAATCTGTACATAAGATGGCAACAATTTTGTCATGTTACTGTGAAAAATCGTCTTCTAAAAACTTTTCTTAAAACGGTTCTAGCATTTTTTGGCAAAGTTTTAGTCCAATGTCACATGAGCTTCAAAATGGCGGCGCGTCCAATTGCCCGCGCATCACGATGAAAATCTCGTTGTTGTCACACGAGCATAAAATTATGTTGCTCTTTTCTATTAGCTATTTAGCTTGATTTTAACTTTCGATCAAAATTAATGTTCCAAATGATTTTTATATGCTGTTGGAAAACTTTTTGCATTCACTAAACAGCGAAAAATATTTCACCAGGCATCCTAATTTGAAGGAATTTTAAGAACTAAAGGGTTTTCCAATAAGAGGTGTTATTTTGATATTCAAAGAAAATTGCCATTTTTTGAGATAATTGATCGGATCTTTATTTTATTATAAAGAGGAAGATATGCCGCTAAAAATGGAAAATAACATCAGCCAAATGACCACCACGACCACGCCTATAGGACCATATCCTGTTCATGAAAATTTCCATAACCAAATCGCAGTGGCTGCCCTATGTCCTCGATAGCCGCACGAATTCCATCTTTGAGGTCTTGAATCGACGCTGGGCTGTTGGCGTAGACCTTCTCTTTCACGTGGCCCCAAAGGAAGAAGTCGCAAGGTGTTAAGTCACAAGATCTCGGTGGCCAATTGTGATCACCTCTTCGAGAGATAACACGGTCCGGAAACTTTTCCCGTAAAAGATCAATGGTTTGGTTGCTTGTATGGCACGTAGCGCCGTATTGTTGAAAGTAAACGTTGTCCGGATCAATACCATCCAATTCCGGCCATAAAAAATCATTAATCATCTGTCGATAGCGCAATCCATTCACCGTAACTGTTGCTCCAGCCTCATTTTCGAAAAAGTAAGGTCCAATGACCCCGCGGAACAATAAACCGCACCAAACAGTCATACGTTGAGGATAGAGAGGCTTTTCAACAATAACTCTTGGGTTTTCCGAGGCCCAGATGCGACAATTTTGCTTGTTGACGAAGCCATCGAGGTGGAAATGGGCCTCATCACTCAAGATGAGTTTTCGATGGAATTCCGGATCATTTTCATGCATTTCAAGGACCCAATCAGCAAAGACTCGACTTTGTTGATGATCGGCCGGCTTGAGTTCTTGTGTTAACTGAACTTTATAAGCCTTAAGATCCAAATCTTTATGCAAAATACGGTGTAATGACGTTTGTGGAATGCTTAATTCCAAAGAACGACGAGGAATGGACAAACCTGGGTTTTCTTCAACATTTTCGGCTACAGCAGCAATATTCTCGGCTGTTCTTGAGCGACGTGCACGGGTTTTATTCTTCACATCACTAACTTGTCCCGACAGCTCGAATTTTTCTACCAATTTCTGTATTGTAGTCCGACAAGGTGCTTCACGACGACCCAAAAATGTTCTAGTTTTACGAACCGTCTCTGCCACATTTTCACCATTTTTATAGTGAATTTTAATAATTTCAATGCGTTGTTGAATCATGTATTATTAATTAATGAATCATATTTATTAATGGCGTAGTTTCTACTTGTCAAATGTCAAAAAATGACAGCTCCAAAAGTGACATCTACCGAAATAGCGGGCTAATTAAAATAACACCTCTTATTGGAAAACCCTTTACTATTATCGTATGTCCTGTTATGATTTTAGTATATTTCGTTCCTAGTGTCCTAAAGATCTGGTCACTGGGGTATCTCTTCTAACAACAACAGTTTTCTTACTTATAATTTAAAAGCACCATCAAAAGCACTACGCTTCTAATTACAAATGACACCCGACCATTTGACAGCCCGTGTGGCAATGCAGATGCCTATCAGTAGTCCCCATGATGCTCTTCACTTCGTGGGTCATGAGGGAGAACGTCCGCCAGACCAAATTGGTTCGCGCTGCTTTTGGTCGCAGGGAGCTTGTGTGTACTCTTCCACTCGTATGTACATACTTTCATGACGCGCGGTGTCAAAAAGTAGCACGGCATAGCTCGTCTGGCATTGGCCTTAATCATTTAAAATATCTAGGAATTTGTTGAGGCAACGCAAAGCCCAATCTTTTAATTTGTCAGGGAAAATGTTTCAAATTCTTCATTCTCATCGTCCAGTAAACTGATTCCATCTAAATCACTGCCACAGTGTTCTTGCAGTACATCAGAAAATGTTATTCAATTTCATCAAACAAAACTTCACATTGTTTAGTTAAGTCTGTGTCACATGTTTTAAGCAAAATTTGTTCCGGACGTTGTACCTATTACTTACATACTGAACACGTCTAAAACATAACTATAATCATAGCAGTAGTCAACTTTGACTGCTGGCAAGGCAAGTTTTGTTCAGAGTTACTAAGGTCGACTTTCCTGAAATTGTTGTGATACGATTTTGTCGACAATTTGTCGTATAAATTTTATAAAGGGGTAGTTCAGAGGATAAATAAAAATAAATAATATGGAAAATAAAAATAATGATATTAATTGAGAGCAATAATAGATGCACCGAAAATTTATAATCAAGCAATCACTATATTCCTATATGTTTCCTCGTGTTGAACCTGAGTTAGTGCTCATTAAAATGCAGTTGAGTTGAGGTTTCGTTGAATCTATTTTAACTCCACGAGACCAGTCAAGTTGAGTTGGGTTTAGTATAAGCATCTATTTAGAATAGCGGATGAGTGTTTTATCCAACATATATCCGGCTACTTTGTACAAAATATTTCTGTTGTCAACTCAACTCAGAAGTCGTCCATGGAAACAGCATCGAATTGATTCAGCCAGCAAATACTACGATAACTCAAACCTAACTCATTTCTGACTCATGCAAACATACACAAATAGCACAAAGCTACTAAAAGATTACATTCACTGACACATTTTAAAAAAAAATTGTTTAGCTTGTTACAAAAAGGACATAAATCTAATCTAATTGTAAAATACGCAAAGTTCTGTTATTGTAACAATTTGGTAATTAACTTTCTTTCAGTTTCAAAACAGTATCTAAAATAGCATTGTCATTGTCAAGTTAGTTACCCAGTTTGTTTTACAATACTAAACTTATGTCCAAAAATCTGTTTGATAACACATACTTAACATTTTACATCAAAGTTACTTAATTGAAACTCTTTTGTGTTCATGTGGGGTCAGAAGTTACACCACGTAAACAAAGTATAGCATTAGGTAACAGATTATAATTAGATACTTTTATGAAGAGGCCTCTATTTAAAAAAGTTTCAAAAATTTTACGTTTTAGACAACTTGTGTCAAGATGGCTGTTCAATAAAAGCAATATTTTAAAACATATACATATACGACGATAGCGGTAGATGGTATTATTGTGCCTATCCATCCATCTGTCCGCCTGTCAGCAAGATATCTTGAGCAAATTTTGACTTTGAGATCTAAAAATCAGGCAAAAGCAGACAATTTTGATTTAAATACGAAAATTTTGATTGTAGTATTCTCCGAAACAACTGACCGAACAGATGAAACTTGTTTTGTAGTTCTCATCAAAAAAGGCAGATGGCGCTTTAAAAAAGCCTAAATTAAAAATTGTTTGTGCACGTGAAATGATTGAAGGAGGTATGAAAAATTCAACATGAATTTTATCTTGACGAAAACTTTCCATTCCTTAATTTGTTAAAAATAAGAAACAAATTTGGCCGAGGACTTTCATTTAAGTATTTTTAACCTATTGCGATCAATTTTTCAGCTTTTATCAAAATGGGGTTAGGGCTTAAGGTATACATGATCGATCTCGAGAACGATTATACAAAGTTGATTTTGGAACTAAATATTTCATTGCTGCTGGCTTTAGACAATTTTCGCTCTCTTAAATCTCTTAAAGTGGCATCCATACAAAAACGAGGAAGTATGAATTATTATGAAATATCACTCTTCTCTTCTCCTTTTTTTTAACCACTGCTTGCAGCCTGAAACACCAGAATGACTTGCAATTTTACTATAAGTTCTTTATTCGTTGTCGCAAAAGCTCAATTCCAAATTCGGTGGAGAAAATTTGGAAAACGTCAATCCTTTAACTTCTCATTTTCCTTTATTCAAACATAGAATTTCAGAACTGGAAACTCTCAGTAAAATAAATCTGTTCAAGATTTTCAAAATTGTTAATTATACCATTTCTTCTCATAATATCCAACTTAATTAGTTAAGGGTACGTACCTACCCAAACATTTGCATACAAAAAATAACAAAATCAATTATGTACCTACCAGCGGATATGGGTTCATTTCAAACTTCTAAGCTGGGTAATTCCTTACACAATATGAAATTAAATTTCCTCCAAGAAAGCTTTTATCTGAGGATTGTGACCTATTTTAAATTTAAATTAAGACGGAAAAATGCCAACTTTCACCTTATACTTTTAGCTAAAACCATTGTAATTTATGCGCTCAAACCAAACTCAGAGATTTATGGAACATACCGTCAAGGTTATAATTATTAAATACGAGCGATCCATAGAAGCCTCTATATCGGAACGAAATGTTTCTACGTTCAGGATTTAAGATGAGCGTAATCATCAACTCTAAGTTTTTTGATCTATACACACTGTTATACCGCAAAAGGTTAGACTATTAGAGAAAATTATGATGATGATAAATGCTATAAGCGTTCCTAATTAAAAATTTTCCTTTCAGTATTCGGAGGAAATTTTGATAGAACTGAACTTGATGTGAATTATTTCAGAGAAAGGAATCCCTTAGGCTTTCATTAGGTGTCTAAAGGAGGTTGCTTTTGTAGAAGTTATTTCTGAAATAATTTGATTTACCTTATTACCCGCATTAAGTTTAATTTAGTACAGATAATTGTTTGAAAAATGATAAGTTCAATTATTTGAAAAATTATTGTGAATAAACAAAATAAGGATCCCATAATGATGTGGTATAACAGACAATAATTCTCAAATAAGTTAAACAGAAAAGGATAAGAAATATAGATATATAGATTTCATAAATGTGAAGCATATTTAGTAGATGTTTTATAGCTAAATATGTACCTATGTATATGTTTGTGTGCTTTAATGCACGGAATCAAAATTCAAAGCCTCATTAAAGCATTAAGTACTGAAGATTATAACGCCAAAAATTGGTTTTCGCTTATACGTAAAGCCCGGAAAGCCCTAAAAATAATTGCGATGATCGATTACAGCTAAGAGAATTCGTTGCAAGTGTATTCTGGTTCTGAATATGAAATACAACTGGCAAGGCAACAGGAGACGTAGGCTATTGGAAAAGAAAACGTGTGAAATTCTGCCACCGTATAATCGTTATTTATGTGCGTAAGTTTTTGAGTAACTAAGTCAGCAAAATAAAATACTCGTCAAATATTTGTGACTTATACAATGGTGCCGTCGGGCTTCCGGCCACAACAAAACTATGAATCATTCATGTTAAGGGCTACAGACTGTTTGTAAGTAAGTAAGTAAGTAAGGCTTAATTTTTATATTTATAGAGAGTGCAGTAAGACAAGTCTTTTCATTAGTACGTCTTAAATTAACATTTTTCAGCACTAACTAGAATAACAAAAGTACCTATCGTGAGTTTGAGCATATGTAAGAAATGGTAATAATAAATATAGAGGAAGAAGAAAAAAATAATTATATAGATAATAAGCTCCATAATACTATTTCTAATATAACAAACAAATCCAAAAGAACTAAATATGAAGACTTAAGAGAACTAAAGATAAAGAAAATCCCAGAGCATGTGTAGTCAACCGACAATAATAATAATAATTAATCTAGATGTCATCACCCTAATGATGTGTGCTGCCAGAGTAACCGTTTAAAGGAAGTGGCCGAGCTCGTTCGCTGAACCGAAACAAGAAGAGCGTTCCAAATGCGAACAGCATGAACAGAGTTAGAAGATTTCAAGACCAAATATTTGAAGCGAGGCAGTAGCAAGTCATTACGTCTGTCACTATGCAACATATTTATAAATTCGTATAGGTATGCCGGTTTACGTGTGTTCAGTAAGTTGTATAGAAAAAGTAATGCTCCGCGTTGTAAATATGTTTCCAAAGAGCAATCCAGGATTCGGTGTCGAAAGGGAGAAATGTGATCATATCTGCCAAGCCTGAATGCGAATCTAATTGAATCATTAAAGGCTACTTCGAGCTTAGAATCTTTTAGAGTCATGTGACAGATGCAGCAATATCAGTGTCTTGACCAACCTTATATGCAGGTTTGTAGAGAGCAGGTCAGCATACAACCAAAGTCGGCGAAGTACCTTACCTCTTACCTAGTTTCATTTTAATATGGTCGCAACAGTCCATTTGTGAATTTAACGTAATGCCTAAGTTTTAACTTTATGTACATGTGATATAGTGGTGCGATCGATCTCTATCAAAGGAAAAGCGCTTGAGATTTTTTGGAGTTGAGCTTCAGATTATTGTTTATTGACCATTTTAATATATTACGAAGATCTTCGTTAATTCTGCTAACACAGTCCCATGAGACTGATCACGTCATCAGCGTACAGATGAATAGAGCGATTTCTGATAACAGTTGGCAAATCATTAATAAAAAGACTAAGGAACAGAGGTCCAAGCATAGATCCTTGTGGGACTCTGGCAGGCCAAGAAAGCCTAGACGAAACAACTTCGTTCACTTTAAAGTTTCCAATTAATTTCAGTCCCGGCGAGCCGAATCCAAAAATGCTCTTCAGCTTGTTAAGAAGTGGTATCGAAAGCTTTCGTGAAATCGAGGAAGCCTAAGAGCGCAATGCGGTCATCATCCAAAGCGGCTTTAATGTCCGTAGTGACTTTTAAGAGAGCTGTCTCACAGCTAGGCCCAGGACGAAAACCTGACTGCCAAGGGAATTCATTCGAACCAGGTGCTTGGATATTTGATTTGTCATGATTTTTTCTAGTGCCTTCGCTAGAATACAATCTAATTTGCAAGCATAGCATAAAGACTCTGCGTCTTTCACTTTTTTGCATACAGTGGTAAGTAAAAGATCTAACTGAGAAGGGGACTCGGTATTGAAATATGTGGGGGAGATTGGATGAAAAATTGGAATATGTAGGATTGATTGTCATTACGAAGGATATTAACGTTAAAGTCGCCAGCAACAATAATGTGAGTGCACTCATGAGGTAGAGCTGACAAAGAAACATCGAATTCACCTACACTGCCCGGACGAAATAATTTTGGCGGACAGTAGACTGAGCAAAAAACGCATTTATCAAGCTCCGATCCTACCTCCACTCAAATGAACTCCAGTGCACTATCACGGGAGTGGCATAATATCTTGAATAGGCGACTCTTGCGCTAATTTGACATTTAAACTTAACGAAATCTTTCTTGTGCCTTTCCATGACTGTGTCAGGTTCTAATAGGTAGACTAAGTTTGTCATTCCGTTTGTAACACCTAGAAATAATTATGGTTGAGCGAAATGGATTAGACACCCGCGCATTAAATTAAAAGTTAATTTGATTGATTGAATCTAGAGGGTATCATACGAATTGGTCTAGGACCAATTCTACCTTTTTTACTTTTTATCTTTTTTAATATCAGTTCCACAGACAAAATACTGAACCACAATAGCTGTAAAGCTACTTAAGTTTGACAAACGCGCTCTTAAAATTAAACAGACGAAGGTACCCAAATCAACTTTCAACTCTTCGGAGGGGAACTTTTGTTAAGTTTAAATATAAAATTTTCCGTAAGTATAGTGCGCTAAGAGTCGCTCATTACTTACAGACGCGATGGGTCATACAATTAAAGAAAAAACAAGAGTGGTACTGCAAATTAATGGAAGGCACAAATCTTCAATAAAATCAACTTTCATTATTTTAAATTTAAAACAATAAAAATTTCAAGATAATAACCCTTACGGAATGTGATATCGACTTAGGGCAAAAATGTCAAAAATTCATAAGTAAACCTCAGTCTCGTTGAAATTCGTAAAGTCCTTTACGGCTATTGTGGTTCAGCCTAAATACATCACCATACCTTCGGGTTAACTGTGGTGAGCACCAGATCAGGTTATTCAGACATAATGACTGACCTTCGCTCACTTGGGCACATGCTTAAAACCACTTCACATCAAAAACAAGAACCGAAAATTTAAACCGAAAAACTCAATTCATTCATTTATTAGTAAAATTCTTAGTTTATTCTATTTCCCATGATTTTATTAATCATTGGAGCAAAAATCTTGTTTTGAAGTGGAATAAATTGAGTTTTTCGGTTTACATTTTTTTGATTCTTGTGTTTGATGTGAAAGTGCCTTACGCAGGACTTGCTCGCCAAGGGTTCTAATGTCCGGGCAAAGGCTTTGTAACCATTATCAGATTTCCGGAAAACTAACTCGGTATTAACCTTCTTAAAAAGGGCGAACGTAAACTGAACCTATCGCGCGTGCTTGGGAGGTCGGATCTCCGGGCTGACGCCCCTATTTTATGATAATAATAGTAACAAGACCGGTCACAAAAATCCTGGCTTGATTTTTAAGCAAACATCAGCCTAGCCCAAATACAACTTTTGTACATTTCGAAAGCTGTTAGCATCTGCAAATTTTACCACTCCTGCCATCAGCAAATTCTAATATGTATGGCTTTTTTACGCTTCGTTGTTCATTTAAGGATTCTAAATATATATTTAGCGTACTAGATTCAGTTTCTCTGCTTAAGCATTCAATTTAAATGCACAATTCAATTAAGTTGTTTCGTTGGATCCTTTCTCACCTTCTGTCAAATCAATGTTTGGGTGCACACTATATTCAATACTGCCATTATTTACTCTTAATCTCTTAATTTAATTATATGTTGGTAAATATATTATTATAGTTTATATCATTTTTATTTTTGCGAGTTTCATAACGCGTAGACTACTTCTTTACTGATCGGAAGCGGATTCAAATGAAAAAACATTTGGATATTTTCAAAAAATCCTTTCACTGAAAACAGTAAAGAAACAGGCCCTGTTGCTATGTAACTAAACTGAAAGCTGTTGCACAAAACAATTATACTCTTCTCATAAAATTCTTAAATTTATTCTTTATTTGTTTGTTTTTTTTTACGCTAAATACCACATGTCAGGATTAATCATGTTTCCAAAAATATTTTAACACATCCTACAATATGTGTGTCACCATAATCCTTATGGCTTCATAAATCATTCGCCAAAGTATTCCTGAAATTATTATAATGTTGCCACTTGTGTGCTCCTTCGAATACGGCCAAAAAACAGTTAAATAAATGGGCAAAATAAAATTATTAGACGTCTCCATTTTACGATTTGTTCAAGATGTATCTAATTAGGTGGGGGAGCGGAAATAGCTATATAAATTTCCTTTCGCCAGAAAAAGTCCACCAAATTTGTTTCCTTAAGAGCATAGCACAAAATTAAAGCAGCACGTTGGTGTATGTGTGTGTGTGTTTTCAAATTCTGACAACGTCAACCTCATATCCGAAATTGTTGGCCTCTTATTTCATTACTAAAATTCTCCTAAAATGGTACTTGAAGGGTCTTCAAGCGCACATTCTTATATAAATGGGCACATACGTGGATAGCGTATCTACCACCTCTTGTGGAATATTTTAGGTCTAGCATAGTATATATACATATGTATGTTCCTACCTATCTCAATCGCATGGAGCACTAAAGTGGAATATTAAGCGCGTGAGGAGATTATGTCGACATTGTTTATAATGAACCAAATATATCTCATTACGGATATTAAGTTCTAGGATTAGCATAAGACTAGCAATCCTTATAAGCTTTTAGATTATGAGCGCATCTGAAGTACGTTCATATAACATCCTCATCCGCATAGTTAGACTATATGCAGATGTTGATGGATATTTCACATCGTGATTTATTTCTAGCGAAGCGAGTTGGTTTTATTGAAAGAAGGAAAAAAATTTAAATTCAGGAAATGTAGGAAATGTTACATGTAGACAAACAGCTGTGGAATGACTCTATGAATGACGGCTCGTACAAAAATATTTAGTCTCGCAAAAGGAGTATAATTTGGAATCTATAGATGCAATTTGTAAAGTTGGCAGTTTTCCTTAGTTGTAACAATAGCAAGCCACAAAGTGATTGAAGTTTAAAACGTCAGCGCTGATAAATTATAAAATTAATTTTGTCATAATGATGATGGAAAAAAGTAATATTATAACACAAAAATACATACTTAAAATCCAAATAAATAAGCTCTAAATTATGCCCGAAGAAATCCGAAATAAATTCCCCGATCTTTTGATCTATTAGGCCAGCGGGGTTTTTTATTGCAGCTTTTATGCAGAATCGTGCTAGTAAAGTTTCCCTTGAAATCTCAAAACGAGCATGTAAAAATTGCTGGGAATTAGGAAATCTCAAGCAATCAGAACACTTGGTCAAGAAGGTATATGTCTAACGGATAAACGTTGGAGTTTAAATAAAAACAAATTTATTTTGTGAATTCGAATAAATGAATCGTGCGGAAATTATAAGCGTGTTTTACTTACAGTTGAAATGGAAATTTGAAAATGGAAAATGAAAAATCTAATTTTGAAAACAGTTTTAAACTTAATAAATTCGACTTGGAAAAATATGAAAAAAATAAAAAACAATAATAAAAGTTTATTTAAACCGAATTTAATGAATTGTCGAAATTCTAGACTTCTATGCGTAATACAATCAATGCAACAACCTTACATCCATTATTATTCTTAATTGCTAAAAACCTTGAGTTGACATTATTTACGTGGGAATGACAATTCCATGCCAACGAGCTGCGACGTGACACCGTCGTATTGCATCGTGAGGATGTAATGTGATGCTTCATATTTTTCTATAGGAAAGTTATAGTTTCAGTGATTGCGTGTTAACTTATACAATGACGATGTTTTTTTTTCTTTTCTATTTTTCTCCGAAAAATCGATTGAATTTTTATGGAATATTTTTCGTTTCCAACTCTACGTGGAAAGAACTAAAAGAGAACGAGATATGCTTTCCAAATCAATCATACTGGAACTGGACAAAATTTCTGCTACGTTGCTTATTGTGTCTTAAGCCAGATTGAGACAGACTATTTTAATCAAACTCAAACAAATGTACAAGAAACAAAATTTTTCATGGTTGCGGACGTCTTCAAATTGTCTACAAGCATTCATAAAGGGAATGCCCATTTTACACCCGACATGAACAGACATGATAAATGTCTTAAGCGGTGCATTATGATAATCTGAACATATTTTATTAACAATGTTTATTTCCATTAAGCGGGAGAAGTCTTGAGCGGGTCAAGGTTTCATCTAGCTTATTTTGGAAAATCTAGTACAGAATCGAATTTCTCAGGTCCTGAGAAGAAGTTTGAGTACCCACACTCCTATACTCGGAGGCTTAAATAGCCATCCCCATACTCACTGTTTTTGTACTTCTCCCCCTTTTTAATCGAATTGAGGTACTAGATTTTGCGCACCTTAGATCGACTCTAACTCGGTAGAGTTATGTCCGATCGGAAAGCGAGTATCACTGTTGACCTCAGTTCAATACCAGCTACGATTCGTAAAAGAAAACTTTTCTCTGGATACTTTAAAAGTTTGGAGTAGGAACCCCAGCGGGGCGGAGGTGATTCCAAGACGTCATGTTGCATATCAAATTAAAGGTCTCGCCAAGTACGCCAAGTACTATTGGAAGGTGTAGTTTTTTCCCAATTAAGAAAACTTTCACGGGACGTTCTTGCCGCCGTAAACCCATTTTCATGTAATTGGGTCACGTACACCCCAGTTACATTTCGCACATATTTTTGCAGCTCTTCTTCCATGGCCATTAGTACTCTGGTATGAACATTTTTTTCATAGGATGTCATTTTGCATGACTCGCCAATTCCGTAGAATCAGGAGATGTAGAAAAGTCCACTGTGTCACCCAAGAAAGTCGCTCAAGCTACATTCGATCGCCAAAGCTTTTCCCCGCTTAATTAAAATAAAAATTGTTAATAAAATATGTTCAGAGTATCATAATGCATCGTTTAAGACGTCTCCCATGTCTGTTGATAACGGGCCTAAAGTTGTATGAAAAGTGTTTGTTGAGGTCCACTCAAACCTCAAACGTTTACTCTATTTGTAATGTTTGTAATGTAACAGTCCTTTCAAACTATCACACAAAATACGTATAAATTTGAATTGGCCGGTAGCAAAATGCAAAATTAATTGAGTCCATTTTTGAATCAAATATCATTTAGTGAGATCTATGCTTTTTTGATAAATTGTTGTAATTAACTGCGTTATTATGATTGTGTTTTTTTTTCTCGATAATTAATAATTAACTAATTCAATAAGTACGACTTGCACGTCACTAAAGTTGTCTAGTTTTCTTACCAATGATAGATGCCACTGACATTGTACAAAAATGTTGAAACAGTTATTCGTCTTTGTCTTCAAAGCCGTATATAATCACAGGTCACATAGTCACAGCTATAATAAAACCTGCACCTAATACAATAAGTTTACTTATCTCCATAATTATACCATAATACTGAAGTGAAGCACGACTATGACAGCATTGACTCCAAATCTATGCAAATGGCTGGCAAATGCATGCAAGTTATTCTTCTCTAATTATGAATAACCTTTTATGCCATTGAATTTCGATAATTACAGTTACAAACCATCAGAAAATTCCTTGCACTTGCAATATTAACTATCGAACAAACTGTCAGTGCAGTTAGGATTTTACAGTACCCTAGAAACTGCACATTCTCAAGTAGATACAATCACCTAAATACACTGTTTAATTCAAAATGCGTTTCTACACCACCATAATTTATCGTAGATAGGTTTTGAGCAGCAATGTCTTTTCTTAATGTCAATAATGTTCTCAGTTGCTCTACTGATTTCAAATCACCAGTGATTGAACTATAAAAATTTTGTTTGCTTGGAATTTCATTACAAAATTAGATGAGCTTATGATGGAATTGCAATAGGTGTTCGTTCGGGTCGGTGCTGGTTCTACTTATTGCGGTTATGCATATTGCTTCATCATCATGGAGGAACAAACGATAAAATTTTCCTCGTCCTATATTTCATTCAGAAAACTTTGTCCTTTAAATTTAACAACAGTGATAAAGTTTATACATACACGTATACCCTTAAGGTATAAGGTCAGTACATACTTGCTGGTACTGCTAAGGATAATATAATTGCTGTACAATACTTGACCCCCACCAGAGTATACATACGTGACATCAACTCAGTCAAAACTGTCAAGAAATCAGGAACAGGAATATAAACTTTCATTTAAATAGCCTCAAGAATTCAAGGGATCAACTCGTACAAATAGAATAACATATTAATATCCTGCAGGAACATCCTCACAGCAGGCGGAAGAGAACCATAGATGAATTCATGAAATTTCAAAGGAATATTTGAGTTTTAATAAAGTTTCGAAATACTTCAATTGTCTCAAAATTCTTGCTATAATAAGTCTAAACGTCACACAAGTATGGAAAACTTTTCTCTAAACTTATTTCCTGCAAATGAAATCCCATATTTACTCGATTAACTGAACACTCGTAAACTCCGCTTTTAAGAGGACAGAAAAAATCCCACTTAAGAATGGTTTTTTAAAGGATGAGGAGATTGAAATCGTCCATTTTATTTTCTGTACATTAAGTACCTTAGTAGCAGTGGACCAATCAACACAACGCTGCTGGTAGCATGGTAATGATTATTCACCATTCAATTCCAGGCCTTATTCCATCCTACATCCTACGGGAAATTAGTCAACATCAGAGGCTTGGGGAAGCTTTCTCTCTAGGATCCATCGGGTTTAGTTATTATGTTCAAGTAATCCATCGGATGGATCATTCTTCAACGCTCAATCTTTTTCGTATGGGTGTTAATTAATTTGTTTTGTCTGAGACAGCTCTTGCAGATTATAGAGATTTCTGCTCCTTCTCCCAGCACTTTAGAACAGCTTTAAGGTGACATTTGGAAATGACACGACAGGAGTCTGGTCCAATCGATGGAACTTCCGCTCCCATTATTTGTTGTCCCATTGGTCCTGTGACCTTCATATCCAGGTAATCACGCGAGGATAGTTTATTTTTCTTCTAGCCATTTTATTTGTCCATAATCAGATATGTGTTATTCGATACGTCCCATCTATGAATTTTGTTGCTATAAAGCGAAAGTTAAATCCAGAATGTCTTATTTAATCGAGAACATAAAGGTTGCTTTTTATTTTTACGATTCAAATAAAATTATTAAATGTAAGAGAAAAAACAACCGCCCCGTCCGGTTTTTGAAGCCAGGACCTGCCGCTTTCCGGCCGACTGCTCTTACCCAGAGGTAAGCTCAGAAGCTTACGAGACAGATGTCTTTTACCTCTCGTATTTATTAATTTGTCTAGCCTTTTAGCCACATTTGCTTCCGGCATTAACAAGTCGTTGGAGGCGAACAAATAAATTTGTAATTTTTATTTATTTTTCGATCTTGTCCAATATTGGACTCGAACTTGAAATTTTTAGAATCCGTCAGACAGAATAGAAGAATTTTTAGAAAAACTTTTTATTTTTACAATTCAAATCAAATTATTAAATATGAGAGAAAAAACAACCGCCTCGTCCGGTTTTTGAAGCCGGGACTCCGCAATTTGTTTGATGTTTATGGCATTTACAGCCTTTATTTAAACCGCACTAAAAAAAAACCTCAGAATAAAATACGGAAAGGATCTTCGACCATTTGGACCGACACATAAGTGAAACGTAGTGTGTGTAATGCGATATAATTATAGCTGATCTTGCATAGATAAAGCAGAAATGCAGCAATTAGTGGCAATGCTATAAAACACCCGGATAGAAGATTGCTGACCAGCGATGAGAAGCAGCTCAGTATGTGCAGCAAAAAGTAATTAAGCTGATATCAGACTTAATCCAACAAAAAACGAAGAAAATGCGGATTAATACAAGCTCCCTCTCCAAAATACAAATATGTAACGAGTGAATGAATGTGGTAAAGAGTATCCTGTTCAGTTGTAAAATTACTAAATCTAGAAGTCCTTTTTCCCAGATCTAGCAAATATAGAACTAGAGCAAGAGCAAAATTTTAAATCTATGCTGCTCTATGTTTGCGGTTACCCAATTCATAACACGTCATGTGAAAACTTTTGTAAATAGGTATTTGAGCCGTATCCAAAAATTTCTTTGACAATACCGGACTCTCAACTGAAATACAAAAAAACCCCGTTGAACATGAAGACTGAAAAGTTCTTGGAGGAGAGCAATCATGGTAGAGGATGGGAGATTAAAACTATGTAGCTGAAAGCCATAACAAAAAACTGTACGCTTTGGAGAGCTACTATTGCTACCCTAGTTTGTTTGTTTACTACTGTTGTTACTCTATTTTGCTCAATGGATTAGAGAAGATCGATGATGATGATGATGATGATTTTACATAGGCGGTCAATCATTATACTGATTCAAAATGCATTAATAACCATAGTTGCTCTTTAGGAAGGAAAATTATTATTTAGCTTTATTATTGAAATCAGAACAGAAATGAACACACTGGGCGGACACTATTAGCGTTGGGATCATCTTTATTATTATTATTATGATTAAAATGGAAGATACATAGAGACATTCGCCTTTTATCTAGTTACTGTTGGAATCATCTTCACGAGTAGCTTAATCTTGTCCAGATATTTAACAATCCCCAGAAATGCATTTTAACTTCCTAATGCAATCAAGTATATTATACCCATTGGCCCCTGACCACCGACGGACGATTCAGCCATTTCATGAGTATGCTGCCATCTAGGATAAATGTCTTGCAATTAAATTGTTGTAACTCCATTTTCCCTCTTTAATCATTTCTCTGACAACGCAATTTGTATTTTCCAAATGAGCTGTGCTTATTTTCATGGCCCGGAGATGACATTTGCTACTGGGATTGAGTGCATCCGTATGCATGCATAGTACCTTCATATTATGTATTTTTTAAATTTTCCAGATTTTATAAACAAACGACATCTTCCAGTGCATTACGTTTTCTATACAAAACTGGCATTTTGCTGAACCATGTTATGTTAAAAATGAACTTCTCACTACATCCACACACAGTGCACGTTTCAATCCTCATGGGCTGTGGTATACTGTTAGAGTATGGTCTATGATGACAAGGAAAATGAAGTTCTTACTATATATACCTACATACATACTCGTACGTATACATATGTAGCCTAGCTATATATAATAATATGTTCACTCATGTAATTTACCATACCCTGGAAGCATGAAGTGAACACAACTTTCATTATTTTGTGTTTTGCATGCCTTTCGGTATGTAGAACGGGTCAAATATGTATGTGCTTCCGAGTACAAGCCGTACGTGATATCGTAAAAGCATTTAGGATACCTCATTCGTCTTCATATGAACAGGAGCGCAACAAAAGCATCATAATGAGGACATGGGGATATTTCAGATAAATTGCATAGAATCAGCTAAAACATTGTTATTTTGTTTTTGAAATACATTATAGTACCTACCTAACTTGTCATCATTAACTTCACAGAACTCCACTTAATAGACAATGATCAGAGTGTCGATACCGAAATGAAAGGGCATTTCAAGAAATATCGATTACGGCTCTATTCAATATCACAAATTGAAGTAAAACCTATTCTCGAACCAGAAGAAAGGGTGGCCTGAGTAATTCCAGTGGGCTTACACTAATTATATATTGATTCGTTATTATACATAGATGGAATGTTCGTGGCTATGTTAGGTAAAATACAAAGTTTTCTAACCGAAAGTTAAAAAAAAAAATACAAAAAACTGTGCACCTTTATTGTCAGTTGTTTTCAGTACGAGCTATAAATATGTTTATAGTATTAAAAATGTTGTTCTACGACAGTCAATTCCAAAAATAGTAAAATATCGATATTGATCAAAGATTTTTTTTTTCACTACAAT
This sequence comes from Dioctria linearis, assembly GCA_963930735.1. Classification (NCBI taxonomy): domain Eukaryota; kingdom Metazoa; phylum Arthropoda; class Insecta; order Diptera; family Asilidae; genus Dioctria; species Dioctria linearis. Next base: position 28,836,701 of record OZ005741.1, read on the forward strand.
GCAAACGTCTATGACTGATTGTTTTGGCAATGTATAAAAGCCCAAAACATTTTATGGCAACACCAAAAAAGGGATGCCCGATTTAGTCTATTTTTGAACTTGAAATTACAACTTTTATGGAAACATTTTTGATCTTGTCCAATGGTGGACTCGAACTTGAAATTTTTAGAATCGATCAGATGGAATAGAAGAATTTTCAGAAAAACGTTTTTTATTTTTACGATTGGAATTAAATTAATAAATACAAGAAAAAAAAACAACTGCCTCGTCCGGTTTTTGAAGCCGGGACCTGCCTCTTACCTCTGAGCTAAAGAGACAGATGTCTTTACTTCTTATGTTTATTGATTTTTCTAGTCTATTAAGCCACATTTGCTTCCAGCTGGCATTAACCAGTAACGATGGAAGCGAACAAATAAAAATAAAAATTTCAAATTCGAGTCCATCATTGGACATGATCAAAAATAAATAAAAAATTACAAATTTATCTGTTAACTTCCATCGTTACTGTTTAATGCCAGCTGGAAGCAAATGTGGCTTAAGAGCAGCCGCCCGGAAAGCGGCAAGTCCCGGCTTCAAAAACCAGACGAAGCACTTATTTTTCCTCTCGTATTTAATCGTAAGAATAAAAAAAAGTTTTTCTAAAAAATCTTCTATTTTATGCAAACGTTGTGTACAAAATTTTAGCTCTCCACGTCGACGCGTACTGAGCCAGTGTCCAAATATACAGTAAAAACCAAAGTTTTGTATAGGGGGTGCCCGATTAAGTCCAGTTTTGAAATTTTATTTACTATTCTTATGAAAACACCATGTAGCGCTCTCTACGTTGACACATTCTCGGATAGTGCCCAAATATATAATGAAAAATTAAATTTTTGTATGGCAATCCTACGAAGGAATTGCCCAATTGGCCCCAATTTTGAACTTAAATTTACTTTTTTTTTCAAATCCAGTATGCACGTTCAGTACACGCGTTCTGAAGTTATAGTGAGAACGGACGAAAAGATGGGCAGATGACTTTATCTAGGCAATAAAAAGAACAAATGTCGGTCGTTTTCACAGAGTTTTTTTTTCATCAGCAGAACTTAGTTAAGAAGTAATTTTAGAAAATATTAGATTGGTAAGAAAGTAATGTCGTTTTCTTCAGGAGATTTCAATTTCTTATATTAAAGATTAATCAATGAAATATTACCCGCTGTTTTCTATCACCTTTCTCCATTTGTCAACAAGACCATTTATGCCGCATGTAAAAAGGTCTTTTCTTGTCTTTTCTTTAGATGCCAGGAAATCTACCACTTCCCTCTCTGTACATCCTGAATATTTTTAAATTGTTTTCTTTTGAGAAAAATTTGCATCGAGAAGAATAAGTAGTAGTCAGATGGAGCCAGGTCAGGTGAGTATGTTGGATGTGATAAAACTTCATATCCAAGAGCCTGAAACTTCTCCTTGGTCATTAAGCCTCGTGAGGCCCTGTATTGTCATGTTGAAAGACAAAGCTTTTTTGGTTATATATTTCCAGACGTAGTTCGCGATTTTTGCATTCAGTCGGATTAGCTGATCGCAATATAAGTCTACTGTGACAGTTTGATCTGATTGTAAGAGTTCTCAATAGATTGGACCTTGTGAGAAGGCAAACAAAAGCAATAGAAATCCGATCTACCATATTTTTTTCGCTTAATTCGCGAGGAATCCAACGGCACCATTTGTAGACAAATCCAAGCTTGTTCAAGTGGTTCTCAATTATTATTTGGTTAACGGTAGGCCTTTTCCTGATCTCCCACGTAATCAATAGTGGTTAATTACCCACTAAAATCCTCAAGCTCCTTTAGATTTTCGGTGCTAGGTGCATCATGAAAATTCATGTTACCTGACCTAAATTATGACCAAATAGGAACTCATATAACATATATAATAATATTCATTGAAATATATTTTTATTTTTTTAAGTTTTGGAATAAAAATTTTTTTTTGAAGTTGAGTTATATAAATTAAAAAATATATTTTTTCAATTGATTAAATATTACTTACTTCAAATTTAGGGACCTCCCCCCCCTGGATTCGCCTCTGTAGTGCACCTGTATGTATGTATGTAGAATAAAAATGTATGGCCTTACAGGACTGTAAATTGGTTCCTACATACCTACTTCATATTTTGGGCATTTCATTCGTTTAAATTTCAATCGTTCTCAGTAAAGTGCAAAAGGTTTTCTATTTGAAAATATCTTACATTTCTCACCAGCACTTATTCACTTTCTCCAAGTGAGTGAAAAAACTAATGTTTTTTATTAAATGCTTAGACGGATCTTTCTTTTGCATTATTAAATTGGAAAATGCACCATTTATTTCAGTCAATGTAGCACACAAAAACTTACATGCTTACATTCAAATCCTTTTAAAATCATTTAGGTCGTTAGGACCTTTTTTATCAATAGGTCCGATAGTAATTACGAGGTCCCGGAAAGTAGCCAATTTTAACACAGATTTTGAAATAAAGTATATTTTTTAATTTGCTGTTTTCAAAATTGCAATAACTAATACATTTTAATCAATCCATTTAAATTTTTTAGTTGTTTTAGTGGTGTGTCTTCTGTGATTTTAATTTTTAAGCATTTTATCAATGGCACTAGTAATCAAAGCAACAACAAAAAACTTTTATAGCAAAGGAGGAAAGTTACTTATAAAGCTTTTTCTTTGTTTCACACTTAAATTTGTTACACAATCGTACTGAAATTTGTTCGATTGTTACTCATAACTCTGTTTTGCAATGTGTGGTAGTTTATTTAAATTTTTCTTAAACTTACTGCTTGAAATAAATAACCTAAAAAACTTCTTACTCGAAAATTACAAACCAACTAATCTACCTGGAAAATGACACCACAGATTATCGAAATATATAAATTTAAATCATTTGATCGAGCATAGATAAAAGCCCATATTTTTGTTTTTTAGGTATTTAGTTGAAATTGTTCTTCATAATTTTATCGCGCTAAACAAACATCTAAGGTCCAAAAGAGTTGGATATGTACTTAGTTAGATTGATTAGGATAACTCCGTGTCGCTAAGCATTTTTATGAGCGGTACCATATACAGTAGCTGTTCAATGAATTAGACGCACCTTCAATATTTAGAAAATGTTTTATATGTACATAAGGCAAATTTAATATAAAAGACATTGTTTTTGTGTGAAATTAATATTTTTCTTATTAATTTGTTCTTTTCTACACATATTATTATATAGTTTGGCTAATAATTTGTTACACTTCCCTTTGATTTTGTCACACTTTCCATGCGCACCAGCATACTACAGATACAGTCATTTTTTCAAATATTCACAATTATTCCAAATGTTTTCTATATTTTTTAAAGAATATCTACTGTGGAATTAGCAACACTACAAACTTTTGATTTGAGGTAAGCCCAGCGTTTTCTATTGGGCTTAAGTAAGGATAATTGTCGGACTAAGGCAGGATATTATAGTTTCCGTTTGTGACGAAGCTTGCAATAGATTTTGCTGTATGGCAGGGAGCTTTATCTTAATGAAGAGAATTATTATATGGAAGCTAGACATCGGATAGGACTAATTTATATTGGTCCTGGCGCATCGCTTTTTCAACAAAATATTTGGTACTAGGACCGCTGATGCAGCCCCAAATTATTATCGCCGGTGAATGTTTTACAGTTTGTAGTCTGCAGTCGTCTTTGTGCTTTTCCCTGCTCTTCTTCTCACAAATTGGCAGATTCCGTCACTACTTCCATGCGGCATTCATCATTGAATGTCACATATAGGTTTGGAAAATGTTTCTTATTTCAAAAAGTTTTAAGAAGATTAAGGGGAAATAAATTGTAATAAATGTAATTATTTAACCTTTTTCCAGGCATAAACTGTAAGATGCCGGTGAAGTTGAGCCCATAGCAATCTCCTTTTCTTCATTCGATTCATCAGCTTACGCTTTTTTGCGAAACGCATACACTTTAAATTTGCCGCGTACAATCTTCGCGTTAATGTCATGACAGATATATCCAGATCTTGCTCATTTAGATGTCTTATTAAAATATTAGCAGATACTCTACGTTGTAGCACAGTATTATGGATAATTTTCCTATCCGTTCTCACCGTAGTTTTCCTAATTTTAAGGCAATTTACCCGCTTATTTACTAGCGGTGAGATCCCTGACGAAAATCTCTTGTACCACTCACTCCGTCGACTGTGGAAGCCGAAATATTGTCTCTCTTTGCTATATTCCGGTTAGAAAACATCTTAGTTTTCAATAAGGCCAAAATCACTTGCCATTTTTCAGAGATAACGTCTTTTAAACGGCCCATGTTAAAAAAAAAGTTGTTTTTAGATGTTGTCGGTTTTCAACACTCAATAAACTACAAACGTCTTTTTTAATAAATCAGTCGAATAAAGTATATTCGATTTTTAAGGCATTTAACGTTTTAAACTCACAAATACATAATTTAGGCTGCTTAACTCACGTCTGACTGAATTCGAAATGATAATTATATATAAGGATACGACTCGTATAGTTGGGCCTCTACCTCTTTTCAGGTAAATTGATCATTCTCCCGACTAACAGATCTCTCACTACAATGCCTAATTGTCTAACTACTTTTCTATTCCGTTTACGACGATATTTTGTATATACATATTTTAAATTCAGATGAAAGCTTTAACTTTATACCAATATATGGAAAGATTTGAAATCTCAAACTCGAAAAATTAATTTTTTTCATTCATATAGTTCTTTTTTAGTTAAACAAGCAGCCTAAGATTCTTGTTACCTTTTTAATTTGTCTATGTCCTTTTTTTAGCCATCAGTAATACGGTTATACGGATTACCTCAGATTTAAATTCTTATGATGTTCCGTTTTTTTTTCCTTTACTGTACGGAACCATAAAAATGCAGAACTTTCAGTTTAAATACATCTTAAATATATTTTATCCTCACTCTACTTCCTATCTTTTTTAAACCTTTCACGATTAAAGTATCTCCAGTATTTTTCAGTTTAATGAAAAAAAAAATATATATATATATATATATATAAAAGAGAAAAATCTTAATCGAAAAAATGTTCTTTATAAGTAAATCGAACTCCAATTCTTTTAATGGCTCATCTAGCTTTCTCCTCACTATTTAAATTAAGCCCCTATATCTACATACAATTTTTGTGCTTTCGCTATATATTTAGAAATACTCCTTCATAAGGATTTCATAAAAGACTCGAAACTCTACAATTTCGTTCAGAATTCATTCATATTCAGAGCATGCTACATTTCTATTGCCACAACTGGATTAATGCAGACGTACATATCTGTATATATATATATGTATGTATGTATATATATACATTTACATATATTTCTAACTATATCTATACCCTTAGAAATGATTTATAACTGGATTTATAGAACCATAAATTTGAGCTTTTCAGTATTCATTTGGAGAAGTAAAAACAAATTTTCTCTGTATATGCAACTGCATTTAATAGAATTCGTATGAAAAGGATTATCGAATGGGCTTAAATATGGAAAGGCTTTCAACAGCACGGAAAATTACTCGAATATTTAACTAGAGAAGCAAAAAAAGACCATTGAAAGTATTGAAATGGAATTAAGTTATGGCTACAATAAACTTCGTTCAATAAATTAAAAAATAATCTTATTAAGCATTTAGCTATTGTTAGTGATAAGTGTGTCCGTAAGTATGTGTAGAATAATTTATGCAGTAACCCAGCAAGCAAGATGATACGCGGATGATTCGCGCATCGTATTCCGGCGAACATAACTTTAATCGCTATCTTCTATATTACGGAAGTAACCCTCTTCGGGAATGGATGTATCCCGAATGCAATACTTCTAAGGAATACGAAGGCAATACTTCTCGATGAATTGCTTTCGTATCATCTAGGGAATACGAAAGCAATACCTGCAGAAGATAAGATATCGTTGAGGAATCACGTTGAAGTATCAATGAGCATTGCGTGGAAGAGAGGAAAGTGATATCGCCAAAATGTCTCGCTAATATCGCCATGGTAATAGTAGAAGGAATTAAATTATTTTTGAGGTCATTCGTACACGAATTTATCTGTCTATATATTTCTTTTTTACTATTTTCGACACTCTCGTAGACCCACTTTTCGTCATCACAGCGAGCTGAAATTTGGCACACAGGTTCATGTCGCGTGACAATTGAATCTATCAAAATTTGAACCGGAAATTTCCGTGGAAACCCCGGAAAATCGGGAAAAATCATTTGAAAATTTGGTACAAATTTGATTAGTGATAAATCCGTTTCAGGAAAAATGCAGTTTTCCGATTTTTACGAAAAAAATTTCCAGAATTTTCCGACTTTTCCGGAAAATTTTCCGGTAAAAAAGTTTTCTAAATTATGCAGGATCAAGTTCCCTATCAACTGGCATCATTACTTTCTCTCCGACAATGGTGAAAACTTGCAGAAAAAATCGAGGAAAATTCATGTAAAACGCTTTTCCGGAGTTTTTCAGACCAAGGATGCGTTTGAGCGTTTTGCAACCTAAGACAAAGTTGTAGAGCCAAATGAGTTGCATAAAGTTGCTTTTGTGGAAAACTCCATGGAAAACCCGGAAAAGCGGGAAAATCATCCGACAAATGTTCATCGATATGATTAGTGATAAATCTGTTTCGGGGAAAATGCAGAATTTTCCAATTTTTCTGGAAAATTTTCCGAAAATTTCCGGAATTTTCCGACTTTTCCGGCAAAAAAGTTTTATAAGCTATGCGGAATCATTTTTTTTCCGTCATACTGGCATCAATACTTTCTCTTCAACAATCATGGAAACTTGCATGAAAAATCGAGGAAAATTCATGTAAATTTTTAAAAAAAAATTTCATAGTAATTGGATAAGTCTATGGAAAACATGGAAAATCGGGAAAATTCATTTTATATGGGATCAAGTTGGAGTACAGCTAAAAAGCGCTGTTTAAAACATAATTTGAATTTCAGAAAACCGTTGCAATACTTCAACGATTTGATCTCGAAAAATTGTTGTTTTCGGATCGGCACCAAACATGACTTAAAAATTGTTTTAAAATATCTCCATGCAGCACGTAATAACAATCACTGACAATCACCGATATATTTCAGTATGATCAGTCAGAGGTAATAAGTGATTTGATTCATGAAGAGAAAGAATATTCAAGAGAAATGTCCGAATCAAAAAATCTGCATCTACCTCTGTGTGTGAAGAAAAGTTTTTTTTTTACTTTTTCATGCGGCTTGGCGTCAGTTTTGTTCGAATAAATCGTTTTTTAAAATACAACTTTATAAATGAGAGGAGTAAAATATTATATATGTAGAAAACTTTACAATAATTTACTCCGAACGCTTATTAAACCAGAATGAACAGACCTACATTTTCAAGTAACGCATCTTCTTCATTAAAAATATACATATACCGCTTTCGCCATTTATCGTCCTCTTTTCGTCTGGAGGAAAAACACATAATCATTTTTGGTATTTTATTGCAATTTTGTCATCCAGGTAAAACTGAAATTGCAAGCAATATCGTCCTCTTTTCGTCTGGAGAAAAAAAGTGTAAAACTGAAATTGGAGGCAACGGAACTCCTATCATCGAATTATTGCTTAAGCAACTTAAAAGCAATATTTATACATTTATATTCTTCAAATATTCCGAAGATGTTAACTGACAGATATCCTCCAATTATCGCACTGATGATTTTTCATCATGTTTGCTGGGAATAGGTACGTAGCCGTCGTAGTGCCCAGAATATTTATAATAAAAGCCATGAATTATAACAGCTCTTACTAATACATTTATATACACCAATTGACCGATTTGCGGACAAAAAATACAGAGGCTCTACTCTAATAGAGGAAGAGCTACATATGCACAATTTTATAAACAGGTTAGACGGCCCAAACTATTGCTCCCACAGAAAAATTGTAGCCCAAAATATTTTCTTTTTCTGCGATGGTAAAAAAAACAAATAGAACCAATTTTGTAAATTATGTTGTCTGAACAAAAAATATCAAAACATCAGCAGTGTGTCGCAGATTGTCTTATTTTATTTACTTCACTGATAATGTAAATATTTATGTTGACGTTGTTCAGTGCTCTTGTAAAACAATATACATAAGTACTTGCTTTATTATTTAGTCATTGTTTATGGCAGCTTGATCACTGTTGTTTTCAATTATTTTCCGAAAAAAATGCTACTCATTTTGACATTTTCAACTCAAAACTGTGTATTTTGACGATTGGAAGACTTCAATTTCTAATTAATTAACTTTAATTTTTTTGGTTTTCAACTTTTCGAAAAAGCAATGCGTCACAATAGTAAAACAATTACAATTACGTAGTGATGCGAATTTATCTTTGCGAAAAATTTTAAACTAGAAATATGAAACTGATTAACTTGGATTAAGCTTCTCTTAAACCATGAATAGAGTTTAACTTATCTTGAACGGAGCTGGAGCTCGAACTATGAAACCGCAACCCTTAGAAGTTCAAAATGTCCATAGTTGGTAAAATACTAATTAATATAAAATGAAAACTTAAATTTCGCAAATATTTGGATTGTTCTAATAGCATTCAAGCTGCGCTAATTCTCAACAGTAGTACCAAAACAGATTCAGCCGCTCGTTAGGTTTCCTTATTTTTGGCTGTGTGCCTATGGAATTTGTAAATACTCTCGATACAGAGAAAGACTGTTATAAATGGTTTGAAAAATTTTTTGGTTTTACATAAAGAATTGATTGAAATGTTAAATATTTATTTCATTTATAATCTAAAAACAATGCATTTATCTACTTTTATATAGCTTATTTCCGGTAAAAGTTCACACAGATATTTTAGCTCTGTCCAAAAACTGACTACTGTGACAATACTAACTGTATAGCTATAAAAAAAGAAAAGTAAAAAAAATAGAATTGGTGTAAGATCAATTCTTATGATACCCTTGATGAATACCCGTATGAAATTTGGTAGGGTCACCCATCAGTAAAAGTATGATTTTTGAAGTGGGTTTTCCCATATATTTCTAGAACGGTTCGTCCGACAGAAAAAATTATTACAACCAATTTCATATGATTTCGTATTCTGAAGAAGTTCTTAGTACAATAAAATTGTCTAGGACTGATCGTTTTCACAGTATATGTAAAAACCTAAATTTGTATATGGCAACACCAAGAAGGGGTTCTCCGATTTAGTCAATTTTGAAAACTTTATTTGCTATTACTATGAAAAAACCATGTAGTAAATATCAGCTCTCTATGTCAATGCGTTCTCAGGCAGTGTCCAAATATATAGTGTAAAACGAAGTTTTTGTATGGCAAACCGTCGAAGGAGTTGCCCGATTTGTCTCATTTTCGAACTTAATTTTACTTTTCCTTTCAAAGTCCGTGTACAAAGTTTCAGCTCTCTAAGTATTCGCGTTCTCGAGTTATCAGGCCCACAGACAGACAGACAGACGGACGGACATGCAAAATTCAAAATATCCTTTAATATTATACGTGGGTGTCCAATCCATTTTGCTCTACCATCATTAATTTTGTGCGTTACAAAAGGAACGACAAACTTAGTATAACCTATAAGTAGATTTCATATAGGGTATAAAAATACATCCACCGAAATCATTCTCGTCATCATACCTTAATCACTTACTCAAAGTTTTCGATAATCTGCTATTCAGTTGCACTATAGGATAATGAAATAATAATAATGTGAGAAAGTATCTACATAGCAAACAGCTTACTACATTATGATAATGTTTCCAGGTCACTAATTCAGGAGTGATTACATTTTCACAAAATGACACGAGTTTCAAGCAAGCAAAGGAATTTAGGAGACTAGAAATATTACCCTACATTATGTACGCCCTCAAAAGAACAAATTTACTCAATTTTCCCACAACAAATGTTGCCAGGTGATATATATGATCGAAAAAAATGCTTCGTTTCGAGAAAAACCTTGAAAATATTTATTGTATCCCAAAACAGTGCTTTTGTACTTTGTAATATTCAACAGTTACTTTCCTATTTCCTTGTAACATGAATTTTTTACATAAAACTTAAGATCAGTTGTCATGTGAATCAACCAATTTATTTACTTAAGAATTACTTCCAGCGCAATGTCAGTCTACCTTATGAAAAAAAAAATATATTTTCAGGTCCTTGTCCTTCCCTTTCAGGAAACCTTGTAAACTACTCAACTCATGCCAGTTTTACTAAAGTACCTGCTTATGTATGTACAGACAGCCACACACATAAATGCATAGTGTTTGTTTCCAAAAATAAATTACCTTCTAAAATTGAAGATATAATTAACAAAGGACCGACCTTAATTCAATATTGCTGAAGAGGATCAGCTACTCTAAACGCTTTCTTTTGCTGAGTCGTTTTCTGTTTCTGTACTGACAACCAGTAGCGGCACAAAGGCCACTTATTTTCAAGCTAATAAATCTTATGGCTCAATAAATTTTTACCCAAACGGGCCCAACCAACTAAGGAACTAAATTCGCACCAGCCGTAGAATTACTTCACTGCTTTTAATCATTAATGCTAAGATCAGCCGTCTTGAAAATGCTTAGCAAAGCGGAACGAATTTATTGACAAACCAATTTCATGGAAAGGCCAATGTCGATTAAACTCTTCCAAAAAGTTTGCTGAAAGTGTAGGTACGTGATGAAAAACGAACCAACCTTCTTCAAGGTGAGAATCAGTTATTCGAAGCTCAAAACGAAAGGCCACATCAAACGACAACAGCATATAAGTAGAGTAAGTCAGTGCCGTATCCAGAATGCAACTGAAACTGAACTATAAAAAATGGTTAGCATAAAGGGGACTCTATCTACAAAGCTACCACTTTTTGGAGGAGAAAATCCACCATACTGAGGGTTGGGAGGGAGTTGGGACTTGGAAGCAATTGAATTTTAGGCACACTCATATCAGAACCAAAGAGAAATATAAAAGCTTAAGAGCTGGAGAATTCAACCATGGGTTTAGTGTATTTCAGAACTCTTTTCAAATGTCTAAATGAATTTACTACAGTGTAGATACGTATAGAGCCTGTCTTCTTTTCTAACCTGAAAAGCAGACACTATCCTGCAAGGATTTTTTTTTTTAACAGTAGACAACTAAAATTACCATGATTTTTCTTATACATTGTATGACGACTCTACTTCCGTGGAATGAAAAAGGACTTAACAGTTTTTCGCATACACAATTTCAAAAGTATAATTATGAAAGGTGCTCTTGTCCTCAAAGGAACACATTTTTACATGTTGCCCTTGGCTTACCTACATCAACCGAAGTCCCGATTTTACGATTGTAAAAAAAGGATTATAAGCATATTTAGTTTATAAAGATTAAAGAGAATCTTAACTAATTCGAGGTTTACGCCAATTTTTCAACTGTAAACTTAAAAAATTAAAGCGATATAAAAACTTAAGTTAACAATTAAAGAAGCTATAATTGTAGACTATTGAAGCGGTTTTTCGTTTCTATTTCTAGGACGGTTTGTTTAACAGTAAAACCATTATAACCAATACCAAGGATTTCATATTATGAAGAACTTTTCAATACAATAAAAATTAAAACAGATCATTTTCACAGTATACGTAAAAACTAGAGCTGTAAATTGTATCCGGATTTGCTAATATCCGGATATCCGGATACCCGGATCTACGGACTATCCGATTCGTGATATCCGAATCCGAGCTATCCGGATCCATACTAAGCAAAAAAGCTTCAAAATTGTGTTGTTTCAATGAGATAATAAAAACATCAAGAAATTTTTCCAATGAAACAATGCAATCTGAAGGAATTTTGACCATATTTTGCTTAGTCTGGATCCAGATAGATCGTATCCAGATCCGGATAGTTTAGAACCGGATCCGGATAGTTGGGATTCGGATACTAGGATCCGGATTCCCAGATTTGAGTAATCGGATCCTAATTATTTCGGATAATCCGTATAGTAAATTATCCGTATACTTTCAGTTCTAGTAAAAATCTAAGTGTTTATAAGGCAGCACCAATAAGGAGTTACCCGTCTAAATGAATCTGTATGTTAAAGCCTGTGGTATGAATCGACAGAACGATGTCATAATTCAGTTCTGTGCTCATAGAAAAGGAACGAAACAGAAGTGTTTGACATTTCATCCATTTGATAAAAGTAAGTATAAATTCGTAAAAATTGTTGTTTATGAAAAACAAGGCCATTTTCGAACAAAGGCAACTACTCAACTATTACCACCTCGTTCAAATAGTAAACAATACATTCACGAATACCGTTCTGCTTGAATCCGGGAAAACTCAGGTGCATTCAGAAGCATTCGAAGTCCGAAAAAAGCTGTGACAGATTGATAATAAATCGTTCGGCCCGAGAAAAATAGCAATATGCAGAGAAGAGAGAGAGTATTGAGTTTTCTATACCGTACTTTCCTACACATTTTCACAATATTTCACTAATGCGGAACGTGGTTCTTAATGGGAATAACTTGTATTCTATATACTTTGGTGGTTACAATGCTCCGTCTCTCTTGCCCATATGCAAGAATCAGGTAAGAATACCCTTTTGAAAATTAAAGCGGGAATGAGTTTGATTCCTTAAAGCGATTAAAATATCACTTGGACACAATGAAAATATAATTTTATACCCTAGATGAAATCTATAAGGTGTACTAAGTTTGTCATTCCGTTTGGGCCGTGGTAAACGTCGCTGTTACGCAGCATGCGTAAATTTGCTAACTTGTGCCCACATTAGTCATCACAATAATTTTTATGCGCTGTAGTTCCTCATATGAATACCGAGATTAATTGTGTCCGTGTTCAAACAAGTTTCTGATATAAAAAATAACTGTATCACAAATTCACAGCACGTAATGATAAATTAATTATTATAATATCACTTCAAATCACAGGTAAAGAACTGAACAGCCGTCCAATGCTTAATTTCACAATTTCAAAATAGCCTAATCAGTTTCCTTTTCAGTAGTGATGGTATGTTGCTCGTGCTGCAGTTCGAAGTTTGGCGTTTCGGAATTTTTCTTCCCCCCGAATGCCTCTCATACATTAAAAGTGCAGAGTGTACGCCTAGGCTTTATAACGCACAGAAATAATGATGGTAGACCAAAATCGATTGGACACGCATGCGTAATATTAAAAGTTATTTTGATTTTTGCATGTCTATCTGTCAGTCTTTCTGTCTGTCTGGCTGTCTGACTGTGCGCACGGTAACTCAAGAACGCGTATATTTACAGAGCTTTACAGACTTAAAAAAAAAGTAAAATTAAGTTCGAAAATGAGACATATCGGGCAACTCCTTCATTTCGTTTTCCACTATATATTTCGACACTACCTGAGAACGCGTCGACATAGAGAGCTGAAAGTTATTACATGATGTCTTCATAGTAATAGCAAAAAAAATTTATAAATTGACTAAGTCGGACAACCCCTTCTTGTTGTTGCCATATAACAATTTAAGTTTTTTAAGTATATAGTGAAAACAATCAGTCCTAGGTCAGTCCTACTAAAAGCTTCTTCAAAATATGAAATTCTATAAAACTGGTTATAATGATATTTTCTGTCCGACGAAACATTCTAGATATATAAACGAAAAATTACTTCAAAAATCAAACTTGCACAATGTGACCATACGAAATTCATTCGGGCAGCAGCTAGGGTATCATCAGAATTGGTCTTAGACCTTTTTACTTGTTTTAATTTAGTTCGATTTTCGGATGTAAAATTTCATCTAATTGGTTGAGTTTTTATGTTTTTTATGTCGTAAGTGCTTTAAAGGGTGCTCAAGCCCTGATATATAGAAACACAAAATGTGTGCCACATCCACGTGAAATAGCAAATTGCTCAGTCCATTGTTGTAAGTCAGTGGTAAACGCATTCTCGAGTAATGGTAAGGACAGAAAGACGGACAGAAACACGGACAAATATTCTTCCATTTTGCTCTACCAGCATTATTTCTGTGCGTTACAAACGGAATGACGAACTTAGTACCTATACCCTATAGATTTCATCTTAGGTATAAAAATACGAGACAAGAGCTGTATGCTTTTTGGTTCGGTGGACAGAATAAAACAAGCGAATAAGGTTTTTATTCCAATTAGCTAACAACACTTCTGATATTTGTAGTCAAATAAGAAGAAGTCAACGACTAAAATAGATTTTCTCGAAACTTGGTACAACATGCATAGTAGATGATACCAAATCAATTTTTGACCCACTTTTACTTCACTGGATTTCTTAAATCTTGGCATGCATGCGTAGAATCTGTTCGAACCAAATTGATTCGAATATATTTTCTAAACACTAAACAGACAACTTCTCAAATGAAAATATCCTGAAAACAAAGCATCCAAATTTTTAGTAAAATTAAATCCAACTTGATTACTCTTAATCAAAAAGCAGGTACACAACCCAACATAGCCATGTATTTGTCATCTTCATAACATATTGCGCAAATACAATACAAAAGTATAGCCTCAACGAGCAGATGAAATCAAATTATTATCATTTGTTTGAACCAGTTAGATTCATACTAAAAACAATTCCTGAAAAGAGAACATATTACAACAATACCATGCGGAAATTGAATTCTGAAAAGAAAACAAATTCAATCTAATTACAATTTTTCCCAAAAATAGGTACTACATCTATCAAAAGTATGTGTTGTCATGTAAAATACAATGCATGGCACAAATACAATCAGATCAAGCAGATCAATTTGCAACTCTAGCATTATCATCATTATAAGTACCATCGAACGGGAATTTCTTCTTTACGTGATACGAAATAAAATGTTTGCAAATATAATTTAATTTAACACAACAGCATGTGTTGCTCTAAATTTCTTGTTGCTATGCATTTTTGTTCGTTGCTAGGCAAATTTTATCGCTAGTACCGTAAGAGCACAGCTGCATTGCCAATTCTTGTAATCATGCGCCGCTGCTACTCTATCAGTGGTGTCGTGTGCAAGCAAGGGCTATATAAACGACAAGCTGACTGATCTCGATCTCTTTTTGTGCTTGGCATCGCTTGGGATAAGTTGGCTGTGTAGGGACTAACATTTATATCGGGTATCGACTGATATTTCACTTTTAACAATTAACAATCATTTCTGGTCTCGACGGAAATAAACGCATCTTATTTCGGGTCTCGACTGAAGATAAGATTTTTACTAACAATCATTTCTGGTCTCGACGGAAATAAACGCATCTTACTTCGGGCCTCGACTGAAAATAAGATAACACTTTAAGCCGGGTCTCGACTGACTTAAAGAATATTATCTTGGTTCTCAACTGAGTTAATCATTTACTAACAATCATTTCTGGTCTCGACGGAAATAAACGCATCTTATTTCGGGTCTCGACTGAAGATAACGTAACACTTTAAGCCGGGTCTCAACTGACTTAAAGAATATTATCTCGGATCTCGACTGAGATAGTATCTTACTAACATTAACAGTTTATTTCTGGTCTCGACGGGAATAAAGAATTGTTCTAACCAATGGTTAGAACGAAGGGTCTTAACATTAGCTTAAAGCCAACCCTCAAGCGTCAAGTTGTAGATCGGTGAGTACCAGTAACTTGTAACAAATTAATATTTAATCATATATCTATTTTATTATATATTTACTGATATATATATTTACATATTCTACATTTCTTGTGCATATTTATTAAATATCATATCTTATCTTCATTCTATATTAATTTTACATATATGTATATATATTTATATGTATTACGCTCTTGACGATTTTATATTGCAACTATTCTGACAATACGTGTTTTCAGTGTGTTACAAAATTCTCTGACCTAAAACTTATATATTGAGTTTCATCCCAATACAACTTATCTTGATAATCGTACATTCTAAATTTGTGATAATAAGTTTTTTCTAGTGTGTGTTGATCTCTGACCTAATATCTCATTACACAATCTGATCTTAATATAATTAGTGGGCAATCTTAAGAAAAAAGGTGTGAAAATCTATTAGAAGTTAAAACGTAGTGAACAGTGTTTATTTTGATAAGAGATTCGATCACTCACCTTGATCCAAATTTACCAGTGCATCCATTTCAGTTTCACTAACTTCAAATTTGCGTGTACGTTCTACTAAAGGACAGTACAGAATCTGCGTAGAATCTGGGTTTGTACCAAATTTCAAAACAACCGACCAGATAGAAATGAGTCAAAAATGAGTTTAAACTTTTGGGGACCTCCAGTAAAATGCAAGTCCCATATTCGCACCACTTACTTTAACCTGAACATATGATAATATCATAGGAACTACAACTATCCATGTGTGCTGAGTTTCAGGAAAATCGGTTCGGTAGAAATGGGTGAAAATTTTCTTTTCAAATTTGACCCAATAAATATTTATATTTTTCTTGTAGTATTATTTGCCCCCTAAAAAATACCTACCTGTTATCAAGCTTTGCATTTTTATAGAACTCTTCTACGAAACTTTCTTTAATATTCATCTGCTCCAGTTCTATACAGGTACATCTATTTAATAAACAAAACTCCACGCAAATGTCCTGATTCATTTCAGAAAGAAATAAGAAAAAAGAATATCCTTCTTTCTAATCACCTCAGCAAGACCAAAACTCCCATATTATCCTCGCCGCTCCACCGCATCTTACATTTGTGACACCTATGTACATACATACAGTGACGATTACTGTAACAAGAAAATGCATTAAAGCAAGTTTATCTTTTCCCTTGCCTTCATTGAAGTAAATTTGGAATTTCTTTAACAAGAAAACTCCTTTCGAATACTAATGAGGCATACCAATAGAAATGTCTATATTTCTGTTTCTATTTTTTCTTATTTTTGCACAAATACCATTCATCTGACCCCTGATCATAGCATTGTCTCTGGTAGCTAAAGAGTCCATCTTTAATCGAGACTGAGTCGTTATGCCTTATTGAGCACTTGGACACATCTTCTCTAATGTCTCAATAAAAATAAAGTCCATGATGAGCTTATCTTTAGGGGCAGATGCTTGATTTACCTCAAATTAAATCTCGTGAACACAGTAATGAGCATGGTAGAAGTAAAGTAGACAGAAGGTTAATCAGAAATATTTTTTTTCGATAACTTTTCTTAGCAATATATACCTAGTTATCAATATTTCGGTTGTAAAACATAGATGAGGACAATAAAGCGTTGTAAAAATAATGCTTATTAAATGGAATTAGCTGGAAGCTGGTGCGTCATTAAGAGTATCAACATTTCTACTTGCATTGCTCAAAATAAGAACGGACTTTGGAATTTTTAATATACCATATAGAAAAACAAAGGATTTTTATCATGTAACCTTGAATTATATAGAAACTTCCGCAGCCCAGGAAAATCTTTGCAAAAACAGATATATGTAGGTATATGATCCTTGTGTGTTGAACCATAGATGGCACAAGAACTAGATGTCGCATACAGTACCAAAAAAGTATACAAAATTTATATGGGTGGATCGTCCATTCCGGAATGGACCACAGCATTTAAAATGATGTATAGGTTGAGTGATTCATATTTTTTCGTATCTGAAGTGTTGAGGAGGTCGACTAAACGAATACAAAACTGCTGTTAAAAAAACATTTGTTTTCGGCATACTCTATACCGCGTTGTGGCCCATTCCAGAATGCACTACCCATTTCACAATCTGTATACTCTGTTCTAGTATGCCATGCGACATCTATGGTTGAACTCACTGACATATAATAAGAATGGACTGAGCGTTCTTGCTTCAGAAATGGCACAAATATTGAAGAGGCTGTGGAAACCATTTATTTCGAACAATTGCACACCGATTTATAGTAAGTTATTATTTGTCGATTGGAAACACTAAAGATGTTGTAAAATAGAACTGCATTAAATGAAAATTGTTTAGGAAGTTAGACTCGTTTTAATTAACACAAAAATTAATTTTTAATATTAGTGAAAAATGTGTTCCTCTGCAGATTTGATGTCAAATATGCTTGACCTTGTAAGAGATAGACGTATATAAATAATATATTTGTCTGCATTTTTATGTCAATTCCGATGTATTCCAATTAATACAGCCGTACTGTTTCCAAAATTGGTTACAGTTCAGTTTTGAGCTTGAAAGAGACAAATAGATTTTAGCCAAAATTTGTGTCATTTTTGGCTATAGGAATTAGATAGGATGGCTCAGTCCATTCTTATTATATGTCAGTGATTCAAGTTGAGGGAATGGATAACCAATAAAATAAAAATCGAAAAATAAATCTTATTATTGACAAGAATTATAAAAGTAATTGATAACTCTTATTGCACAACCAAAATAAATAAACTATGAAATCATGATTATCCTATAACCAATAAAAGTAAGTCGTGCAATTTTTATTTTATTGGTTATAATTTTTTTAATTACGCCAGAAATTGAAAGTTGACTTTATGAAGATAAGTTTGGTCCTATTCATTTAAAGATCCGATCATCATATCTTTATGATTCTTTTGTTTGAAAAATCGAAAGTAGTGGTTATTTTCGGTCCCTGTTTTATTTACTATTGCTCTGAAAGTACTGTGTACCAAATTTCAGCACTCTACATTGACGCGTTCACAGACAGTGTCCCCAAATATATAAGCTGTGTTCTTTTGTGTCAGCAGAACAGAGCAGAACAAAAGGACGCCTCATACATTTATGTACATAGAAAGATTTAAATGAAGAGAACAGTACAAATAGTTCGCTTCAATCGACAGAGCTATTTGTTCTCTCCAGTATATGGGAGTTCTAGAACAAGGTACACAAAAGAACACAGCTATAGTGAAAAACGAAATTTTTGTATGGCAACTCTTTGAAAGAGTTACCCGATTTCGAACTTAAATTTACTCTTCTTTTAAAAGGCCCGTTTGCATAATTTCAGTTCTCTAAGTACACGCGCCCTCGAGTTATCGTGCGCAGAGACTGACGGACGGACAGACAGACAGACACGCAAAAATCAAAATAACTTTTAATATTATGCGTGGGTGTCCAATCCGTTTTGCTCTACCCAATAGTTTTTAGTTTTGCATTGTAAATAAAAATAAGTATAAGTTTAATTTTTTTTCTCTCCTCTGTATCTTAGTGTTAATTAACTAATTAATTTCTTATTAGTCTAGTTTATTATAATATTACTTATTGGATAATGTACCTATTAATCTTGTACTAAAATTAGGTTTTACATCTTTTTGTATCTTTTTGTATACTCTCAAATGTTTAGAGGGAATCTCCTAAACTACTTACCAAAAAGAAAATTACTCCACAACGTTCCCAAGAAATCCTAGATGCGAATTAATATCTATGCATATGTCAGTTCGATTATGTACCGTTATATGTGTTTTTAGCGAAAATAAAATAGAAATTAAAACATTTTAAAAAAAAACTTTTAAAATAAATAACTTTCGTAAATAAATTGCACTAAAAAAAAATATTTTTTCTTTCTCAGCGATATACGCAAGAAAAGTTTCATTGCAAAGAAGCAAGAGCATGAGTGAAATCGGCCGAAACTATTGCGTACAAGCAAAACTTATGACTTTACTATAGAATTGAACTAGACAAAATCGGGTATTAAGTTTTGCTTCAACTCGCAACGAATTTTATCCAAACTTTAATTTATTTCTATAACACGCAATAGTTTCGTCCGATTTCATTCATGGCAGACTTCAGTCTCAACTCAAGCTCCGACTTGCACTACACATGCTCATGCAAACCATACGATTTGGCCATGCATGGCCCAGTCATATGATTTGCTTGAGCGTGTGTAGCGGCATAAGTTGCACTTAAACAATTGTGATTATAGCTATGGATGCCCAAACTTTCTGAGCTCTAGCATTTCTTATTTTCTAAACGTAGCAGCTGAAATATCCGGCGCAGGTAGAATGAAACCCCCAATATTTGATGGACAAAATTCGTGGCATATCTTCAAGAGACAATTCGAGGCAGCTTCAGAGGTAAATGGATGGAATGATGAAGGCAAAGCTACAGCTCTGGTGTTAGCACTTCGAGGTCCAGCGTCAGAGCTCTTACAAACTGTACTGATTGAAATGCAACGTGATTACACTTCATTAGTACAGGCGATAGAATTACGTTACGGAGATGAACACATGCAGCAAGTATATCGCCTACAGTTGCACAACAGGATTCAAAAAATGGTGAATCACTCCAACAACTGCAGGCAGATGTGGAAAGATTAGCGCATCTTTCATACTCCAGCGTGAATGCAGATTTTTTCAATGAAGTGGTGACGGAAGCATTTGTGAACGCTTTTGCAGATCAAAATTTACAACAAGCGTTAAGGTTAGCAGGAAAGAAATCAACAGCGGAAGCACTACCCTATGCACTAGCGGATGAATCCGCCAGACAAACTTCACGAAGTGCGGTACGAGTAAGAGACATTTCGTTGGACGAATGTACTTGTATAGATTGCAGTTGTCC
Organism: Dioctria linearis; assembly: GCA_963930735.1. Classification (NCBI taxonomy): domain Eukaryota; kingdom Metazoa; phylum Arthropoda; class Insecta; order Diptera; family Asilidae; genus Dioctria; species Dioctria linearis. The sequence continues at coordinate 28,857,161 of OZ005741.1, forward strand.
CAAAGCTTACCTTTGCGTGGTCCCCTTCTATGATGGAATTTTAATAGACCAGGACACCTACAAAGAGACTGCAGAAAACGCCGACGAGTGGAATCTCTAGATGAAGAGAGAAAAGTGGAATTGCAAGGATATCGAGCTGAGCAGCAGACTTGCAATAGATTACAGTTATCACTGAGCACCCCTTCACGTATTGTTCTTCGATGTTGACATTGTAATAAATTGGGATACCTTCAAAGCGACTCATATTTCGAGGATGAGTGAAAAGCTGAAAAGCTACTGGGCTCAATGGAATTCTCTTCATGTTGAATGCGGTATATTAAAACGCAAGTGGGAAGCACCTAACGGTAAATCGTTCCGAATGCAAATAGTCGTGCCGGCATCAAAGGTCAACGATGTTCTAGGTAAAATGCATCGTGGAACATCTGGAGTGAATAAAACAATTTCTAAAATACGAGACGTTTTATTGGCTTCATATGCGGGGGTATGTAGAGAAGTGGTGTCGCAGATGCACTGTGTGTGCTTCGTACAAAGGGCAGCCACGTAACAGCAGAAAGGAAATGTATAAGTGTAATGTCAGAGCCCCATTGAAACGGAGAGCTGATGTACAGGGGGCCACGAGGGCAAAATTAGCAGTAAGTACCAATCGGATGAGGACCCACTATGACTTACGTGCGAATTCAGCAGGATTCAATGAAGGTGATCTAGTTAGGCTATACAACCCGAACCAATGTAAGGGACGTTCTCCAAAATCGCAACAACACTGGGAGGGACCGTATTAAGTAGTAACTAGAATAATAGTATACAGGATTCAACGTGGTACAGAAGGTAAACGAAAAATCGTCCATCTGGATCGCTTGTGTCAATACTACGAGCATCAAGACCGTGGACCACCTGTTGTTCGGGACGAACAATTTTACGTGCAACAGAAAGAGACAACTGGTGACATCTACTGGCAATGGAGAGTAAACAACTTCAGGTTCGGAGAATCGATGATGAAATTTTCGGGAAGGTTCAGGAATAGAATGAATAGAATAGTCAAGAAACTTCTGGAATAGAACACTCCAGAATAATCTGGAGAGTTTCTAGGGTATAAATATAACAGTTGTCACCGCCAGAAAAAGAGTCTTGGCTTAGATGTCGCAGTGTTAACAAGCGAAAGTAATAAATGGGCAAAAGTGTTGTAATTGGCTTGCGATAATTGAAAGTACAGTAATAGCGATAATTAAAGTTGAGTTGATTAATTGATTGGTTTATGAATTGTATAAGATTAGAAGAGAAATAAAGAACTTGTACATATATTAAATATTTAATATTGTGTTTTAAATAACGAACCAAAGCCACGCTCGCAACAATACGTTATAGGACGAAATACGTCATAGCTCTAATAGCTTGTATTCTATACACATCTACTAGTAAGAAACTAAAGAAAATGCCCATCATCAACAATTTTCGTGCCAATCTCAAAGATGTGTAAGTTCATACGTACACTATAAAAAATTCCCATTGCAGGCGGATAAAAAGAAAAGTTTATGCAAAGGATTTTGGCGCGGTTTTGGAAAGTATGAGGCAAAATTGTATACCAGCAGCAGCATAGTGAGCGCTAGCAATATAAAACAACTCTTTGATATTCCTGGTTTCCTATTTCCATTTTCAGTTGCCCAATAATTTGCCTTCATTTTTGGTAAATGTATATCAAGAAAATTATTAAAAATTAATTTCTTTTATTACAATTACAAACATTAACCAATATTATAATTCCCAGTTTATTATTAGAAAAGAAACAAACATAGTATTGCTAAATTTCCACATAACAGAATGTAAATATTTTTCTACTTAATACCGTTCCAATTTTTACCTTACCTACGCGTTTTGCGCTAGGGTAAATTTTATTACTGAACATAAACAAAAGTGACACCCAGGGTACATGTAGATAGAGATGTAGCCATATGTTAGAAACTGAGAAAAATCATCATATTCGCCACGCAAAAATGGCATATATATACACGCAATTGCCTCTGGTTTAGTTTCTTATTCGTGGGTGCACATCATTATGATCTAATTTTCGAAGCATATTATAAATACTGTGACACACGGCATCTTAATAATAATAATAACTGCTATAAGAATAACTGCTAAAGTTCATTAGATCGTTCTGTATGGTTAAAGTGTAAGAAGCACTCACTCAGTGGCTATTCATACAAAGGACGATTGTCATCTCGTTCCTACCAATTTGATGAATAGTGAAACTTAAACTCCATTTGAATTTAATATAAAATCATTTGATATATTTTGTCGTTAAAAACTTGCAAATTGATGACAAAAAAATCTACTACCACAATTGCTCAATTTAATTTAAGTTGAAGTACACACTTGGCACCACTAAATTATTAGTTAAATGTCATTAAATTGTCAGTCTCAAATAGTCAGCACTTTTTAGAAATTTTAAGTTCAGCACATTATTTCAATTGAAGAACTGCGTAGGAATTATTAATACATTGTCGCCGGTTTTAAAATATTTTAAAAGTAATATGCATGAATTTATTAAGTGCTTAGTGATATTTTGTGTATGCATTTGCCTGCAAGCTAATGGCGAGCTCGTAAGGTAAGTGGATTATTATAATTTAATTACGATTGGGCTTGGGTTTATTTGCGTAAATGTGTTAAATTAATTTTTCCTAGTTTTAATTTTTCATTCTAATAACGTGATAAGTCATCTATAGAGCATAATATTTACCTTGTATTCAAAACTAATCTTATTTATTTACGTGAAAATCAACTAATCAGACAAAGACATTTCCGCCAGTATAATTGATTGGGTAGTTGTTGCTTGAGATAAGTATTAAATAACACAAAGAAAAAATAAGTTTATTTTTATCTTTATATAATATCTATATGATTTCAATAAACTCTTCGCATTGACCGAAAAAACTTGACAATGTAATGTAAGGCAGTTGATATGCCGGATACAGACTTGCTGTATATTTTGTCATATTTCACATTTTATGACTGTACTTTTACTTGTTGTATTATTATTTCATATATCATTTTTGAGCTTCTAATTAAGCTTATTGTTTTGCTTCTTTACCTTAACTAAAGTTATAACTTTCAGCCGCAGTAAGCCTGTTCGCTGCTCCTACATTGATTCGCTAACTATTTTTGTACTGACATTTGTTATTACTACTTTTATTCCTTTTATCTTATGTCTATCTTATTTCGGGCTTTACTTTAAGCTCTCTATTATATCTCTTCATTATCCTAATCTATAGTGCTAATATTTTCTTCTACAGCAATGAGTCTGTTCATTGCTCCTTTGTTAGTTTGCTAAACAACTTCATTTAGAATAGAATAGAATAGAAAAGTATTCATTGAAGAACCTCAGTTTACGCTACGTTACAACGTTAGGTACATCGAGTAAGTAATAGATAGTTGGTACAAGCGATAGAATCTAATTTTATAAGAAAACTAACAAGGAGCAACGAACAAACTCATTGCAGTAGAAACTAATAATAAAAAAAAAATCTGTTTTAAAAACATATCCAAATGAATTCCTCAATATATTTATTTATTTAAGAGCTGGCTATTTGTTTCCCTTTTTTTCTTCTCTAAATACGTACCGGATTGTCGTCGTTTTTCAAACTCTATAGTCCTGAATATACCATGTGAACTCCCAAATATCCTGATGTAAAAATTCAATATATCGATTTGGTTCGACGGACAAAATCGCTCAACTCTCTACGATATTGTAGTTATATTTTTAACATAATTTGGTTGTTTGTTTAATTTACTTGTGAAGAATGGAAGAGCCATCTAAGCAATAAGTTTCCCATTGCTTAAAACATGCCTCTTAGATTGAATCTTTGCCTAACTGAACAAAGAATAATTATTATTATTACTTATTTATTAGTATGATATATACTCTCTTTACACATCTATTACATTATGTAAATATTATTCAAGGCGTGGTAATCTATATAATCATGATAATCGCGAAATTGATTTCTTTTTACAGTGTAAAATTGCATAAATTCGACTCGGCACGAAAACACTTTTCCAGCGTCGGTACAGAACTTAAACAATTGCGCATAAAATATGGAGGACCAACACCTGAACCTCTTTCAAATTACTTGGATGCTCAATATTATGGAGCAATATCGATTGGAACACCTCCTCAAAATTTTAAAGTAGTCTTTGACACTGGATCATCAAATTTGTGGGTTCCTTCAAAGCAATGCCACTTTACCAACATTGCCTGCTGTAAGATAACTTAAAAATTTTTCCTGATCATAATTAAGTTGTATCAAAGATGACACAAGAATTAGATGTCGCATGCAGTACCAAAAAATTATACAAAATTTATATGGCTGGGAGGTCCATTCCGGAATGGAACATGTGAAATGATGTGATTCATATTTTTTTCGTATCTGAAATGTTGAGGAAGCCGATCAAGTTTATACGAAACTGCTGTTTAAAAACACTTGCTTTCGGCACACTTCATTCCAAAATACACTACTCATTTTACAATCTGTATACTCTGCTCTAGTATTCCATGCGACATCTAGTTCTTGTGCCATCTATGGTTGTATGTAATCCCTATAATTTTTTTTTACAGTGATGCATAATAAATACGACGCGAATAAATCAAAAACTTACACGAAAAATGGAACAGAATTTGCTATTCATTATGGATCTGGAAGCCTTTCAGGTTATCTCTCCACTGATACTGTTAATGTAAGTAAACAAAGGTATTAAAGATCAAAACAACTTGTCTGTCATCCTATCATCTATAATTATTTAATTTATTTTATTTTTTATTTTTACAATTAAACCTTCCCGCAGATCGGAGGAATTGACATCACAAAACAAACTTTTGCTGAAGCAATGAGTGAGCCTGGACTTGTATTTGTAGCTGCAAAATTTGATGGTATCCTCGGTTTGGGTTACAACTCAATTGCTGTTGACCGAGTAACACCACCATTCTACAATATGTTCAATCAAGGCAAACTTGATGCTCCGATATTTTCATTTTACTTGAATCGCGATGCAAGTGCCCCTGAAGGTGGAGAAATAATTTTTGGTGGATCTGATCCTAAACATTATAAAGGTATAGGAAAGCTTTCTAAATTGTAATTTACCCTTTTGCATTTAGTTCGTCTCAATAAATAAACATCCAATCGTGTCGTGCGGTAAAAAATTAATCACTTTAATATAATTTCGGAGGAATCAATCGAAAATGTTATCAGAGGTTATCAAGTTTTCTGAAATGAAAGGGAAGATTATGTTTACATACTGTCGGCAAAGTTGCAGATATGAATTCATACAGAGTTAATGATAGATATAAAAATAATTTTGATTTATTTTGCCGAGTATATTCGCAACTGTTTTGCTCTATCTTTTTATTTTGCAATCTAAACATAATTAACTTCTGGGCGACTATATATACATATTACATATCTTGGCAGGACGGTAATTTTCTTGAATTTGTTCTTTGTAAGGAATAGTGACAGATTATAATTTCGTAAATGTTTCGCATTTTTTAGACGATAGTATACTAATAAGAATTTGGCATACTTAAATACTAAAGAGCTAATCTTCTTTAGTCACATACAGTGAAATGATGATTCATATCTTTCGAGAATTAATTTAAATGGAATTTCCTTTACATCTATATTTGTGTAGTTTCACAATTACAATAATCGTAATCGTACCGCTCACAACGTCAGTCATCAGACTTATATCCGGTATAAGTGTGTCTTATTTGCAGCAGAGGATGCTGGCGAAGCTAATAATAAAACAAATTAAGCTCTCTCTGCAAAAGCCAAATATGATTTTTATCTACAATATGTGAAATTATAGGGACTCGGATCCAGCATCGAGATACAGTAAAAATTATTGCTGCAAATCCCGACTGCCTTCCAAAGTTTTCTCCAAAACACACTGAGTTAAATCTACTTTTAATCATATATGAATTACTAAACCCAAAGCTTTTTTTCATATTTTTATGTCCCATTGTTTACTTAAGGTGATTTCACATACGTGCCGCTTACAAAGAAAACTTACTGGCAATTTACAATGGATTCTGGATCTGTTGGAAATGTAAAATTCTGCACCGGAGGATGTCAAGTAATTGCAGATACAGGCACCAGTCTCATTGCTGGACCAGTTGCCGAAACACAAGCTATTAATCAAGCTATTGGTGGCACACCAATTTTGAATGGACAGTATATTGTTAGTTGTCAAGATATCCCATCACTACCAAAAATTCAATTTGTCCTAAATGGACGGACTTTCTTCCTTGAAGGAAAAGATTACATATTGAGGGTAACTGAGCATCATATTATAAAGAGACAATAATAACACAACTTTTATTTCAGATCTCACAAATGGGAAAAACAATTTGCCTTTCTGGATTTATGGGTATTGATATTCCTCCACCGAATGGCCCGCTATGGATTTTGGGTGACGTCTTCATTGGTAAATACTACACCGAATTCGATATGGGAAACGATCGTGTAGGATTCGCTGAGGCAGCATAATTGAGAATTTTTAATTTGAATTGTTTTAATTGCATTTGATTTAGTAGATTTTAATTTCAAAAATAAATAAGTTAAAGTCATGTTTTTTTTTTTAATTTAATTACTTTTGGCATCATATCTTCAGCAGCTGAATGTTACTTTTCTCAATGTTGTTGATGCTGTTCAACCTTCTAATCTAAAGGATATGGTATGCCTTCAATAAACGTTAATCCATACGTTTTGTAAAGTTTTTTTGTAATGGCTATATATTTTCTCTGGCGGTTACTCAAGCTTTTTTCCACCGGGTGATTAATAGATAGAATGAAATCCATCCAAGCATTTGGAATTCCATGTCTTCTGTAATGTCTATTGGATGGAAAACTTATACGCGGCTTAATATATGTAAGTTGATGGCAGTGAAAAGGACATTGGATAACTTCATTTACCTTTATGCTTGTGGGGGGATCCCCTAATTTAACTTTCCAAGCGGTATTTGGACTCTTAAATTCCATTTTACATATATTAAAATATAATGGCCTTGAAAATAAGGGATGACAACTAAAAAAAAAATAGTACTTCGCCTATTAGGATCTTAAAAAAAGCGTTTGTTTGTTTCAAACGTCTGCAATAAGCACTACGCGTCTCGCATCCTCTAATTATTGAGACTGGAGGAACCGTACGATGATATTTAATTCAAATCGAAACCATGTTATTCGCTTGATGTGATGAATGAAGTACAGGGAAAGGTACTCTCATATCAGCCGTGTAGTTAGTTAATGAAAGCATAGAAAGATAAAACTCAATGATCTCCCGTGACAAAAAAAACGAATAACAGGCCTCGCAGCTGAAGTAGACCGCGACAAACAGTGGCAATAACTGGTCAGCGAGACACCTTTCGGCGAAACGCTACACAGAAAAAAGCATGGATTTGCTAAGCGGCAATGACAGCTGCGGAGATGGCAGGAGCATTTCTTAACGGGATCTTAGAATATATAGCAAACTATATATTCTAAGAACGGGATATCCTTTTATCTTAAAAAAAGCTTTTGCAAAAAAAAAACACTTCTCTCAAGGCAGAAATAATTACTGCAATTTATTAATGTGTATCCTTCCGGCAGATTAGGCAGAAGGCGTAATTGTCAAGCTTTAAAAAAAGAGGTCTAACTGGCTGTAATAACCAGAGTGGAATCTGCTTTTTGTCAATCACGAAAAATTCTGTTCGAAATGGTTCGATAGTTTTTATCAATGTTAAGAAAACGTGTTCATGCATAAATCACATTACAACTTTGAAGATCATCGTGGAGTAATCTACAGAATACCGGTCCGACTCTATCCAGCTTTGGTTATGTTACGGGTAGACTAAGCATATAGTTCAAGCAAAGCGGAGGGATGTGGAAATAGCATGGATCTTAGATAAACATTCTTCTCCAAAACAATTTTAAATTTTTCCTGTTTTGTTTCATTGAAGGCAGGATGCGGATCTATTTCAAAGAGCAAATTTCAGACAAGTTCTCTTTAAACACACATTTTAGGGATATAAGTTTACAGAAAGTGGAATTAGTATAAATTAAACCCTTCAGAAAACGATTAAATGTATCTTTCTTGGGTAAATTTCCAACAAGTCATAGAAAAATATGTTTTCTGTGTAATTAATGGTTTTTCTGTTGCTATTCTATCTCCTTGATTCCTAGTAGTAACAGGGCATTCAATTATTTCGACTCATCCAAATCAAGATCAAAAAATTGTGGAAATCATATTTCTATAAAATTAAATAAAGGAAAGAAAACCATTTTCTGGAGACGAAACAATATTTACCCCGTTCACACGAAGCAGACTGGACAGGAGTGGAAAAGTGTTCCCAGATTCTTGCCAACAAAATCCTTCATTTTGGACATAAAAATCCCTTAACATCCCCTAATACCATTTTTCAAAGAAATCTTTTAAATACCTTAAGAATGGGTTTGTAAAGTGACATACAATTTTGAACAAAATCATTTATTTCAGAACAAAATTATCACATTGAATGAATCTTTGCTAAATAAAAAAGTAACAAAATAAGTAAATAAATATTTTTTGCATTTGCGTAAAAGCCTTCACTTTTTGGGACACTCACAATTTTAAAATTTTCTTGATGCATTTTTCTGGTAGAATGTCTGTCTAGTTTAGATGTGCCACAAATTAGAATTTTATTGCAAGCCTATAAATTAAGTGAAGATTTCAATAATAAACAAATTTCAAAACCACAAACCTTGCATTTAGTTTTTTTTCAGTCATTGAGTCTTTGAATCCAGGCTTTATATTTAATATCGTTTTCCAACCAGCAATCGGAAAATTTCTTGACATATTTTTTGTTTTCAACTTTTACAAACTATCTTATTTTTAATTTCTTTTTTCTTTTGAGGTGTTGAAATTTAGAATTTCCCATTTCCTTTAATGAAGAAATATGTCATATTAATATCTAATGTTTCTTCCACTATTTACTATCTTTCTACTTTATTTCCAAAACAAGATATTCCGCAAAATATACCAACGGCAAACTAAGCGCAAAATCCCGGAAAATTGTTTTCTTTGCCTTTTTCTCAGGAACCGAGAAAAATGTTTCGATTTAAATAATATATTTGTGATCCTTGAACCCGCCCGCGTCGTTTGAGTCCGGCTCGATCAAAATTTTTTGGAAAAATTTTCACTTTTGCTTTTTTGTAAAATTTTGTGATGAAAGAATTTGCATAAAAATTGCTGTTTTTTCTCGTCTATCGTGAACTAAAGGGCTTTGACATATTTGAAGGGTACTCAAGCATGCGAACACGTTTCAGACCCAAGTCCACCAAAACTTTGGTAAAAGCGCACGCGAAAACGAAAAAAAACACGGAAAACCAATGCGTAATCAGTGGCTGTAGAAACTGAAAATTTTAAGTTTTGGTGAATTCGGGACCATCCCAACGAATTTAAAAATTATAGCTCTGAAATTGCAGATGTCGTTAAAAGCACTGTATTTGTTTGCGAATTGCCATGTCATATAAATTGTCACTGAAAGGTTGTCAAATTTGTCAACTGAAGTGGTTTATTGACAGAAAGACCACGACGTGTTCAATTAGTTTTTGGTAAAAACAATTATTAGTCTTTTGGATTAATTGTCTTAAAAAATTATATAAAATGGTATTAGCAGACTTAGGCCGTAAGATAACAACGGCCTTGCAGTCGTTGAGCAAAGCCACAGTTATAAATGAAGAGGTGAATTGTCTTGCCAATTTCTTTGTAATTTTCTTTTAAAACAAACTTTTTTCAGGTCTTAAATTCTATGCTAAAGGAAATATGTGCTGCCTTATTGGAAGCTGATGTAAATATTCGTCTAGTAAAAAAGCTGCGAGAAAATGTTCGATCAGTTATTGATTTCGAAGAAATGGCTGGGGGCCTCAACAAGAGGAGAATGATACAATCAGCCGTTTTTAAGGAGCTGATAAAAGTATGTCTATTAAAGTAATGTCGCATTAGATTATTGTTCCAACTAGTTTTGTAGCTTGTAGATCCTGGCGTTAAGCCGTACCAGCCGATTAAGGGAAAAGCGAATGTGATTATGTTTGTAGGATTGCAAGGATCTGGGAAGACAACGACGTGCACAAAACTGGCCTACCACTATCAAAAAAAGAACTGGAAATCATGTCTAGTGTGTGCTGATACATTTCGTGCAGGTGCCTATGATCAAGTCAAACAGAATGCAACGAAGGCTCGAATACCTTTTTATGGTAGCTACACAGAGGTTGATCCTGTAGTTATAGCTCAGGATGGTGTTGAAATGTTCAAGAAGGAGGGATTTGAAATGATCATTGTTGATACAAGTGGAAGGCATAAACAGGAGGAATCGCTTTTTGAAGAAATGTTGGCAGTTGCCAATGCCATTGTAAGATGACGACTCTAGTTAAGTTTTGCCTTTTCTTTAAGCTTGTTTTTTTCTAGAAACCGGATAACATAATCTTCGTTATGGATGCGACTATTGGACAAGCCTGTGAAGGTCAAGCAAGAGCTTTTAAGGAAAAAGTTGATATCGGCTCCGTTATAATTACAAAGTTGGATGGTCACGCAAAGGGTGGTGGGGCACTGTCAGCGTAAGTTGGGTGGAATTTCTTTGTGTAATATTTGAGATAAATTGAGATATTATTATTTAGTGTCGCAGCTACAGAATCTCCGATAATTTTTATTGGTACAGGAGAGCATATTGATGATTTGGAGCCATTTAAAACTAAACCATTCGTAAGCAAGCTGCTTGGAATGGGAGATATCGAGGGACTTATCGACAAAGTTAACGAACTTAAATTAGATGATAACGAGGAGTTACTTGAAAAAATCAAACACGGTCAATTCACAATTCGAGATATGTATGAGCAATTTCAAAACATTATGAAAATGGGTCCTTTTTCACAAATTATGGTGAGCAATCTTTTTGTGTAGAATCATGTCAAAGTTAAACATAAATTTTGTCTTGTTTTAGGGAATGATTCCAGGGTTTTCTCAAGATTTTATGACAAAAGGTGGTGAACAAGAATCGATGGCGAGAATTAAGCGAATGATGACTATGATGGACAGTATGTCTGATGGGGAACTGGATAACCGTGATGGAGCCAAATTATTTAGCAAGCAACCGACACGAATGATTCGGGTTGCCCAAGGATCTGGTGTCACAGAGAGAGAAGTTAAAGAACTCATTTCCCATTATACTAAGTTTGCAGCGGTTGTTAAAAAAATGGGAGGTGTAAAGGGACTTTTCAAAGCTGGTGATATGGCAAAGAATGTAAATCCTACACAAATGGCTAAACTCAACCAACAGATGGCTAAAATGATAGATCCTCGGATGTTGCAACAGGTACTCATTTAAATTCTTAATCAATTTATGGTTTCGTTCTAATTTTTGATTCACTTAGATGGGAGGTATGTCCGGTTTGCAAAATATGATGAGACAACTACAGCAAGGAGCGGCTGGTGGATTGAGTAATTTAATGGGTGGTTTTGGTAAATCATGAGTTTTGTAAGTTTATTATAATTTATCTGCGGAAAAATAGGTTTTTTTTCTTAATTTTAATAAAGAACATTAAATAGATAAATTTACTATTGAAATTGGTTTTATTCTGATTCGAAAATATGACTGAGTTCTATGTAACGTTAATTCGTCATTTACTTTGAATTTGTGCTAATTTTGCTTAAACTTATTCCAGAATAGTTTTGCCAACGTCAGGCACATTATTTGCTTGTTGCAAGTGCTTTGTTCACCTTGATCTTGCCTTGCAACCCACCCTTATTTTTTTTATTATCTGTACATATCGTAATTCATTGAGACTTACTATTTCTCAACCCTATTCTGCTGAAATTTGAATTAAGTAAAAATGACACTGGGCTTGAATTTCATGTGCAAGGCTAGAGCATTCAATATTTCTTCCAGCAGTCTGCAACTTATGATAAACGCTAGAGGCTTGGGATATGAAATATTTTCCTATTACTTTTTATCCCTCGGATGATCCCTTCCGTGATTCTTATCCAAACTAATCTGGGTCTGGTGATTTTTAGTCAATACTGTTTTTATCATGTCAAAAAGTGTGGCCAATAATACTTCTTTTTATTTCAATGTCGATCTTGTCTTGGCGTGGTCGATCATCTCAAAATGTCTACGACCATACGAAGTTTTGGATTTCGCCGTACAAAGGCTAGTCTACGTGTTAGAAAGAATTGGGCCATCTAAGTCTCACAACTATATAGTCAATAAATTTGAGTTGAAATGTCTTTTATTCGAAAAAAACTGATATAAAGCAACACCTTGCTACTCTATTGCCGAATTGATGTCATCATCAGATTCGACAATAATACTATCGTGATCAAAGAAGCTCTCCACTCTTTGAGTATTTATGTAGGTGAAGTGATATTTAAGTTAATTAGAATTTCTTGTGTATTTGCTAGTCTCAAATGGGCTGGATTACTTTCTGTTGTCAGATCAAAGCGTTGAGATCTTGGTGTTAGGACCAGATGTGAAGAGAGTATACACTAAAACGACAACATCCATATATCCATCCAGGGAAATTAATTCATCATTACCTCTGGCAAAAAAATTTCTGTCCAACATAAGAACTGAAGCAGACCGACGTGGTATATGGAGGAAAAATTGTATATGGGAGGCACGTGAGTATATTTTAATCACAGGTGATGATGACAGTAATGCCTTCATTATGGGAACGGTTATTAAGTTTTTAAATTACGCTGAATGTACATAAATCTTCAGTGATCATGGAAAAGTAATGAAAAGTTCGTGCAATATCAGAGTCAGAACAAGTTATTACGTGCACGCACCCACTAGAAGAAGCTTTTATTGCAATTACTGGAAGTTCCGTATATAATAATTTTGTAAAATTCATATATACAACTAGCTAATCACTACTTTTTGACCTATGCTTACAAAATAGTTCGTAATGTGGGGAAAGCCTCTTGATAAGCACAAGTCTCTAATTAGATATCCCCCATTTAATTATAAAATTATTAATAAAATCTATTTTTTAATGCAGGTTGGGAAAGCTTACAGTTGACTACAGTTGGTGTAAGAGCATAAAGACTTGAACAGCAAATTCTCTTCGTGAATACCTAAAAGATTAGAAGTTAATTAAAACAAGTTTATAACTTTATACCTGCGTTGTCTGCTCATGAGGAAATAATAAGAGTACGCCTGTGATGTGATATGACTGTCTGAATCCCCTCCATAATTATCATAAGTATACTTAGACGAGTTTGTGAGCTGGAGTATGAGAAGATTGAGAAGCTTAGTATAGTTAGTACACAGCCGTAACCTGTTTAGTATCATTTAGTCATTGTCGAAAAGCACTGCTTCATCTTGATCAGCCTGCAGTTTTTGGAAAGAATTAACGCGTTTTGGAAATTTTCTTTTACCGCGGTGAAGTACCCAAGTGAAATGATCGTTAAACGTGAATTAATTTTGTTAATTGTGATCAGTTGGGGAGTTTTTGTTTATGGCCAGTATTACCCTGGTTAGTGAGAACTTGTAATTTTTCTTTTTAGATTTATTTTACAGTGTTATTAAAGTTTTTTGTTTTGATGTATTCCTATTATTAGCACACAGCTCTGTAGGATGAGGTCAGAGTTCCCCTTTGATATAGCCAGAAAAAATATTACAATTTTATTTTAATTATTTTATTTATGTTAAGAGTTAAGTAAGAAGATGATCATGATAATAATGTTCTGCTTGGCCAATTGGGTTAATTTTATCAACAGAAAAATTTATTGCGATTGTTTCAAATTCTGTACTGTTTACATTTACAAAATAATCTTTTATTTAAAACTACTATGGTTATCTTCTTTAAATCATTGTCTATGATATTCGATCTCTTCTTGCTGCAATAATGTATTATAATGCAAATCTAATATTTAAATCATCTTGTAATTTTCTGAACAAGGTCATCAAAGTTTATCAGTAGTTATTTAGGTAATTTAAGTAGGTATATCGCGCTTTAGGCTTTCATTTGGAAATACCTATTTTTATGTAAATGCAAATTTTCTGTTTATGCGGGTTTTTGGCATTTTATTAGATATATGTAGAACAAACTTCAAATTAGAAGGCTTAATTACATAGGTATATATAGGTATAGGTATATAACATTGGCTAAATCTGAGGAATTTTACTGTAGAAAATAATGGTACATCTTCATCCTAAGGCAAAATCAGAATTGCAAATATTACAAAAATATGAAAACATCCATTTTCTAGCAGAAGATAATAATTTTGTTTAGTTTTGATTGAGGAATAGATAGAAAGAAAGTGCAACATTTTTCCAAAAAAGAGAAACTATTGCATTAGGATAGGTACTTTTAAAGATAATTGCTAAAAAGATTTAGATTTATAATAATCTGCGAGGTTAAAAGGGGCCCTCCACTTCTGCTCATTTTGGTGCTAAAAAAAACTGAGCCTTAAGCCATTAGTCGTATGATGATCGCCACTCGTTCTGTGTGCATACAACGTACAAGCAGTGAACGAGCAAAACCGGCTCATATAAAGCAAAGTAGTCTGATTCTCTGATTAAATGAATCAAATTCATAAGACTGCCATAGTTTTCTCTACTAAAATCAATAAATAAATTTGTGTCTTCAAAAATCAATAAATAAATTTGTGTCTTCAAAACGTCCTATCGCCAAGACTTATCAATTTTTACTACCCTACCGTGCAAATATTACTACTACGCGTATACTTCGTATCAAATTGAAAGGAAGAGTTCAGAATAGGCTCCTAAAAGACCTATTATACATATTAGAAGTTTTTATAATTATGTCAACTTAAATAGCTTGTGCTATTTCGTTTCTAATATTGTTTTCATCTTTTACAGGATCACAATGTATAGTTGAACGAACTCGCGTAAATGGAGTTTGCAGAGCGATTAACGAATGTCCATCAGTCATAAATGATATCAGAAATCGAAGAAGACATACACGATGTGGATTCGAGGGAAGAACTGAAATTGTTTGCTGTCCGGTACCAGTTCCCACAACTACTACTTCTGCGCCTCCGGTAATCGACAGAAATGCAAGGATTAGTGAAAGAAGTAAGTTTCTATTAAAAGAATGAGGTATAGTAAAAATTATTCACTTTACCTGCCAATAATTCTATATAAGATTTGTACGATATGTCCTTGATGTACAGATTTACATATACATATATGTATATATGTAGTGCTGTAAATTGTAAATCAAAATGTTCAGATATTTTATTAATTTTTGGAAATTGTCGGCAGTGCCGGATCTAGGAAATATTGAGGGGTAGGGCAAAGACGTTAGCTGCCGCTGACTGTCTAACAATAATTTTTATTTGGAGCAAATTTTATAACAGTTTCAGGGTATACTAATTACGACCATATGTATATGATAGATGACTCTTGTTATATACTGCATACCCTGGCACTAGATTCAGAATTGTTAAAAACATTTTGAATTTGAAACAATAATGATTGTTAAATAAAAAGAACTTGAAATTCAAACAAAAATAAATTTAGATCTATGAATTTCAAACTGTTTTAAAATAAAAGTAAAGTAAAAAATCGTATCATTACACACTTTATTTTATTAACACAAAGAATACAAATTATAAATTTTATTATGTTAGAAATTAGTCCTTTAGTCCTAGCGGCTAACTTTTCAATATAAATTTTTTCGACTAAAATTACTAAAATTTGAGATGGTTTCAAAAAACTCTGAAAGGATTTAGCCGATTTTTTAGTCGGATTCAAAGTCCTTCACTCCAGCTAAAATAGCTAAATTATAGCTGGCATAAAAATATTTTTCTGGCAACTCTGTGCTTATGCCTACTATCCGTCGTATTGCCGTCCGCGGCAATAGCCCCCGCATGCCCCCCATAGATCAGGCCCTGAAAATGAGAAAAAAAAATAGGCCTTAAACCTTCCAGAAAAATTATTTTATATTTGATTTCGTAGATTTTCTTACCATTTTCATTATTAATTTTGCTCTCATTTTTATTTTGCCGTCTTAAATTGATTAGATTCTTATTCTTGTCACAACATAAATTTTCTATATGTAAAAATCATCGTTGTGCTGATTCATTGTTTGAAATTAAATTAAACCAAAATAACCAACCGCTTCTATATGAAAAAAAAATTCAATTTGAAACGTTAAAATTACCAAGAGATATACAAAATCTTCAAACACAATATTCCGTTTGTGAAAAATCTCTCCACTTACGCATGTGCCACCTATATTTAAGCTCTGCAAACAACCTTTTAACTATTTTGATTTTGTTTGATCAGTCAACGTACACTTTGGTAAACACAAGTAAGCTAGTGTTTCCGTTGATATCACTGTTTTTCCGTGTTGACCTTAGTATACTGGTGGTCTCGCTAAAATTCAGGATAAATTTTCACCAATAGCGTTTAGCGTGGACGTCAGTACTAGGCTTTCTATGGGAAATTTCTAACCGTTATTCATTAGAGCGACTATTTCAGACCAAAGTTGAATCACAGTTTCGGATCGAATTAGAGCTATTCAGAGTAGAAAAGTAAAAGATTTAAAGACTTCGAATATATTGCATATAGGCGGTCTGGATTTGAACCGTGCCTTCGATATGAGCTCGAAGACCAAATTTTTCAATTACACTCAGCGTTCGCCAATTTAAGGGACCTTCTTGTTACTGTAATAACTCCGGGTGCACACTTCATGGAAATGACAGTGCGAGACTTGAAACTGACTTTCATTATACGTATTACAGATAATCTTTTTTTTGCAATAAAACTAGTGTATTCAATTGAATGAGTTAAAGCTTTTCAAAACAATATATAATGTTTACTATTAGCTTAACAGATCAAGGTTAAAGCTGTGCTAATGCGTGATTCCATTTGTACATTCTACTAACATTTGATTCGGCATTGACACGTTTTGATTACGCTCCGCTTTAATAAACTAATACTATGGGGTCAGATTTTGATTTATTGTGTGTATTGCTAAACCTTAAAAAGTACCGAATGAAAATAATGGGAGACAATTCATATGTTTATCAAAACATGATAAGCAGCACGAAAAGCAATTTAACTTATGCTCGAAAATTCAAATTCAATAATACCAATTTTTAACAAATTATCAGCTGCAGCTCTCATGAAAATTTTTGAGAATATTACAAATTTGTAAATAAGTACGTATTGTAAATTGTTTTAAATGGTGCCCTTACACCTTGATCCATGTATGAATTCGCAACGGTTACGTGGTACATAGGTAAGCTACAGTTCAGACGAGAAGTTAATTTTCAATACTTGGTATACCATATTACCTATGTTAACGTATTACATCATCAAATTATTGCTTTTGAATTATCCCCTTTATATCCGTTACTCCTGAGAGAATTTAGGTCAGGATAACTTCTATATGTGTACCTTTGCTAGATCAATAATTTCGAGCTATCTTAGTAAATTAGAAAATATATGGAAGGGAAAAAAGTATTTATGAATTAGAAAGCGCGCAACATATTTAATTGCCTTTTGTTTTTATTTAGCAATGATTCCCGGTAGAATACGAATTATCTCGATAGAAACCATATACAAGAAAATAAAGTAAATTAAAAGAGGCTTGGAATTTTGGAAGCAAATTTAGTTACAAAAAATCAAGAGATATTCATACTATATCATTAGAATTATATCCGGCTCGAAGGACCAAGGAGGGATTCGGTAAACACATACATACACACATGCATATAATAAAAAATCTTGGATTATAGCATAAAATATATGTATATTATATTTTGGATGATGATCGTTCTGGTTATATATTTTATTTTGTTTATTGATATAAAAGCTATCGACAAAGAATTCATCTCTAATTGTTAAATTTATCTTACAGAATGTGATGAATACAAGTCTGCTGTCTATGAATACGCTTACTCCTTATCTCTGGCTGTTTCATCGCAGCCAACAAAAATTCCTATAGATAAGTGTGGTCATAAGGTCATAGCGCTTATAATAGGCGGGGACTTTGCAAAAGCACGCGAATTTCCTCATATGGCCTTAATAGGATTTGATGTTGGAAATGGAGAGCGGTCATGGGCATGCGGTGGTGCATTAATTAGTGATGAGTACGTAATAACAGCTGGACACTGTTTATATACAGGGTTGTAGTAAGTCATTCTTCTGCTTTCGTATAGATTGCAAAAAAATCACATTTTTCTTTCTTGTTTTTAATTTCAGTGGTGAGCCAAAATATGTAAGACTAGGAGAACTCAATCTTCTTAGTGAAACAGATGATGCAAGACCAGAAGATTTTGATATTTCAGCGATAATTCCACATCCACAGTATACTCGCAACTCAAAATATAACGATATTGCATTGCTAAGATTAAATCGAAGAGTCACTTTGGATCCATATAAAAGACCAGCATGTTTGCCGACAACTTTTGAGGGACCAGAACGTAACGCTATAGCAACGGGTTGGGGTCACACAACTTGGTCTGGAGATTCTTCAAATCATTTGCAAAAAGTTACTTTGGAAAAATTCAGTCACAGTGAATGCAATGAATCGTACCAGTACGAAATAAATCGCAAACTTAAATTTGGCATTGTACCGACTACACAAATATGTGCTGGTTCAAAAACAGCTGCAAAAGATACTTGTCAAGGGGACTCTGGAGGTCCACTGCAAGTCTACCATCCATACCAATATTGTATGTACACAATAATAGGAATAACGTCTTTTGGAATTACCTGTGGAAACATTGGAATCCCAGGAGTTTATACTAGGGTATTTCCATATGTCGACTGGATAGAGAGTGTTGTTTGGGGAGGAAATTCTTAGAGTGATTCTTTTAAGTTTATGGAAAAAATATGTGAAATATTTTTTTTTTTATTTATTTAATAAATTTATGAATTACTTACTGACAATATAAATTGTTCAAACTATTGAAACTTAAGAACTATAGTCCGCGTCACGAAAAGTTGTTATTTGTTGAGTTACTTAAAGATCTCGAGCAGTAAAGGGAATCTTTAACAATAAAATTTTTAATCAAAAATCTTCATTAATAAAATCCCAAGAAGTTTTGGCACAAAACTGAAGTTAAAGTTTAATTGGGGATTTTTTATAATAAAAAAAGAACGGAATTGCTGTAGCGTACTTAAAATAAAGAAAATTTATTTATAAATAAACTTCTAACTCAAGGAACTCAAGGAACTCAAGGAAATTTATACCTGACTTTGTAGAAAATCAATTAAATAACTTAATTCAAATGGAAAAATTACCAAACTTTACTTATAGATTAAATTCTGAAAGCGGCAACACAAAACTGAAATTTCCCTGACCTTGATAGCTCACTTTTTGTGGCATGGACTATAATCGGAACGCTATTCTTACATCGGACTCCAAGAACCAAATACAAAATACAGATTTTGTACTATATTTACAAAGAAATCTTTTCAATTGTATACTTGTCCTGCATCGGGATCACAATGAAAAATTTTGCGGCCGAACCTATCTATCAATCAATTAATTTAACAAGTATAATTAAAATATCTTACTTACATAGAGATCCATTGTTGCTATCCGGTAATTAAATTTTATTTTTTTTTCGATCACAGTGTCTCTATTTGTTTTTCGTTTCCGCTAGGTTCTCTCTGCTTGTAAGTTAGATGTTTTCTTTGTTATTCTTAAACCGGTGGTGGTTTCCTTTTTGAAACTATTAACTCGGAAAAGCTAAATTTTTTGGAAAGTACGAATTTCTAAATTATTTCCTCCCCACTGCTAAGGGCGGTATGCTAGAGTCAAGGAATTTTTGTTCCTATACAAGAACTATGTAAAAAAAAGCCATGGTATACTCATGGAACTTTTTCTTTGCCGATTCCTTGAAGTAGTATGCTAGAGACAAGAAATTCGAACAGAAAACTGTACTTCTCCATTAACAGAAACATGTCGTTCTTTGTCAAAAATCAATTTATGTCAATATTTCTTAAAGAAATAAGTACCGATACACTTATTTCTGGAAGGAATTTTGACGTTGGTGGAATAATTGAAAAATTGAAGGAAGGAATAGCGAATTTGGAAGAGGTGAATCAATTTTAAACTGACAAATGGAGGATTAAAAATAGTTTTACGTGTATCTTCATTTTTCATTGCGAATTATCTATTTCGTCACTTTTTTATTATTTCTTTATTGTCTGTCAGAAATAGCATACAATTGCCAAATCCAAAAAATTGTCTTGTCAAAAATTTCTTGACCTAGTGTAAATTTTTCTTCAAGAAATAAGTGGAAAAAAACCTTGACCGAACGAACAGATCTATCCAAATTTCTGCCACATTTATCCAGTTCCTGTATACAAAAAAAAAGGTATGCCACACACGCTGAAAAATATTCCGCCATATTGCACCAAAGATATGAAGTTTGTTATAGTTTGTTGCGGCCTTTCAAAACCCTCGAGAAATACTTCCCAGCCCATGAAACAGAAATCCATATGTGTGCGTGCTAGTCCGATTCTATAAAATATATATTGATTCTTATGGAAAAGTCACTGACAATGATTTTATATATGCCATAAAGCCCAAACTATCTGCATAGGAAAATAGTCTTCCTTAAACAAGCACAAGGAAAGTATACATTTATGACATAAGACTTTATTTAATTATAATATAAAGTATACGACTAGAGCTACAAGTAAGATAATAATAAAGGTAGAGAATAAATGAAAAAAAAATGCTAATTATATAAAAGAAAAGACTACAACAACGCAATTAAAATGTTTAGCTATAAATATATAAACTAAGTATGAGAAACAGCATAAGAGTAAAAAAGGTAAAAAGTAGTAATTAAATAAAAAGAAAGAAATAGGAAACAACGCTGAAAAAACAAGAATACTCAATGAAAGCTAAAGCACCAGAATATTAGCGGTAAGTTAGAGCCGAAGTGAAATTAATTAAGATTTTAAAGAGATTTAACAGAGGTAAGGGTAAACAATTAAAGAAACATAAATAAATATAATATCAATTTTGTCCATCTTAATCTTGCCCCGTTGATAAATAATAAATAAAAGATTTTTAAATTCCTTGAATTTTCCAATAATATACTCTGGCGATAACTACTTAGGCGAAGTTTTTCATCGTTTGATTTATCATATTCAAAAGAATATTTAATTTTCATTTTGTCGAAAGTCAAGGTGCAGATTTTTTCCATTTTCTTTTTAAGAAGATAATGGCATTATCCTTAATCCTATTTTAATACTTATTTGCCGCCAATTTTCTTAATGGTGACGATACTGAAAGAGGATAATCTCTTTTTCGAAAAATTCTGAACAGTCTAGCTAAATGTAAACAGTTGCAACTGGTAATCTTCCGCAGAGCACGTTGTCCTTCAATTGGAGTTTTACACACTTTTAAGCTATACTTTTGTGAAAATTTGTTTACAGTTTTTTTTTGCAAGTCTTTTGATGAAATCTTTCTATTTTTTTAACAATTCTAGTCAATTGATTAAATGTTTTTGATTTAAAATTAAGAAGAATAATGTGCAAATATCCAATTTTATCTTATATAGCAACTTCTTCTTTATTCATTTCAGAAACAACTGTTACATAATTTAAATATAAAAAAAAATCTTACATATTATGCTTTTTTCCTTCGCTTCTTTATTGTCGTAGCTGCAATTAAAATTATTTATATATTGTAAAATTCTTGTGAAATTATTACTACATTAGCAATTCATTTGCTATCTCTTGCAGATCTTTGCGACTTTAATATGTATGCCATTAATTTCCTTGTATTAACGCGGAATGGCCTCTGTGTTAAGTCGCCTACAGCTAAATTCTACATTTAAAAATATTTATGTCTTCCTGCCTGTCATCTTTATCGGTAAAATGAAATTGATACATGAATTCTTTCCGTATATCTCAGTGGTATATCTACATTATAAGTTTTCTTAATCTACCACAAAACTTTTAACCATTTTTATTTTTATTTTTATGAAAAGTTTTTCAACTGTAGAAAGCTCTTCTTTGATCCTCTTTCTATATATATTTTCTACCATGCTCTGATACTAGTTCACATTGTTGTGTTTATACTGGAGGGATCTAGTTATTTAATTTCTGTATGAGTGGAGGCCGGCAAAATTATACACCAATTGATTGTGTGGTTTAGATTAATATCCAGAATAAATATGTGCAAGAACCACAGAGGGTAATTCCGAATGTTCTAGGAAATTAAAAAAGCTTCGGTGCAGGGTGGTGTGAAAAGAAGTATTTCGTATATTTAATTTTGGTAATTGCACAGATGGAAAGACGGTGTCGGGGAGCCATTAAATACCCTTCCTGGTAGGCCCCGCCAGTGATAATAATAATAATGATGATAAAAGTGTCAGCTATGAAAATGAAGGACACCTCTTGAACTCCTAATTATTGAAAGGCATCGAAAATGAATCGTGTGGGTGTAATCAAACTGATCCTGCTGAAGACATAATATTTTGATGCTCATAAAATAACAATCACCTTGAACGAAAACTTCGCTGTACATACAACAAAACTGTGTTCGGTAAGTTTAATATAGAGTAGAACAACAAATTTATAATGCCCACAAAAATAAACAATTTATATTAGTTTTAATAAGTCCTGCAAATGATATTATTGTAAATTCCATCCATTATGTAACCTGGTAATGCCGTTACATAATATTCTTAATGCAGATCAGGATAAAACTTACAGTTAAGTGAATTAGCATGTGACTTTCAAAAGTCTCATTTCGACGAAACAAAATTCGAAATTAAAACAAGTTTTTATAACTTCAAATTTGTTTCATTTAGGTGCGATCATTGGCAATAAATAAATAATAAGAATTGTTCGATTGAATCCCCTCCAAGTGATCATAATAATTAGTTGGGTTTGAACGGGTTTAGAGCTTAGACTAAAGGAAGATCGAACAAGTTAGTATACAGTCGCATAACTTGTTTACTTAGTATGTTTCAGTCATTGTCGGGAAGAACTTCTTTAGCTTGATCAGCATCAGAAGATAGAAGAATTCCGAAAATATTATTTCGTTAGTGAAATGAACATTAATAGTGAATTAACTTTGATAATTATTGTGATCAGTTGGAGAGTTTTTGTTTTTGGCCAGAATTATCCAGGTTAGTCAGAACTTTGTTATTACACTTTGATTGACTAAATAAAATCTCAGGGTGTAGCAAGTTTGTGCCTTAGCCGCCAGTTTATTTTTTTGGCTCAATAGCATAAGAAGACATTGAGTTATGAACTTTTGCATAGAGTTATTTTGTAAAAATTTATATTGAAACTCAAAAATCGACAAGATCAGGCAACGGTCCTTCCGATGTTTCACTTCTAATCATTAAATAAATAACTAAACAAGAAGTGGCTTTACTCTAGAGCAGAAAAGAACACAAAACCGTGTTTCATGAATTTGGAACACTAAAGTACTCTAATATGAACTGAACTGTGTATTATGAGTCTGCTCTAAAGTGAACTGGAATGACTGGAATGCAAGATTGGAGCAGGCATTTGAAAATTTTAAATGTGTTGACATTTCTGATAAATAGGTCAAATTTTTGTGTGAAAAAATAAGTTCTTTGACATTAATGTTTCAGAAATTTCGGAAAAGTGTGTTTCATGAGCTTCCTGCTCCTTTCTGCTTTCTTCTGCTCTACTTTTAATCAGACAGTTGGGAAGGAGTTGTCAGATCAGGGGACCTATTGTTGAATAACGAAGGCACATTCCGTATTCGTTATACGGTCAAAACCATTCGGAATCGACACATGTGGTATTCTTGAAATCTGCATTCGTTATATACCGAACGCAAACCCTTCGTTATTTAACAAGTAGGTTCAACCATTCGTTATGCCAAACGAAGAGTGAATCAGCTGCTGCTTTACGGGTGATAATGGGAGATAAAAAACTAATTGAGTTTTTAGAAGAAAACCCGAAACTGAAATTTGGCAAATATGATAACCCTTTCAGTTCAAAAAATGCCAGGGAATTGTGGCAAAATAAAATCAGTATTAATTTCCATACCCGCAAAAGAACTAGACAAGGTTTTTTATGATATTATATTCGAAACAAAGCTTAATTTCCAGATTTGGCAGGATTTAAAATGTGTGGTGAAAGGAAAATCTGCGACGGTAAAAAAAAACATTTGCATGGCACTGGTGGAGGTCCTCCTGCAACATTTTTTTCTATCTAACTTTGAATTAAGGGTGCAGGAATTGATTTACGATCGACGCAATTGATAGTCCATAGATTATTTAACGATTTCAGACGCAAACAATAATGACAATTCACTGAAGCTAGCCATTTTTTACAAATCATATTTTAAAACATGAAACAGTTGATAATATTCAATTTGCAAATTGACAGATTTAATCTTACCACACTCGTTATGTTGAAAAACTTTTTCACCACTTCGACTTTATAACGATGAGGTTCAAGAATACGGACGGGGTATTCGATTCGTTATCAACCATTCGTTATATAACGAATTTGTAAAAACCATTCGTAATTCAAGAATAGGCCCCCAGATGATGATGAATTGAAAATTTCATTGGGCAAAAATCAAATTTTTATGATAATTTAACTGATAAAAAAAACTTTTCTCGAAAAATGTAAAAAGAGTAGTTAACATTTCATCTGTTGATTAATTATCAACAATATAAATTGATCGGAGAACTATTAAAACTTTTATAATTATTTTTTTTTTTAGTCTTAGTGTGTCTTCAAGCAGCTGTTAAAGAAAGTTTTAGAGTTATCAGCTAACAAATTTATTGTAACTACCTCAAATGCTACACTTTTAACTACTTAAGAACTAGCTAGTACATATGTACGTACCTAAATACAATCAGACAAATTTAAAACTATTTGTATTATTGCCCACACCTAAAACCAATATTGATTCTAATTCGAACAGTTTTTACTGCAGTGTCGTTTTCAGAAGCTTCTTTCTTTTCATCTGGCGCTTCTAAAGGTCAAAAATGTTTATCAACAATTTATATTCATTTAGGAATTTATAAATGTAAATTTTTTTGTATAAAGGTGTTAATCTTGGCGATTATTATGCTAAGTCATTCATTCCAGCGATTTAGCAGCAGTGTTTATGAATGGTTTCGTTATTAATATTTTTTATACTTTTATTTTTTTATTTTTGTAGAAACAAAAACAAAAATTAGGTAGGTTCCAGAAATACAGATTATACGAGAAAGTTGTTGCGTGCTTTAGGTAATATACCGACGTACATGGCTAAATATGTATTTATGTATATGTATAATATAGGAGCTACCGGTATTGCGACAGTCGTGATAAAAACTAAAACGAAAATAAATGAAGTCCACAACGAACCTAAGCTATGCATGTAAACAATATTTAATTTCGCACAGTGCATTTAATTATTATTAATAAAAACTTTCAAACACAAATATCCCCAATCACTCCTGTATAAAGTTTCATTTTGTTAAGTATGGTTTATTTCAGCACGACAAAGTACTCTGCTAAGCGAAGGAAGTTTTCTTGCACTTGCGTTGTACAATGCTAGCTCGCCGGAAGCGGACAGGTATATCGCGGGAGAGGATGTGGTCATATAAGCTTGAGGTGCACAACTTATAAATGAAAGCTTATCTCACCTGAGGTTGACTTACAATAAAAAAACTAATTCAATAAAAATGTGACGTGCTGGAGTGGAGAGTACAAACGTACTCAAAGAGGACAAAAATGGAACTAACTAGGGCGATATTGGGCGGACTTTAGCAAAACACAGTTAGGTATCAAGTTTTTGAGATTGAGTCGTCAAAGTAGAAAGTGCTGTTGAAAATTGATATTTTAACTGAACTATGAACAACAATGTCTTGGGGGCAAGAAAATGAAATTCTAATGACATTTATTGTAATCAATCACCATACCTTCTGCACTTTCTGTTCTTAAAAATGACTAGGTATTATATTTAAAAAGGAATTTTTTTAATTTCCAGTCGATGAATTATTTATTATCCGCTACCAATTATACTTTTTGCACTTTAATGATTCCAGCTATAAAAAAATGTGAAATAATTATATAAGGAAAAAGATTTAAACAAATGATAACTATCGACGAGGAAAGTACGTGCTAATATGTATACATATAAATAACCAGTTCCGTGGAATCTTCGAAGTTTATAGTTAGGCCTTCGACAGTTTTTATTAGGTATTTCATGGAAGTTGTAATCAACAATTTATTGCTAGTCGTAATTTTTGTTTACGTCAAACCTGCCGCATCTTGAAATCGCCTAGAAAGCTTTCAAGGACATATGTAGAAAAATTGTTGTATTATTTTTGATACTCATCTTTGGTGTACTTTAAAATTTCTCAGTCTTCATTTTGTCTAAATACAATTAAGATTAAGTACTCTAAGGTAATAGAAAAGAACTTATTGGTAGAAGAACACCACCCCCTACAATTAATCTTCCAAACCCACACCCACACCCACACACACACACACACACACACCATAAATTCGTTTTGACTACCTACTATCTACTTATGATAAAATGAAATATTGGTTGAAGAGTGGCGAATAGATTCATTAAACTTAGGCACTTTCTTAGCAAACTCGAATCAACATTCTAAGACAATATTCATAATTTTCAACAATTTGTTTTATCCATATTCTTGAGAATCTGCGTCTGAGTCTTCAGAAACTAGGTACTTGCCAAGTAAAAGCAAATTTTCTTTTAATTTCACTTTGAATAATTTTGGCGAAATTTTTTTTATATTATATTCCTTTTAAAAGAAATTTGGAAATATGACATTGGATACTGGAGAGGATTTGCGGTATTTTCAAATTAGAAATTGTTGAGGCCTATAGAAGTCATGGCACCGTAGAATTGGCCGTCTCCTCCTGTCGTATGAATAACCTGGACTGGACCGGAAATCCTCAAACAAAAACTCTTTCCTTATTTTGCGCACTATCCTGTCGATCATTTAATTTATCAACAAGATAACGCTACGATTCACATAAGCAACTCCACGAAAGCTAGTTCTTGGGACCCAACATCAACCTTCTTGGCTGGTTTGCCAGTTCTCCTGATGCAAACCCTATAGAGAACATTTGGGGATGGTTCGTTCGAACAGTTTATAAATATCAAGCTCTAACGGCAAATATTATCTTAGTATCAACGATAACAAGAAAGTAGACATGTTTTGGGTCATCACACATTTCTCTCTTTCTTCGTTTACAATATAATGAAAGGTTTACACAGAAAAATTCTAAGTCAACATGGGAGATATTATACACATGTTCAAGATTTTATTTGCCTGGCTGCTATACTTGTAGGTGTCCTTATTCACGGATTGAAGTAAACCAACTGTCAATTTTTTAACAGAAATAAATGTTTTGAGTTATTCATAATCCTGTAAAGGATCTTTTTCATTTAAAGTGCGTGCCGTAAACGAAGTTACAAACAAAATTCACAGAAAGGGGAATGCACATTTTAAGCTCGACACCTCCAGACATGAGAGACACAGTTTTATCTAGTACAGAATCGAGTTGCTTAGCTCCTGAGAAGAAGTTTGAGTACGTACACTCCTATATTCGGAGCCTGAAATATCTATCTATAGCCATCCTCATACTCACTTTTTTAGTATTTCCCTCTTTTTTATTCGAACTAAGGTACTAGATTTTTCGCACCTTAGATTGGTTCTAACTCAGTAGGGATCCGATCGAAAAAAGGGTATCACTGTTCGCCTCAGCTTATTACCAACGTAGAAGAAAATTTTTCTCTACATACTTTTAGGGTTGTGAGTAGGTACTCCCTGCGGGGGGAGGGGATGGTTCCAATACGGCATGTTGCCGAGTATTATAGAGTGGTGTACTTTTTTTCCAAAACCCATTTTCATACACTTCGGTTACATACACCCCAGCGACTACAATTTCGCATATACTTTTGCAGTTCTTTCTTCCAAGCTCATTAGTGCTCCGTTTTTGCATTTTTCTCATAGGAAGTCATTTTCCACGACCAATTCCACACAAGTAGGAAAGTCCACTTTTTCACCCAAGAAAGTCGCTGAAACTACATCCGATCGCCAAAGGTTTACCCCGCTTAATTGAAATAAACATTGTTAATAAAATATGTTCAGAATATCATAATGCATCGTTTAAGACATCTTTCATGTCTAGAGGTGTCGGGCCTTAAGTTGTATGAAAAAATGGGCATTCCCCTTTCTTCGGTTTAGTTTGATGTGCAAACTATAATTGGTCTTGCGTGATGAAACTGCAAGTTCACATGAAAACAGGTTATCCAGTATAAGTAAATCAACAATTTTATTGCAGAAAAAGACGAATTTTCCCAACAATAATTGTGGGTTTTTATTTTATGTTTGTTTACAATTTTTTATCCGTTCATAACATGAATATCGTGGTATACTTTAAGATGTTTTGATGAGGTCGGACTAATATATGAATTTGTGCAGAATATAAGATATCAAAACCAGTCAGTGAATTAATTCCACATATCCTACCTTCTACCAGGATATTTTAGGAAGGATAACAAACGCATTCACACTTTCTAGCTCCTAATTGCCGGCAATAAACCTTTTTCCTATCTCACAAGCATACATTTCATGCGATACCTTCTTTCGTTCTTTCTAGGAATTGTTCATGCAATGCAAATGCATTTACTCACAGCCACGGGAAAACGTTTGGTCTTGATATTTGCACCTTTCAGCACAGTTCGGGCTTTTACCTGTTACGCTCACTACACTAGATTCTGAAAATCCTTATAGCGTTGGATTTTATGAATGCTTTTAAAGGTATTAATTCCATGTGGTGAATAAAAGTAGGTAAATTCTTTATCAAACAGAACTCTTAACCCGGCACTCTGTAACTCAGTAATTCCAGCTATGAATACAGTTTTAGAATTTTGAAAAATATCATCAGATTTAACAGAAATTAAAACTTGTAGAAAGGAATAGCGTCGAGAGAATTGTCGGGCTACGAAAATAATAATTAGCTGTGTTCTTTTGTGTCCGCTGAACAGAGCAAAACAAAAGTAACACAAAAGAACTCCTCATACATTTTCATAGAAGATTTATAAATGAAGCGAACAGTATGTAGGTACAAATAGTTCGCTTCAATCGACAAAACAATTTGTTCTCTCCAGTATATGGGAGTTCTAGAACAAGGTACACAAAAGAGCACAGGTTATCAATTTTATAGTCAAACAAAATGTTATTAATTAAAGTTATTTGCAAACTTAGTCATGCATTCCCCAATCTTTCCCACTGAACTTCAATTGCTTCTGCATACATATATTAAGAAAAGGATTGCATCATATCCGCCAAAAAAGGCATTTGGTTTGCCTTATGGTACATAATATGGTTACATTTCTCGCTCGACCTTCTTTCACCAATATACAAACAGCTAGTTTAGATCTTGCTTCGAAATATCGGTATACTATCAGCAAGCCGTAATCCTTATTTATTATTTTATTTATTCAAGATTCATCAAAGTTGATTAATACAATAATTCATTATAAGAAAAAACATACAATGCAAAAAATGCAAAAGAAAAAAGAAAGTAAGCAAAGAACTTAACTAAGGTCAATTTGAGCAATTTTTCAATCGCAATCAGGAAAATTCAAATTAATACGGTCGAAATGCTGGTTGGTTCGATGGTAAGGAAGATGGAGGAAGTTATAGCTTCTGCTGTTATAGTCTGCAAGGATATCCAATTCAAGCGATCCATATAGGCAGTCAAAATTGCAGGATTACTCCAAGAAAGGCCACGAAGTGCAAATTGGAGGAATCTGCGTTGTAATCCATGTGATCCTCAAAAGAAAGGTGAGAATTTAGAATCACACCCAAATCTTTGGTTTTGTGGAGCCAGTATTATGAACTTCCTTCTACAACATAATTAATGTGAATTGGGAACCTTTTGGGAGCTAAAGTCGTAGTTGTATATCTATTAACATTTAGAGGAAGACAATTATTAGAACACCACTTATGGAAAGTGGCTAAGTCAACGTTTAAAAGAGCACAGTCATATTAAAACTAACAACGCCAGATATTTTGGAATCGTCCGCATAAAAAAAGTATTCTGTAATTAAGTAAAAGTAAGGATACATCATTGATGTGTAGAATAAATAGTAATGGGCCAAGAATACTGCGTTGAGGCATACCCGGGGTATTTGCTATCTCAGCAGAAAGTACTCCGCGAAAGAAAACTCGCTGCGTACGGTTATACAGATAAGACAACCAAAGAACAGGGGGGG
Organism: Dioctria linearis; assembly: GCA_963930735.1. Taxonomy (NCBI): domain Eukaryota; kingdom Metazoa; phylum Arthropoda; class Insecta; order Diptera; family Asilidae; genus Dioctria; species Dioctria linearis. The sequence continues at coordinate 28,887,411 of OZ005741.1, forward strand.
GGGGGGAGCAAGAATAGAGAGCTTATGGATTAAAATTCTATGATTAATTTTATCGAAGGCCTTGCAAAAATCAGTGAAGACGCAGTCAACCTGCTTATCGGACTTAATGGCTGGTATACAATAGTGAACAAACTAGTAAATTGGTTGTGGATGATTTTCCATTTAAGAAACTATGTTGGAAGGATCCCAAGATTTGTTTACAGTGAAAGTGTAGCACATCACTAACCAAGACTTCAAAAATCTCGCAATATGGCACAAGTTAACACTAGGTCTATAATTTGCAACATCATAATTATTGCCTTTCTTATGTAGAGGAATAATCACAGGTACTTCCATGACTTTGGTAAGGAACACCATGAAAAGGACATTAAATAGGTAATACAGGATATGGGACAGGAATGAGCCGTATTTCTTCAGAAAGAAAGCGCGGACACAAAACCCATTATAAAACTATCAGATCAATTAAAAATATGTTCAGTAGCTCCTACGTCGTCACAACACAAGATCTTTGGCTTCAAGGGAGATCAATATTTCTAATATCACAGTTGGAATCCCAGAAGGCGGTACTAAAGAATTCAGAGAAAAATTTTGCAACCATAGATATGTCGCTACTTCCGGTGCCACTAAAACTCAAAGATGATGGGTACTATCATAAATACGTTTTGAATTTATAATTTTCCAGAACTCTTTAGGGCAATTACGAAGCGTAAGTTTCATACTAGCAATACAGTCATTATATGAAATATGAAACTACGAAGTGAACTGATTCCAGACATTGCAGCAAGCCGAGTAATCTGCATCACTTCTTGAGGGACCAAATCTCCTCCATGTTTTTAGATTTAGATTTTTTACATGTTGTAAGGAGATGTTCAGCCAAGGCTGAGATGTGTGAGTATTTTTGGATGCACAAATCCGTACTGATTGAATAAAATAAATATAGAGAGTGTTATAAAAAGCATCAACAGTTCTATCATTGTCCCGCTCGTTAAGAACAGTCGTCCAGACAAAATGTTCAAACCAGTCATAAAGCTTTTAAAAATCATCTTTTTTAAATTTAAAAAAGTAATTACTTAAATTAGAAGAAGCTACATTAACATAATCGACACAGACAGAAATATGAAACGCCGGAACCAAAGAGGTCCTACAACGAACAAATGAGGTTGTACTCGAGTCAGACCAGAGCAACAGGTCCGGAAGTTTACCTGAGTTGTTAGAAACATTGCTGCATTGCGTTAAGCCTGCAGCGGCGACTGTGTCAAGAAAGAATAAAACTCGCTGAGGTATAGCCGAAATACAGGGCAGCAATCCATCAATGTCAGAAGAAAGTTCCCAGCTAACACTCGGCATATTAAAATCGCCGAAAATGATGATGTGATCCAAGAGCAGTAGCTAATTAAGGAAGTTGTCAATAGTCGTGGCAAGTAATTCACAGAGTCGATAGTAAGCTGGGAGGAACGTAGAAAGTAACGATGATAATGATAAGTTCCCACGATGAAGCCTCAAGACTACGCAAATAAGTTCCAGATTCTCAAGCCTGCAACGTCAACCACAGAGTATGAGATATCGGCTCTAACAGCGCACAGCACTCCACCGCCAACCAGAACAGCCTTATAATATCCATATTAGGAAGAACTTCCTTGGAAGCTAAAAGTAGAATACTCAAAAATTACGCATAAAATTAAATACTAAGTTTAAAACACCGGAAGCTGTCTGGAATGAGTTCCTTGCTGTTTATCATCTGTTCAACCACCTCAGATTGCTTTATAAATATTTAGAAAATAAGTAATATAATTATGTACATATGTATGTACCTGCATATGTTCATATATTACATTGAAAAGTTACAGACGAATGGTTTGGGGGCATAGTCAATGCTTAGATCAAGTTTTTTTATTTTAAGTTGTCAGACGAGTCAGCAGGGGAATTTACTTATAATTTTAAAATAAATACAATGATGAATATGATTCTGCTTATCTACTTGAAACAAATCGACCAGGTGGCACGCGTGCGGGTGGGTATTGAATACCTGTAAAACCTGAAGTGAGAAATTATTTTCAACGTGGATCATCGGTTGAAACTTTGCACTTCTCATTTATATTAATCAGTAAAGTAGACGTCTTTCGTTTAGATTTTTACAGAGGATGGAGTTGTAGGGAAAATTAATGATTGTAGCTACATAAAAACCGTAATACTTAATTGAATTTGTTTACTGACAATCAATAATGGGGGATGGGGATTATATAGTGCTGATTAGCCAAAATTATTCGAAACTTACGCTTAATTATAATATTTTACCGTTTGTACGTGCGGGAGGTCCAAGAGGTTTTTAATCTTGCTAATGGCTACGAGAAAATTTTTATTGTTCTGGTTATTAAATTGTGTTAATAATTTCAATATTTTTTGATGTAGGCATTTGTATGTTGTGCTTTTGAATTTAAAATGAGAACAGCACACTCGCATAATCGATAATGATAGAATTTTTCATTATTATTATTAAAATGGCGAAAAAGTGTTCACACAAAGCCAACTCTTTAAATTGATGAATTTTTACCAGGGAAGTAAGTGTTTTTGGAAGTTGGGGTTAGATCTAAATTAAGTAAATTGGGAAAGCCTTCAAACATTTTTATTGTTATTTTCCTATAGACTCAAAAATAAAATTGCGTTGGAAGAGAGGCTTGCAAGGTACTAGCGCTTTAACGTGTAACCCGGAGGGTTATTGCTGACAAAAATGTAAAACTGTTCAAAATTTTGCTAGTATCCTAACCACATAAAAACGTAATAACCTCCCCGTCATCATTTTTCGAACATGTTGAACCGCGGGGGGAGACTTTCGAATTTTTTGGATCTATTGAAACGAAAGAAGAAATTCATCCCTAAATTTTTACTTTCTTCAATTTTCTTTACTCGGTTCTCCAAGATTTTTCTCTCTTTAAACTCGAATTTTTTCTTAATGATGTAACAAATCCATCCTATCGGAACAGTACACGATATTTAACAAAATCTTTAAGATTCTTTTTGATCATCTCTTTAATATTATATTTTACCTTTTACAGGATCACAATGTATAGTTGAATTAACACACGTAAATGGAATTTGCAGAGCGATTAACGACTGTCCATCTATTAAAGATGATATCAGAAATCAAATATATACACGATGTGGATTCCAGGGGCAAACTGAAATAATATGCTGTCCTACGGCTCCAGTAATCAACAGAAATGCAAGGATTAGTGAAAGAAGTAAGTTCCTATTAAAAGAATGAAATTAGACAAACACTCCCAAATTTTCACAAAATTTATTAACTTTAAATATAATTGCCTTTTATCAAGGAACGTGTAACCAGAAAGAATCTGTTTCTTTGTGAACACACATCGCGTTTAGTTCTTAATTTAGTTTCGTTAAGTTAGTTTCATTAAGAAGCGTCGATCTCAAATAAAGAATCAACAGTTTTTAGAGCAACTAGCTCAAAACGATCTAAAACTACAAGCCACACAAGACGCGTACCATGGTATGGTAATTAGTCGTAATTACTCAAAAACGTTGTAACACTTTTTTGAAAGCGAATAATACTTTATTTCAAGGCCTATCTCCTAAACTACCGATTCTTAAAGATAAATCAAGAATAATTTCAAGCCTGTTATATCTCTCGTTCTACAATGTAATAAAAACTTTACCTTACGTGAACGAATGTGTAAGCATTTTGGGGTTTAAATAGAAAACTAATCCCAATACACAAATTCGAAATAGCTAGATACAACGAAAGTGGCCAAGCGACATATATATATATAGGCGCGTAAATAAATCAGGACTTCACTTTCAGCCGATTCTTTCCTTGGAAAAAGATTTTTATTGCATTGGATGTGTTCACTGTTCTGATAGCAATATCCTCGATATCGTAAGATGCTTACTACCAGTTACCGTTGGAGAGAACGTATTCGAGAAAGTAACAAGTAAGAAAGCTAGAATTGGTCTAACAAAAGACCAATTCTTATGATACCCTAGATGAATGCCCGTATGAAATTTCGTATGATCACCAATCTGTGCAAGCTTGATTTTTGAAGTGGTTTTTCGCATATATAAATAATTTTATAGGATTTCGTATTCTGAAGAAGTTTTTAGTATAATAAAAATGTCTAGGACTGATCATTTTCGCAGTATACGCAAAAAACCTAAATTTTTATATGGCGACACTAAGAAGGGGTTGCCCGATTTAGTCCATTTATGAAAACACAATGTACCAAATTTCAACTCTCAATGTCGACGCGTTCGCAGGCAGTGTCAAAATATATAGCGGAAAACGAAATTATTTATATGTGGCAGCCTCATGCCTGATTTGTCTCATTTTCGAACTTAATTTTACTTTTTTTTTTAAGTCCGTGTACAAAATTTCAGCTCTCAAGTATACGCGCTCTCGAGTTATCGTGCGCACAGACAGATGGATGGACGGACATACAAAAATCAAATTAACTTTCAATATTATGCGTGGCTGTCCAATCCATTTTGTTCTACCATCATTATTTCTGTGCGTTACAAACGGAATGATAAACTTAATATACCCTATGGATTTTATCTAGGGTATAAAAAAAATTGACCACGAAGTGAATAGTTAACATTTTCTGTGCACAGGGCACATCGGACCAGAAGAGTGCTGCACTATTCTTATAGCATTTTTGGCATCCTTTTGCAGTAAAGTAGACTGAAAATTATTAAAATACCATTAACTTTAGGAATAGTAATTGCGACTAAGTATATACTAATACACGTCGAAGGGTAGTTCATATGGTTTTATGTTATATAGATGAGTTTGAACATAACACAGATTTTTTTAATTTTTTGTTTGGTCCAAAAACATATTCCTCCTTGCTGGGCATTACCCACTCAAATATCACAAGATGATAAGATCGATGGGGAGACCTGTGGCTTCTGTATGGAATACGACGAAAGTGCTGATCACATCCTCTGCGACTTTGAAGCTCTTGGCCGCATAAGAATAAAAGCATTTAGAAAAGGCATTTGCATCGCAAAAGAATATTGCAAAAGATGGCCCCAAGAACGTTGTAGGTTTAGTACAAGACCTTAAGTTCGAATAGGCGCTCAAGTTTTTACGGTTATACATTTTTGTTTATAAGTACACACACAAAGATTTCATTCTTTCACAGCTCCTAATTTTATTTTATAGAATGTGATGAATATAAGTCTGCTGTCTTTCAATACACCTTCCCTTTATCGTTGGCTGTTGGATCAACACCAAATACAGTTTCTATAGATAAATGCGGTCATACGGTCATACCTCTTATAGTTGGCGGAGACGTTGCGAAAGAACGAGAGTTTCCCCATATGGCCTTAATTGGATATGATGTTGCACAAGGAGAATCTCCCTGGGGTTGCGGTGGTGCATTAATCAGTGATGAGTATGTTTTAACAGCTGGACACTGTTTGCACCGAAAGCTATCGTGAGTAATCCTTATCTATCCCTATATTGCAAGAAAATCACATTTTTCTTCTGTTTATATATTTATAGTGGTGAACCAAAATATGTAAGACTAGGAGAACTTAATCTTCTTAGTGAAACCGAAGATGCAAGACCAGAAGATTTTGAAATTTCAGCGATAATTCCACATCCGCAGTATAATCGCAAGTCAAAATATAACGATATTGCATTGCTGAGATTGAATCGAAAAGTCAATTTGAATCCCTATAAAAGACCAGCATGTTTGCCCACAACTTTTGAAGGACCAGAACGTAACGCAATAGCAACAGGTTGGGGCCAAACAACTTGGTTTGGACATTCTTCAAGTAGTTTGCTAAGAGTTGTTTTGGAAAAATTCAGTGATATGGAATGCAATCAACAGTACAGAATAAATCCTACACTCACATTTGGTGTAGCACCAGATACGCAATTTTGCGCTGGATCAAAAGTAGCAATGCGAGACACATGCCAAGGAGATTCTGGTGGTCCATTGCAAGTATACCACCCATACCAATATTGTATGTACACAATAATAGGAGTAACATCTTTTGGAAAGGCTTGCGGAAATATTGGAGTTCCAGGAATTTACACGCGCATCTTTCCGTACGTCGACTGGATAGAAAGTATTGTTTGGAGAGGAGGTGCTTAGAGCTTCGAAATATATATATTGTTCTTTTGTTGTTTATTTATTAAATATAAAAATTTACACCATCAATTGTCAAGCTCTCTTTGGGCTTTCTTCCAATTAGCTACCATAGTGTTGACTTCATTCATTTTTAAGCCTAAACCATGAACTTTGACCTTTTTTCGTTTTTTCTTAATGCTGCTATCATCGATTACACGCTTTTTCGTTGTATCAGATACTGTAGGCGATGAATTTCGGTTGTTTTCGCCTTTTTTTTTTGTTGCAGCTAATGGCTCTAAGATAGCGATGTCTGAATAAAATGACGCAATCTCACAGCTAATATTTGGAGGAGGTGATGGTGATGGTCTCTGAAATGAAAAAAATTATTTTCTCTGTATTATATGAGCATGAAAATGAAATTTTACTGGTAATAAAAAAATTTCAAAAATATTTGGCATAATACTAGAATAATACTTTTGTGCGATGCCATTCTACACATAAAATATAGTTAATTCCCTTAAAAAATTCAAATTAAAACAAAAACCTTACCGATATTATAGGAGGTGGTGGAGGATTACATTCATCCCAAGGCGGTATTTCATTTTCGACTAAAAAATATTTAAATCAATTTTTAGAAATTTCGAAAATAGAAAACGGATACTTTTAAGCTGTTCATTTTCATTTGGTGGTGGAGTCGTACTGATATCCATCTCATCCTCTCCTCCGGCAATTTCAACTTCTTCAGCAGCATCATCATCATCTTCATCATCATCATCATCCTCTTGATCATTAGTCTTGTCCTCAGGAAACTCCCACTGTACATCTCCTGTGGTGAGATTTTTGTAGCAGTATTGTGAACTTTCTCTACAATTACGGAAGAAATAAAAGAGAGTGCAGTACTTGGACATGGAAATTTTACAGTTTTGTTTAAATGTAATGATTAATTTTATGAAATTTTCGTTTTTAAATTTGTGGAACTATCATCGGGAGAATTCAGCTAAGGTGCCGTATCCCTTCTCGTATTCCTAAGCTGGCAAATATCAAAGTGTAGAGATTCTTCAGAAATACCCTTTTTTATTATTGAAATTCAACTAGAAAAATTCATTACTTACCTTTTGAAGTGTTCACAGCGACTATTAATTTTTATTAAAGTAAAATCGCGTTCAATGTCGTTGGTATCAAGGTGTCACTCTGCTGCCACTATTTTATTTTATTTATTTTTTTTTCTACAAACTAAAACCTGGAAAGTAATGTTACAAAAGAACTAAAAAGGGCGATCCTGTTCCAAAGGTAATAGGAACGACCTTTTTTTCATTTTAAAATGGATTTTTGTCAACCAGTATAAGAACGGAGTAATCCGTATACAACAACAAAAAAAGTAGAAGAAAAATTTCACAACACGAGTATATATGCCATAGCCAAATTGAAATTTATTCACATGAGTCAAAGTTAATATCGGTGGCACATGACTTAATTTGATAAAACATATATAGACTATAGTTCGAGGCCACGAAATGCTCTCAATTACTACAACGTGGTAATAAAAATAAAGATGCAATTCGTACCTATCCCAGATGCATTTCCAGCCTTCCGGACATGCGTTTTTCTCCAGGCTGGTAAGATCATCAGAAGTAGCCTTTAACCATTTGAAAAAATATTCCGAGTTTAGTGCTGAGGAACGGAAAGCGATAACTAGAGTCTGGAAGTAAAAGAAAAATAATAATTATTAGAACTATATAAAACATTGTAAAAATTTTGTGACAATTATCATGACAATTGCGTAGTGGGTGAATGATAGAAGATGAATATTTCACATTATCAAGTTCAATATCCTGTGCAGTGTGTAGGACAATATTCAACTAATACGAAGAGGAAGAAAGTACCTGGAATGAGTTCTGGCAATTAATGTTGTGGTAAGGTCTTAGGTTTTCGACTTCGAACACCAACTGGAACTTTCTGGGAATGTTAATGCCAGAATGCTAGCCAACTGACGGTGTATCGAAAGATATTGCTCCATCGAAAGAAAAGGAGGTGATAAAATAATGATCTTGTTTTAAAAATATATGGCTGTTTCCAATCTTAAAGTAGAATTCACGTAACACGAAACAAACGCCCAGTACCGTAAAATGATTTTCATGTAAATTAATTCTGATATCGTAAAATAAATACACGAAATATCGCTTACTACGAAAACATTTGAAATTCTTCTATTATCACGAAATAATGATTGTTCTACCATCGAACACCACAAGGATCTTACAAACTTGTGATCAACGCATCATTAAGAATCTGAAGCCTTCTAAAGAAAGTTTCTGTTCAAGAAATTTATAGCAAGTTTTGAATCTAAAGAAAATACTAATGGAGTGACATCTTGGACTTCTTACATCTAATGTCTGGCTATTAGTAACAATGGCAACAAAATTGCTTGAATCATGCTGAATGTTCTTTGGTAATGCCTCCATCACTGGGGTTTTGTCCCGAAGACTTTAAATTACACAATAGTTTACGCTTTGTCTACAAATCTGAATTTATCCACGGATATAACGCTCAAAGATTTTTTGAGCCTGGACGACCATATTGATACTGCTCTAATGTTGACCGAGCTTAAAATTGTGGAAATAATTAGACGTATGCATCTAAAGCTGAAGACTCAGATAAGAATGAAGGAAAAGTGGATGCAGTGCCTATACCCAAATTTTTTAATAATATATATGTTTTTGCGTATGTATATAAGCCAACGAATAATAAGAAATTCGGATACCATGAAAACCACGATTTCGCGTTAACCGATTTCCACATTGAATACGATGCGATTCGCTCTGCCCAAGGGCAGCACAAATAACCAGTCTCTTCATGATTTTAAAAGAATTTCGAGCGGTGAATGTTCTCAGAATATATAATATACATATATATAGAATATAGAATATATTCTTGTGTCCTCGACAAAAAAAAGCAAATAAATGGTTCAATAAATACAACATAAGACTTTATACATTTTGACTGCACAAGCTCTTCGGAGAATATAAGAGAAGGGAGATTAAATAAAATAAGCAGGGAAAATGAGAAGATGGCATAAAAAGAAGTCTGTTAGAAACTGCAAAATGACTACAGTAAACAGAGAGAACAAAAAGAATAAAAGAGAAATATAACTAATAATTGAAACTGAAATGGGGGTTCCACAGGGGATCAGTCTTAGGAACACTATTATTCTTGCTTTATATAAACGAATTAAAGCAAGCGATAGTCCACTCAAAGCTGTTTGCTGATGATACACTGATATTTTGTACTGGGGAAAACATAGATGAATCAAAAGAAAAATAGAAAGCGATCTGAACAAAGTTAAAGCAGGGATGGATAATAACCGGCTAAAATTAAATACTAGTAAATCAAAATGTATGATATTAAACAGCAAAGTAGATGTGTCGATCGCAATTGAGAATGAGCGAATTGAAGTAGTTGACGACATCAAATATTTAGGTATAATGTTGGACAATAAACTAAATTTCAATAAACACGTGGATTATGTATGTAAAAAGATTGGGAAAAAGATATCATATTTTAGACGGTTGAGAAAATCAGTTTCACTAGCGAGTGCAAAAAATCTACAATGTCACTATAAAGCCTCATTTCGAATACTGCACGACGGTACTTTTTCTATGCACACGTACAGCGAAGGACACACTACAGAAACATCAAAATAGGGCAATGAGGCTAATCTTGCAATGTAGTAGATACACATCAATTAGGTGGATGCTCTCAACTCTTAAATGGATGAATGTGACACAGAGAATTGATCTTAATGTGTTGAAATTTATATTTAGGATCAAGAATGGGGATCTGCAGCCATATTTAAGAGAGAAAAAACACTGGTGACCGATGCGCAGCCATATAATCTAAGAAATGCAGATCTAAATATAAGACTACTTAGCTACAACAGATCAGATACACAGAATTCATTAATATATAAGGGATTTCAATTGTATAATAATTTGCCACTAGTATAAAGGACGAAAGAAACGTAAATGTATTTATAAAACTTTGTATAGAATATATTCGAGCTATGTCATAGAAATTTGTTAAAAGGTAATATAAATAATTGTATTGTTTTGTGAAAAGTACGTTTAGTACTAATAAATTATTATTATAAAGAATAAAGTCATCCAGAGTTTGTAAAATATTGAAAATATTTTGTATAGATGAAATTTTTGATTAATTCTTACCTCAAGTTGAATATTCATAGCCTGCACCGCAGTTACGTCTGGGTGTCCAACAGCTAAAAATTTTATTTTCCCAGATATTATATCACTTAAATCGTCTATTTCTTTCCTCGAACATTTAATATCACCAATCTTATCAGATTCATCATCCACAGATAAATGCGAGTTTTCAGCACGGTTTTCTTTTGTGTTTTCAAATTCAACATGACTACGTTTAAAATGTTTATATAAATTATATTTGTCCTTCTGCTTAACTTGAATCTTATCTTTTTTTAGATTCGATGAATTGAAGCTGATTGCTGTACTATCAGAAATTTCAGAATTTTTCGAGCTTGTTTTATATTGAATACGTTTTTTTCTTTGGAATGTCTTCTCATCGAAATTTTCACTAATTTCAGGTGATTTTTCTTTTTTCTCATTTTCATTTTCAAATGAAATTAAATCGTTTTCCAATTCCTTTTTTAATCTCAAAATTTCTTCATCTATAATGCTATCAGAGATGCCGCCTCCAACTATAATATTTGAAAATGTAGTCTTCTGGAGATTTGAAGAATTTGAAATTTCTTTCTCATCACCGTCTTCTTCTTTATCTTCTAAAATTTCATCTTTATCTTGGACTTCAATATTTGCTGGTTTAACTAATCGAGAATCATTTGTAATTTCTTCAATCTCCGAATCACTTTCATCGGTGGAATATGCAGCTACAAGATTTCGATTTGAAGCTGTCATTGACGACATATTATCCTGATTATATTGAGATACATAGATAAAAAAAACTACATTTTATTTATGTGTGTATGAATAAGAAAAAGAAATTTAGGAAATATTGTTCAGAAGTTTGTGAATCCTTACAGATATTCTGACAAAAATTCAAGGATTTGAAAGAATGAAAGACTCAAACAAACTGCTTCATCAATAGAACAAAATATAAAGTTTTGTAGCCTCAGATTGAAAACTTAGCCATCATCCAAAAACACACGCACGACAAAACGATAGTGTGAATTTGTTTTATTATAAAATGAATCAGAGAGTATATGTTCCTCATCGGCCAAATATATTTAAAATAATTTCCAATTATTTCACGCACCTTTTCATCGGTCTTCTTTGCATCTTCCTCAGAACTTGTATCCGATGCAATGTACGAACAGATGAGCTCGATTTTCCTAAAAATGTAAAATATAAAATTTCTTTCAATTTTAAAATTGTATTGAATATTATCGTACTCTTCATCACTAGATTGTTCCAAATGTGAAGGAAGTGATTTTTTCACTGTGTTGCTTTTCTTCTTAAGTATGCTTGATGGTTGTGGTGAAGTTTTTCCTCTCTGAAGTATGCTTAATGGCCGTGGTGAACCTTCCCGTCCTTTCTTTTCCTTTATCGTGACTGATTTTTTATTGTGAGATGTTTTCGCCACTTCCACAGAAGTGTTATCGTCTGGGTCTTTATAATTCTTAGGCTTTTCCCAAGATACAACTCGTGTGTATTCATTAACGTAATACTTTGCTCTAATTGCTTGAGAATATCCTCGTATCCAGCAATCGTCAGGAATATTAGTAAAAAATGTTGATATGTTTTTCAAATACTCTTCATATTCTTCAGGAGGTTCCCATGTCACTTCTTTGGTTTCTACATTCCAATAGTATGGGTGACCTGTATTGGGGTCATTGCATTGTGTCCACTCTATAAATTATTTGTAAACTTTATTGTTAGATCAAAAATTCACTTTTTATTTATTCTTACGCGTTGTTGGTAGTTGCTTGTTTTTTTCTTCTATAAATTCATTTCTATTTCCATTTGTACTGGAACTGTTTGCTGGTTCATCTTCATTTTCACTGTCTGAAGAGTACTGACCGATCAAGGTTGCTAAGCTGTTTTTACCTATGAAGTGTTTTATTATTTTATTATGTAATTTCTCTGGTGTTCTAAATAAATTTAAATTCTGCTGATGACAACGGCTTGCTGGGCTGCCGACATTAGAACCTAAGGACTAAGTATGATTCAATAACTAGCAAATAAGCGTAAGTTTCATCTTCAAACCCCATAAAAACAATAATTTCGGAGAATAAATAAATCAAGTACTTTCCCCAGATTTCTCCGTTATATAGCTCAAGAGAAATCAATGTAACACATCTACTGCGAATAAATCAGTACTGTCCTATAGTTGCGAAACTGGAAAGTTACCCAATTCATAACGCGCTGTGCAAACTTCGATAAATATGTAAATTTACAATAAATAAAACGAAGAAATTAGGATTAGAAAAACAGCGCGACAACATTGTCTAGCATATGTTCTAGACTAAAATTCGCAAAAATCACGAAGCGCTTGGAGGCTACTATTTGTCAGAATCAGAATTAACGATTATCCAGAGACCGATACCAATAGAGCGCCAAGATGTTAGATATGTCTCGGTCCCGGCAGTGGGAACGCTAAAGCAAAGATAACCTAATAAGAAGCAGCCGAACAAAATTTGTAATTTTTCGTGTTTTTTTTAATGAAACAAATAATGTCATATGTTTTCGTCTTTTGCATGAATGGAAGAAAATAACTTGGCTAGGCACTATTGTAGTGTGATTGAGACAACGAGTTAAAAACCAAAATCGAGAGAACGTGGGATTACCCGAACGACAAAATCTTATTAAACCCCTCAAAATCCGATCGAACTATTCATAATATAATTTAATCACAGCGCAAATGTACAACATTACCGTCCTTGTCTATTGATAATGACACATTATTTTCGTAAATAATTACACAGTAATAAAATTGAGACATTATTTGGTTACTTGACATCAAGAACTAAACAAACAAACGTCAAGCTACTTTGGCTACACCTCAAAAGCAGTAACCAATTTGGCTATAGCCGGCTACAGCCAAGAGCTGAACAATAAATTGTGACAATTGAGCTTACATATACAAATATAGGCTGAACTACAATAGAAGTAAATAACTTTACGAAATTGAACGAGACTGAGGTTTACTTATGAAAAATTGATAGTTTTAGCCAAATATATATCACATTCCGTAAGGGTTATTATATTATTATTTAATGTTTCAATTTTAAAAAGTGGTAAAATTGAAAAAAATTAACAGATGAAAGAAGATTTGTGCCTTCTATTAATTCGCAGTGCCCTAATGACATTTTATGTGTTAAATTTTAAAAAGTAGTAAAAGTGAAAAAAGTTAACAAATGGAAGTTGATTTAATTGAAGATTTGTGCTTTCTATTAATTCGCAGTATTTACTCCATTTTAATTTTTACATTGCACTTTTAAGAATTTAATCATCGCGTTCTTACGGAATGAGCGATTCTTAGCGCACTATACTTACGGAAAATTGGATATTTAAACTTAACGAAAGTTCCCCTCACACGAGTTAAAGTTAATTTGTGTACGCCTGTTAAATTAAAGGGCGCGTTCGCTTTACGTAAGTAAATGTACTTACGTACACTTCTATTGTAGTTTAGCTCGCTGACATTTATATAAATGGACTGCTTGATCTCCTGTTTCATGTGGCACCAATTTTGATTTCAGAAAGTATGCTCCAAATGCTACCAACTGTCGTAAATTAGCACTATATTTAAATTATTTGCGAATTTACTTATATGCATGTCCGTGGGATTTACGGAATTTACCGCAAAAATTTGGGACTATTTGTATCGATAAATTTTAATTTTGACTCGAAGAAAGTGTTTTTTACAAGCAATTTCTCCTTCCTAATCGATACAGTTCAGTGGGAAAGTATGCTCTCACGGAAAGAGACACGAATATGAAAGTGGTGCCATTTGCTTTCATGCATTTTTGGTTCAAAAAGCAGTCCATTTATATACATGTCAGTGGTTCAGCCTTATGATTTTTCGTCATTATAGCTCTTATTTTTGGCTCAAAATTGGCTATTACCAACAACTGAACGACCTTATTCTGGCTATAGCCTAAAGTTGAACACAACCTGTTTTCACAAAATCGAGGGAGCATTAGATGAGAGTAAATTCTGAAAACTCCGCCCCTTCTCATTTATTTACGAAAATGAATCATTTACCATTGTTTTGTTGCATGCAATCTATGCTTGTACATTTTTTATCTTTGTTCATAATAGTTGTACTTTTTTTTTTACATCTAGGAAATCTCGCCTGCTTCTTAAGTTATTGTTACGTTAACTTTGGCTAAAGCATGGACTTGGCGTAGACTGATACTTCAGAAACAGAAATGATTGATGTCACAAAATCAATCCGATTGTAACAGCATCGTGAAATTAGGCCATATTTATCAAGACGAGAGGAAGAGAACCGAGAATCCTTTGCACCCTTTGTCACTAGAACTAGAATTGTTAGAGGAGATATATCATGAACTTTTTGCAATTTCATCACCCGTACATTCATATTCAATTAAAATTGCACAGCCCAAAAGAACCACATTACGCGGCTATTAATTTGGCGTCCAACAGACATTTTTAATTGATTTACAATCTTATTTTACTTTTGTTCATTTTCTAATAATGTTACTTGCCCCTAACAATTGTGGTACCGACTGTCATAACATGTAGTTTTAAGCTGAGTTTATTAATGTTTTTAAATTAAAATAAATTATTATTTATTTGATTTAACTCAATCCGACATTTTTCATTTATGTGCTTGGTTCACTACAAACTCAGCGATGTATTTTGGAAAATTAAGGCCAACTGTCTGTTTTGCTAATGCAATTTATCTTTTGGAACTCTAAAATCGTTGATATCGATCTTCCATGTTTGCTAATTGTTTTAAGGCCTGCATGCATTACCTTAACAAATTTATCATTATTACTCAATTAAACTAATCACCCCACAAGATTTGTCAGCTTTACAATTTTTACAGTCTTCAAGGGTTTCAGGGGTTTTTTTCAAGTGGTGTATGCACTAATTTACCGCTTTTTATTACAATTGAAAATTCTTTTTTTTATATCCAATATATATACAATTCTTAGGCAGTTTAAACCAATTATGCAATTGGTATGAACGATTATATTTAAATATAATATATACAATAAATACTTACTCATTTCTATTAAATTTCTTTATTAGTTCAAGTAAAATTATCTATATTTATCACGTAAAAAGTCTGAGCAAAAAGCAACACGGCTTCACATTTTTTGTCACTTGAAAATTGACATTTGCGTTTTTAGTTCAACTATCAACTCGCTAGCGCTACATTTACATCTAGTACAATAATTAAATTTGTAATAGAACGTAAAGTTGTTCCTTGACTTTCGCCCTCTTGTATTGGCTAGAAGAAGGGTTTTGTTCTCGTCGGCGACTGCAGACGACTTGACTTTAGTCAATTTGACTCAGAAAATGTCGTTCTGGTCGTACTCAGACGTAACCCCCGGGGGCTACGACTCAGAGCGTACATGGAGACGGCTCTTTTAATTGGATGTGTAGGCCGTTGGGACATTTTAGGGAGTGTTCATATATACCACCAAATTGCGTTCACGTCGTCAAGTCATTTCGACTGCAGTCGAATTAAGTCACTTCGTGCTCCTGAGGTGGAAGTAAGTTAACTCGCGCGGGAAAGAGGAAAGTTTTTAAAAATGGAAATGGATGATAAAAATTGTATGGTGATTGATGAATCAGATAAGACCTAAAAATGTAATAAATCTCATAAAAGATTTTAATGTAATTTTTTTTTTTAGGGTGCGAATAATTAAAGGCTGAAACAGATTACACTTTAGTGCGCGGCGTGCACCCTATTGTGCATCACGCATTGAACGCGGCGCGACAACTTGGCGAAAATTTTTGCCGCGTAGTCATTTCTAATCTTAAATTTGCTGCTCACTTTCAGTGGTACAAACAACAACAAAATTATATTTGGGGTAGGGAACTTCTCATGAAAATACGTAGTACCAATATAAGAGCGCTTTATTTACTTTGCTGCGCTCTTATTGCAATCTGTGTCACAGCGCGGCGGAACAATTTCACTGTTCAATTTGCCGCGATGTCGCGCCGCGTACTATAGCCTTAATAATCGAAGACCAAGTTTCTCGTCTGGCGTCCATTTCCTAGGTGTTCTTGGGTTACTTACACCAAATGATAGTTCATTTTGATTAACAATATTCATTTTGATAGATAGTATACAGTTATGTCAAATCTCAAGTTATTCTTCTTGCTTGATGTATATAGTAATATATATAGATGTATATAGTAATATGTATATATAGTTATGCTTAGTCTTAAATTCAACCATAAGTATTATTTGGTTACCTGCACTAAAAGGTAATCCGTTTTGTTTGATAGTATGTTTATGTTTATGTTATGTTTAACCTCTAGTCCAACCATATGTGTTCTTTGGTTACCTACGCTAGTTGGTGATTCATTTTGTTTAATGTACATAGTTAAGTTTAAGTTTAAGTTATCCTTAAGTGCTCAGTGTTAACTAGCTGCTTATACTAGATATACTAGTTAGTCGCCAGGACCCGCTGTTACTTGTCTTTCTATTTTTATATATCTATTTTCTGGCAATATAAATATCATATTGCAAAATCATACTACAAATCATGCTACAAATCATACTACAATTTTTGTGTTCTTGCTATTGTTTTTATTGTTTTCATTCTTATTAATTTGCTATGGAATTATAATTTTTCTTTTGCTGCTCTAACGCTGCTCCTTGCTACTATAGTTGCTCTAAGCCTACGATGCTTTGCTCTTAATTGTTTTTGTTTAATTTTGCTAATATATGTTTGTATCTACTATGTAACTCGCTAAGATGTGCCCAACGCTCAGCGTGCTTTTGGCACGGGTGCTCAAATAAATAAATGTTTATGTTTATGTTTATGTTTAAAAAAACTTGCTATTGCATTTCCGAGCGACGATATCCACATCTACAGCTACCATAGCCGCCTGCCGCCTACTTTATGAACGTGCTCCTGGAATAAACTTTTGACAACTGAGAAGTGACATTCGCCCGCCTGCATGCTATAATTTGCATTGTCATTCGCTTATTCGCATAAACAACAGAAGATTTCTAGCTACTTTTTTGGATCTATAAATTGTGTGAATTATAAAAAATGACGGACAAGGACAAACCAAAAATTGATTTAGGCCTCTTAGAAGAAGATGATGAGTTTGAAGAATTCCCAGCTGAGGGTAAGTAATTGAAAGTTGTTTTAAGCTTTTTAAAATGTGTTCTTTGGTATTTTACGCTTCCAGATTTCACTCAGTCAAAAGACGAGGAGGATGAAGTGAATGTGTGGGAGGACAATTGGGACGATGATAACGTAGAGGATGACTTTAATCAGCAACTAAAATCCCATCTTGAAAAGCAAAAAATGGAAACATAGTTTATTTATTACATACAAATAAAATCTAAAACATAGTGTCGGTGCTTTCAATTACATTCACCAGATGGCATCTATTCAATTTAGGTTAGAAAATTGTGTCAAAATGTCATCCAATCAAAATCGCCGTATTGAAGTTATTCTAGAAAATCCAAATCCATTGTTTAAAAGTTGGCTCGAAAAATGGCTAAAAGAAGCAGAGACAAGAGATCTAAAATCAAAGTATAAACTGAAAACTGCGCTTGATGCTCTAAACTCGTTTCCTTTGCCTCTTGCTACAGGACGGGAATGTGCCATTCTAAGAGGGTTTGGAACGAATCTTTGTGCATTAATTGATAGAAAACTTGATGATTACAAAAAAGATAACTTGGAAGAATTTAATAAAAGTATTAATTATGATGTAGGTGTTAGAAAAGTTGTTAAGAAAGTTACTAAAAAGAAAGGAGTGACTCGGTTGCCGTTAGCCAAGTCCAAAGTTGAAAATGATAATATGGCAGATGTTGAAAACGAAGGGGAAACTCTTTCTGTGGAAGATGAACAAATTTTAATGAGCCCTGGAGAGTTCGATATTATTCTTTTGGTGGATACACAAGAAACTGCAGGGTAATTTCAGAAATCTGTGTTGATGTTTTATGTTTATGATGTGATGTGGGACTTTTTTATTAAATTCTTTGACTCAACATCTTAAGTTAATTCTACACAAATATGGTGAAGCCTGATGATACATCAATCCCAGAATTTCTGTAATATTAAGAATATAGCATAAGTTTGAACCAGTATATTTCATGCCTAAAACTGCACTAATAACGTTTAATCGTTCTTACCGCGTATGGTTTGAGTGAGGCCTGCAGTCATGATTACAATGAAAGTTTGTAAGCGGCATATAAAAAGAAAATCAATAATTCTTTTATAGGTACCGTCCGTCTGCCCTTTGTATGGATGGAAAGATAAGGAAGTCCTGCCTTGTAACCAACCTTACCTTTTCTGTGGTTGTTTCACAACAACAACAATTCTGATAACCTGCTTTGGAACACAGTTACAGACCTTTCCTTGCTTATAAGTCACTATCCTAACTTTTCAGTATCAAAACTAACGTTATACCGTGTTTGCACAAAACTCGTAACCTTTTATAAATAGAACAGAAACTCTAAATTGTGAAAACACAGAGAACATTTCTGTGCTGAATTTATGTTACAACTTGCTTCATAAAGAGGTTTGTACATAATTATCACGGCTAACAATACTACTCTTTACTCCTTGGCATGTTCCAAGATTGAAATTGAAAGATTTTTGTAGTATTATTTTATTATTTTCAAAGAACTTCTCTAAATACATTTCATTTTAGTACTTTAAACTTACATTACTTTAATTAACCGCTAATATAAAAATTTAAACATAAATTTAATTATTTTTAATAAATTCTGCTAGCTTTAGTTTAAATAGATTCATTCTGTGCTCTGTTTTCAATTCGCTTGGTAAATTATTGAAGAACTGTAGTCCCATATACATCAAAGAATTCTGCGTGCTGCTTTTGTTCCATCGTCTTAGCCCGAAGTTATTATTTTGCCTTAAATTGTACGGCTGCGCTTCAAATACACAATATTTCCACTTAAGTAGGCCGGAAATAAATTATATTTGATTTTAAAGAAGAAAACTATTGCATTATATGTTAATCGCTGCTTTACGTTCATCAACTGTAGGGTCTCCAAGATTTTCTGGTTCGGCGTGTACAAACTACATTTTAAAATCATTCGCATATTTTTGTTTTGCAATAATTGAAGACGTTTCTTTACTTGATTCGAGCTAGCATAAAAGAGTGTTGAACAATATTTGAAATGTGATAAAACCAATGCATTACACAGCATAATTGCATTCCTCACACTTAATATACTTCTCATTCTTCATAAAATCCACATAGTCTGTATGTTATTATACCCTAGATGAAATCTAAAGGGGTATACTAAGTTTGTCATTCCGTTTGTAACACCTCGAAATAATGATGGTAGAGCAAAATGGATTGGACACCCACGCATAATATTAAAAGTTATTTTGATTTTTGCATGTCCGTCCGTCCGTCCGTCCGTCCGTCTGTCCTTCCGTCCGTCCGTGCGCACGATAACTCGAGAACGCGTACACTTAGAGAGCTGAAATTTTGTACACAGACTTTAAAAAAAAAGTAAAATTAAGTTCGAAAATGAGACAAATCGGGCAACTCCTTCGTGGGGTTGCCATACAAAAATTTCGTTTTCCGTTATATATTTGAACACTGCCTGAGAACGAGTCGCCCTAGAGAGCTGAAATTTAGTACGTGGTGTTTTCATTGTACTAGCAAACAAAATTTCAAAAATGGACTAAATCGGGCAACCCATTCTTGGTGTTGCCATATAAAAAATTAGGTTTTTTATGTATACTGTGAAAACGATCAGTCCAAGACATTTTTATTGTACCAAAAACTTCTTCAAAATATGAAATCCTATAAAATTGGTTATAATTATTTTTTATGTCCGACGAACCGTTCTAGAAATATATGCGAAAAACCACTGCAAAAATCAAAATTGCTCAAATGGGTACCCATACGAAATTTCATACGGACATTCATCTAGGGTATCATAAGAATTGGTCTTAGACCAATTCTAGCTTTTTCACTTGTTTAAATTTCAGTTTATTATCTAATATAATACCGAGATATTTAAGATTATTCACACATTCACTATTAAATCCATTTATACGTACTGATATGTTATCAACACAATTAAACTTCATTTATGCTTTGCCAGACCTAATTTTAATTTATTTATCTTTAGCCAGTTGTTAACGCTTTCTAAGGGCCGTATTCACCAAGCCATTTAATTGAAATTTAATTTAATTTCTGTTTTAGTACACCTGTAAGAGAGGGTTAGGGCACACTTAAAATTAAATTAAAATTTAATTTGGGTTATTTTATGTTATAATAACGGATATACAACTTTAATTTTAATTTAAGTGAGCCCTAACCCTCTCTAACGGGAGTACTAAAATAGAAATTAAATTAAATTTCAATTAAATGGCTTGGTGAATATGGCCCTAAGTCTGCATTTAAATTAGTACACATATAAAAATATAAAAATATTCAAGTGTCATCCGCGAATAACGACAATTTACTGTGATTAATCCCATCCTTTACATTTACATCCTTTACAACGCCCAGTACTGAGCTTTGTGGTATACCAAGATTAACTTCGTCTTGACTCTGAGAATATGTTATTCATTTTAGTTCTCTGCGATCGTTCTGATAGATAGGATTCAAACCACTTATATTCCACCCTTCCAGCTCTGTAGATAATAATGATTATGGTTAACAATATAAGAACTGCTAGTTTTAAAAAAATATGTTGCAAAATATAGAAGACCAATAGAAGAATTATATTTGAAGATGATCAAAATAATGTGCTTTCTGCTTCAGAATGCTCCATTCCACTTTGTGCTCACATGAAATCAAATCCACTATACTACTGATCCGGATTAAAACTGATGTAGACTATTCCTCTCTAGTTGGCGTTCACACATGACGGATTAACTCAGGCTTAAATTCGATAATCCGATTCATGTAAAGAAGGTAACTCACGATAGTAATGGTATGAATTGACTTTGAGACTATGGTAAGATGCACCGCAATGTATTATTTTTATGTAGAAAAAAAAAATTAAAATTTTTCCGATTGTTTGGACTAATTTTTAATGTTTTCAAAGAAGGAAAACTTAATAACTTACCAGCTCACCCAACACTAGTAATAAATAGATTAACTAATTTATCATTGATATATATGTATATATATATTAAAAACGTTCCTAGCATTGGCTAATTATATTATAAGAAGTTTTTTATATAGTTTTTTTTTTCATTCAGAAAATCAAAAAAGAAAGAAAATGATGAAACGCGGTTTTATTTGGACTCGCATGATATACCCTATGAGGTACGCCGATTAGGTGTTGGAGATTTCATATGGATAGCCCGCAACTCTAGCAATAAGGAACTAGTCCTACCGTATATAGTTGAAAGAAAGCGAATGGATGATTTTGGCAGCAGTATCCGTGATGGTCGTTTCCACGAGCAGAAGCATCGTCTCCGTGATAGTGGTATTCAGAATTTAATTTACCTAATCGAAAGCTATGGTAAAAATCAACATGTTGGCCTTCCAATGACAACGTTAATGCAAGCTGCAACGAATACACAAATTCATAGTAAATTTCAAATAAAATTTACCGATAGTCATCGAGACTCTATGCTGTATCTTTCTGTCTTAACAAATATATTCCGGAAATTATTTAAAGTATGGAAAACTAATTTAAATTATTACTTTTTTTTAAATTATTACTTTCCCTTTTCTCTTAATCACAGGAAAAGGTTCTACTTTGTGTTTCAAAAGCTAATCTGCAACCATCAAATCCTGAATCTTTAGTGATTGGTTTATTAAAGTTTCAAGAATTTCAAGAGAGTTCATGGAAAAATAAATCTGTTGGCGTTAGAGAGATTTTTATCAAACAATTATTGCAACTTAAATCGCTTTCGATAGATAAAGCGTTGGCTATTACGCAAGTCTATCCGACTCCAAGAGCACTGCTTATAGCATATAAAAGCTGTGCAACAAAGGAGGAAGCTGAGAATTTATTGACCAGCATTGTTAGTGGTAAGCTGAAACGTCCTGTGGGATCTTATATAAGTAAAGTTATTTATGAATTTTATAATACTGATTTTTAGAACGATTAATTTTTGTGATCACTTGTTTTATTGTCTAATTTCTTGTTAAGTATCTATAAGACTAAAAATTTCGTTATGACGTAAGTTTTGTAAAGAATAAAATAATTCATGAGGAAAAAAAATGATTTTAAATAAATTGATGCGCGTATACAAGGATGATTGTGTGGGTACAGTTCTACATGTATATTTTGAGGGTTTAAAGAAAAGATACTCGGGACTTTGAACCAAGGATAATTTATTTTATTTTTGTTCTGAAGGTCAATTATTAAAAACGTTCCTAGCATTGGCTAATTATATTATAAGAAGTTTTTTTCTTCCTTCTAATTCACTATAAATACTCTTGTATAATTCCAATTTTCTTTTTTTTTTATTTATTTATTTTCTTTTATAACTACTTTTACAAGTTTTATTGTATTTAGTTTTATATATATTAATAGTATATATGTATATATATTTATTCATAAAATGGTCAAGTTTTTGCTTTCACTAAGCTTAAATGATATGTTTGTCAATGAACATTTCCTTCTTATTCTAATTAAGAGTTTCATTTTTTTTCCTATATGAACTTCCATTTCTTTTCCTCTTTAATTAAATAAGCCATCTAATAATTATGTAAATTATGCATAACTATAAGCGGGAAAGTATTTTAAAAGCATAAATGTGAGAACTGAAAATATCGAGTAATATGTATGTGTAGTTATTAAATTTATTAAATTTTAATTTAATCGCCGCCTATGGCCTCTACCAACTCCCTACTACTATTACCAGTTTTATATATGACCATCGCTATGATGAATATTAAAAGAACAGTTATCTCTGCTCGCGTGAATTAGAGAAGATGTGTTTTTTTTTTCATTTAGTATCGTCGGCTACGACGTTATGGTAAATAAAATTTTTCGCCGTTGTACTACTCAATAAGTTAACAAGCGTCACTAGCATGTAAATGTTTTAACTTTAAATAAGATTCGAGTAAAATTCAACTGATGAATCAAGTAGAGAGGAGACAAAATAGAAAATTTGTGGACCAGATAGAGAATTTTCATATGAGAGCACCAAAGCATTTAAGAAGAAACTTTCAAGATTTGTTTTTTCCTTTAAGAAATTACAATGACTGATCACTTGATATTTTTAAAGAAATTGCTAAATTTAATAAATCTTAAGGAAAATTCAAGGAAAATTGTTATTTCCAGCCACATAAAAAAAAGGAAGGCTATTTGGGAACTGAAAGAGAATAAACGTTAAATATTCGAACTAGGTAGAGATTTTATTGTTACATAAAACTGGGCTCTTTTTGCCCCAATTTGTTTCAGGACACACACATAAATTCAAGAGAGCAAGTTGATATGTTGGTTGAAAAAAAAACCAATTTGTTCTGTTCGCTTCATCTTAATCTTCTGTAAAAATGTCGACGACGCGCTGTGATTGTTATGTATACACATTTTCTCCTTTTCTTAGTTTGAGAGGGAGAGAAATTAATTATCAGATAAATATATTTATTGTGTCGAAAAAAAACATATCTGGCGAAACTATGGAAGCATACAGTACCACCAAAACTCAAACCCGATCAACCTAGCTGGCAAGGAGTCAAAATAATAAGAGTAAGAACGGTTCATACCCGACGATGAAAAAGTGGCAGATTTGATGTGTTTATGATTTTCAGGAGATTTATGTTGTAATTAAAAATAATGACAAAAAAATAAAATAAAATTGAAAAATAAATTAACTGTTAATAACAGCTCTTATTTGAAGCAACACGAATCGAAGATGTTTTATAGTTTATATAGAGTAACGTCTTTTGAGATAATAATGAGTTCCCAAAGTCCCAGTATTTACGGAATGGAACTGTGTGGTAATAAGTTTCATTCTAAAAATTTACATCTTGTCAGTAGAAATGGTGATATGGAAATAAATTAAGAAATTAAATAAATTATTGGAGTTGAATAATATCGGGAACCAAATGTCTCTAATGATGAAAGTTTCTACTTAAATAATATCATAAGCAGAAATTCTTGCTACAAAAGATATCGACTCATGGTAAACATAATATTCTCTTAAAAAATAAGAAGTACTTAGGAAAATTGAGAGAAGTAGAAAAATATGTAGGAAAAGAATGACAGGAAAATCAAAATCGAAGAATAATGGCGAAATGGAAGATATTCATAATAATAACAGTGATTTATCTGTAAATCTACCTCAGAATTGTGACTTGCCCAATTATTCAAGAATTTCCATGCAGTACGAACGGTCTTCGAGTTCAAATATGATACTCTGTGTGACTTCAAAATAAGAGTTTCCCATATCCAATCCCAATGAATGCTAGTGCTGTAAAGTTCTTCTCTAATAAACAGACACGACATTAAGCTACTTGGTAAAAGGACAAAGTGCAGCATATAAAACCAAACTCTTATATAAAAGTAAAAAAAAAAAACCAGAAGTCGCTTGCGTTACTATAAATTTATATATGTATGTAGGCCACTACGCAAGCAAAAAATTAAAAAGCAAACATAAAAATTTGGCTTGTTCTTGTCGCACCCAATAATCACAAGATCGAAATTTGGCCATTTGGCTCTTACACCCCCCTTTTTTTCTCTACGCTAGTCTTTTATTATAATTATTTATTATTATTATTATTATATTATTATTATTTTTCTTAATATTTAGGTTTCTCATAATTTTATTTATACTCACTATAAATATACTCTAATTAATCATTAAGTACTAAATAATTTTTGTTTTTAATTTGCACTTAGTACATAAATTATAATTAGTTAAGGGTTTTTGAAATTCGGATCAGTTTGATTATAGTTATTTACATTGAACAATTTTTTCTAATGTAATATAGCAAAGCCCAATTACAAATAATTATAAAATTATAAATTTCCTTACTTATGTACAAATTGCCAGCACGTGCTCTCTGCAGCAGTGCTAAGTACATTAATTAATTATAATTAATTCATTTATATATTTACTTGGAAGAAAGTCATTTCTTTTTAATTGTCACAATTTAACAATAGCGCATTAAGTTTAGCCCTTATAAATATACAAAATAAGCGCGAAGTGGCATCTGGATCCACCATACATACATTAAATATTACATAGGTGTCGGCAAATGGCCGAGCTCTGCAACATGCAGTGGAAACATAACGATTAAGTATTTCCTAAATTAATTAGACATTACACAACATTAGCGAAGCATTTTCTTTAATATATATGTATACTTCTAAAAACAGTAAAACAGCAAAAACTGAAAATAATTTGAACTATATGTATATTGACAAAACATGTTATTAACCGGTCAGAAAGATAGGTGGTACGGACAATTCGATTTCATTTTATTTTTGTTGTATTCAATTTTGAAATTCCCGTTAGCATCTTCGAATTCAATCGACCTTAGTGCTAAATAATGGGTCTGTTATGTTGGGTTATGTTTGCTGGATATTTCTAATCGGGAAAAACACTTACATAGAATAAGAATCGATTGAAATATAACTTTCGAATTTTCTATGGCCTAAATGGGCACAAATTTGATCAAATTTATGCTTGTCTCTCTCCAGCTCAAATTATTGTTGAACCTGCAATCAATGCATACCTAGTACAGTTCAGTAAAATCATATATAATTTATTTTTATGCCCTAGACAGACTGTCTCCATAATGGCCAAATTTGTAATTACATAGAATCAAATGTGCAGTGTGTCACACAAATTAAGTCCATCAAGGACCCATTTGCAACATTTCGGTTCAATTTCAAATGTAGTAAATTTTACTCCAAAACGTCAAAATTATGTTGTTTTTATGAAGTCGAACAAATAAATGAAATATAATTGAAAGAAATCGTAAGTTTAATTATTATGCATTAGAATTTGTCATTCTTTAGAAAACCATATTCATGATTTGCAGGGGAAAAAGACTTCAAGCTTAAAAACGAACTTTCGTCTGAGCGCGGGGTGTACTATCATTTCACAGCAAATTGGGTAGAGTTTTAGAAAAACGCGGAAGCAATATTAATGTTTTTTTTTGCAATACTCACATTTACTTGAACTTTCCTAAAAGTAAACATTTTGTCATGGGTTGTTGGGTATCTCCTGTTCCCCCTGTTTTCAAAAAAAAAAAAAGTTTTGTCCTACAAATAGCCGTTTGAACTATTATCATCAGAAGCGTGGTTTATTCAGTATGAATTTTTAAATGTGAAACATGCTTGTTTCCCCATGATTCATAATGCTAAAATCTTTCAAATGACACGTTTCTCATACATATGGAAGTAAAGAAAAGTCTTAAAGTCATGGCCTTTAATAAAGAAGGCAACGCAGTGGATCAACACATATATTGAAGAAGATTCATTGCATTCCTGTTTGTTATATGCTGTAAGCAATCTATTCATATTAAATGTCAGTGGGGGGCATACTGTTTGTATGCCCAAAATTTTTAGCATATAAATCTATATTTAATCGGATGAATCCAAACTATAGGTATCACAATACAAAGCTTTAGGACAGCTGAAAAAAAATTCGAAACAAAATGTCCGAACTTATCAGAATCACCCTGATTCACCATTGTAACTTTGCTCTAAATCTATGAATTATCTATAAATTTAGGTTTTTTAAATATTTCTCGATTGCTTTTTTCATTTTCTTAGAATCAAGCTGGTCTGCATAAGGAAAGTCTTAATATTTACGTTAAATGGAATAAAGTTAAAAACGTCTTCCATAATATTTCCAAAGCTCTAGAGAGACTGTAAAATTAAAAACGTAAACCATGGATCCGTGATCAAATATTGATTTTTAATTTTTATAAAGCAGTACCAAGACAGTGCTTCCTTTTTAATTCATTTTTGCACCGGCTTGTGTCTGGAAAATAGATAGAAGTAAAGAATGTGGAAAGAGCTAGTCGATTCTCAAATGTCTACTCCGTTATGCAGAGTTTAACCTAGTCTGCAGCACATTTGCCATCATAGCAAACAAATTTTGAAAGGAGGACTCCAACGGCTTCCCAGCAGATCTAACGACCAGAGCCAGAGCGTAAATTAATACGAGTCTTTTCCAAATTATAAAGAAGTGTTCGGAGGGACCTCTGAACTTATATATATATATTAAATGAAAACAAAGTGACAACACCTCCATCGCTCGGTAATCATTTGACTGGAACACATAGAAGACCAGATCGATCTTTTATCATCTGGCGAAATGGGGACGTCATGTTGTTGTTCCATATTTCCTACAAGAGATTTAAAAACACAATGATGTGATCCGAGTCTATGTATACACTGACGTTTTAATCCAAATAAGATATTTAATTCAAAATGCTCACTATTTCCTTTTCTTAGACTCTTAAATTCCTATGTAACTGAAATTCTTTATCAACTCTCTTAGAGAAATTGTCTATCTATGTCGCGATGGTAAAGTGAAAAACGAACCTAATATGAAATCAAATTGAACGAATTGGGCCTCAAATGAGGCTGGTAAGTGATTACAGGTATTAAGGTCTTATGGCCCATCACAAGCATATAAATTAGTCGCTGAGAATAATACAAATACTGGTGATTAGCATACAATTATTAGAGGACTAATCTAGAAGAAAAATATGTCGACAAAATTTTAAATTTTCTTTTATGTTTTTTTAGAATATGTGAAACCTCCACTTTAAATTTTGCTTAAAAGAATGGATACCAGTCGATTCGAGAATTTAGTTAATTTGTAGTCTCGCGGGATAATATTTGTCTATTTGAGCTACAGTATTCAAGAAAAGACAAACAATTTTAGCGATTCAGTTTTTCTTCTAGATTACATGTTTAGTGCTATCACCAATGACCTTAAATGATCCCAGTGATTGTATAACTTATAGATACTGTGATGCTGCTACATTCTGTAACCTTTCCATAACTAACTACCTTACACGATTTTGTTTTGTGTCTGATCAAATTTAACATAACCTACTTATAACATTTTTCGTGTTATACTTTTGTTTATCTATTTAGCATTTAGTTAGTTTTTTTTTTAATTTTTTATTGATTGATTTACTATTTCTGGTAGTGTGGTTTCTCCTTTTCGATTTCGAATTAATTCATGTTTTTTTTTTTATCTTATCACGTAACTTAGAGTTGATACATGCTTTTGCATAGCAAGTATTAATATATAATAATAGTGCATGGTTTGATGCAGCCAATTGTTTTCCGCGCTCGTTGTGTAAGAATTGAGTTATCTAAAATCACGCCAATGAATTGCGAAAATCTGCCTCTGTTTTAGGCATGAAATATCTACGTATATTACTGGAATGAAGCACTCACAAATTTAAAAATAAATGTTTATCAGATTTTATTTTATCATTTATAACAATTCCGTCCATTTTGTTTTTATTAATTTTTCTTATTTTTTTTATTTAACTATGAATTTTAGAATTTATGTCGTCTTTCTAGCAAAAAAAAAAAAACTTTTTAATTTCTGAAATATGTCCACTGATTTATATAATATTTATTAAATGTAGAAATAGTAGAAAAGCGATTTTAAATATTTGTTTTATTTATCTTTTACTTTTTATTGTATGTTTATGGTCTGAGGAAGATTTTTGTATGTATGTGTGAGTGTGATCTTATCGTTCTTCTTCTTCTTCATTTTTTTCCTTTTATGTATATATATTTTTTTGTATTTTAATAATTCATTATTTTATATATTTTTTTTTTACCTTTTTCTTTATTGACTTTATTTTAGTTCTTTTGTTAGTATCTACAGCAGTCGGATTTTATCTTATTATAATATATCATCCTTCTAGATCTTTTATTTTTATTCCATTAAAATTTTCATTGTTTACAATTTTTATTCATTTTTTAATTTTTTTTTTTTAATTTTTAATAGGCAAATGATGGTTGTACATCATAATTTAATTCCTCTCTTGCGCGTAAGTAGTAGAGACTAACAACAACAATTCTAAAATCAGAATTGTTTTAAGATTATTGAAAGTTGAAGTGGCGTCACTTGTGCACGATCCTTGTTTTGGAGCTGTTGATTGTTGTGCTGAAATAGTAAAAAAATAAATTTTGTTAGTATTATCATAAATGGCACAAGAGCTAGATGTCGCATGGCATACTAGAGCAGAGTATACAGATTGTGAAATGGGTAGTGGATTCTGGAATGGACCAAAACATGGTTTAGAGCGTGCCAAAAGCAAATGTTTTTATAATAGCAGTTTTGTGTACATTTGATCGACTTCCCCAACACTTCAGATAAGAAAGAATATTAATCTCTCGACGTATGTACATCATTTCAAATGTTGTGGTCGATTCCGGAATGGACCACCCAGTCATATAAATTTTGTATACTTTTTTGGTACTGCATGCGACATCTAGTTCTTGTGCCATCTATGGTGTTATGTATCTATTACAAAATGAATTTAGAATAATTTTTGAATTTATAGATAACATTTTTAAAGCCTAGATATCTTCAACGGCAGGCATTTAAAGATTTTTTTTTAAGGATTCCAAAGGATTTAAAAAAATTATATGACGATGTCAATTATTTGCTTGAAATAGGTATATAATTATGAATTTGCAATGAAATAACTACTCAATGAGAGCAAATTTAGGATAATATCTCTTGAGCATTTTCTTAGAAATCTGAGGTATGTGGGGGTTAGCCATGATACAAAGATAACAAGTATGGCCAATTCGAGAGCAATTTTTGTGTTACTACGTCATGAGGTGACAATGTCATTTCCAGCGAATTTGTTTTGAGTTTTCTTTTTAAATTTTATTGACTGAACTATGTTTTGAATATATTAAAATATTTAATAAAACATTAGTTTCTTCGTTTAAATCATTTCGGGAAAAGTAATTATGTGCTAGTGGGAAAGCAAAGAAATTTCCAATAGAAAATTGTTTCACTTTGATAAGGACGATTGAAATTGAGACGAAGAAATTTGTGACAATGGTCGCCAAATGAGGCAAGCTCTTAGATCATAAAACGAAAGGATAGGCTACCTTGTATAAAATTCGTGTACGTGTGATAAGCAATTTTTTTCTGGACACGGGAGGGAAATGACAAGAGGGCTGGGCTTTTAGTTTTTGTCAGTTCGATATTTCTGACATTTCTCATTTGTCATTTCTTAGATCTTACAATTGAATTGTCATCGGGGCTCTTGTTTGATGTCAGTCAAGCAAAGGCAACGACAAGAAATATTATCAGCAAATAAATGGGGCACTAGGAAAACTCTTAAAAATGTAATAAGTTATAAAAGAATTATAAAATTATAAACTGAAAAAATGATACGAATCGCGGTGACAGGAAGTTATAAAGCTTGTTCAATATTTGATTAACTTTAAACCACTAAATTATGTGCCCGCTCAGAAAATATCGGAGTTTACGACTTCCATGACTAAACAAACACATCGAAGCGATTCTACTACTTGAAGAAAAATGCTTAAGTTTTTCTTCCTCATAGCCTATCCAGTTCGTTATATGATCTAAGGGCAAGCTACCAATTGACAGAGAATTCGGACACACTTGTTAAGCTTTGTATCATGTCATGGGGGTTAGCCATAGCCAACAGTGAATCATTCAAATTTTTTTTGACGATTTATTAATATGTATTAGATTTGGCAACACGTTTTTATAACATTCTTAAATGTACTACTTCTTTTAGTGTAGTTTCTGGCTTGCTCTTGAAGTGTTTGTGCATTTTGACATTTCATAGTAAGGTTAGTAAATTTTTACCGATTGTTAACTTTTGAATGTGAAAATTGATTATGTTAGTGATCCACTAAGTCTCTATGCATAAGTTTTTGTGTGTTTATTAAGCTTCTCTTAGTGGGTTCTTTCAAAGATAAATGTTTCTTAGGGCGCCAGACGATATTTTGCATTGTTAAGAGAGATGGAGCCTGAGAGTGAACCGATCCGAGGTGTCCGACAGTGATCTTGGTTCACTGTTGGACATTTTTATTATTTTCCTTCGAAAGATTTTTATTTTCTTCTGAATTTTATTTTTATCAGTTGTTTGCAAATATTAGCTAGGTATGGTACGCAAAATTGGAAACTGTTTCTGAAAAGGACATGAAAGAAGCACTTACTTCAACGGATGAAAACAGTAAGAGTTTGAGAGAGGCAGCAGTGTTTAAAAAAATAGCGTATGCCACTTTAATAAAGATCAGCTAGTCCTACAGGATGGATGAATGGTGAACTATTTTTGGATGTCATGAAGTATTTCATAAAGCACACATGAAGCTCTAAAGAAAATCCAACTCTATTAACTCTATTATGGCAATTATGAGCTCACTTATCTCTGCCTGTTTTAGAACTAGCCAAAACAAATGGAATTACCATTTGAACACTTCATCTAAACTTAACAAGTAAGTGCAACCACTTAACGTTGGGGTCTTTAAACCTTTCAAGACCGCGTATAATGCCTCAATCGACTATTGGATGATGCAGAATCCTGGAAAGTCAATTTCCATTTATGAAATAGCTTCCTATTTTGGGTTAGCGCACCAAAAATTTGTCACACCCACTAATACAATTTCGGTTTTAAAGAAAACTAGAATATACCCATATGAGAGATATGTCTTCACTGACATTGACTTTCTACCAAGCTATGTAACTGATAGACTTCAAACCGCTATTGATCTTTTTACTGTAACTTCAACATCTGACGTTCATCTACTTCTGCGATAACCTGGAATAATCTCCCACCAAAAGAAATCACACCAGATCCTTCAACATCATCGTGCAATATGGAATTGCAAAAAGAGGCGCAAAAAGGTAAGTAACTATCTATGTAACTTCGACAGCATTTTATGCAAACTTGTAGCATAGATGGCACAAGAACTAGATGTCGCATGCAGTATCAAAAAAGTATACAAAATTTATATGGCTGGCCGGTCCATTCCGGAATGGACCACAACATTTGAAATGATCTATACGTCGAGTGATTCATATTTTTTCGTATCTGAAGTGTTGAGCAAGTCGATCAATTGTATACAAAACTCCTATTATAAAAACATTTGATTTCAGCACGCTCTAAAACATGTTATGGTCCATTCCAGAATCCACTACCCATTTCACAATCTGTATACTCTGCTCTGGTATGCCATGCGACATCTAGTTCTTATGCCATCTATGCTAGTAGGTAGTAAAATTTGTCCTAAATGGTTCAAAATGTATTTATACTTTCTTAGGTGACGTTCAGAATTTTATAAACCCGGATCAATTTCGTGGATATCCTAAAGCAGGCCCAAGGAAAGCTCAAGCGAAAAAGCGGGGGAAAGGAAGAAGTATTATCGCTACCGACACTCCTGAAAAGGATGCAATTGCGGAAAGGAATACAAAAAAAATATATATTCCAGCTAACAACAAAATTAAAAAGATTGCTTCTATAGACATAGAAGAGAATTCTCTGGCTGAAAATGAAACTGAACTGCAGCCAGCCTTTGACTAATTCTCCTCAAAGACCTCCAATTAAAGAACACTTTGTTTTAGTTAAATTTAACACGAAAAACAGGAAAGAAGTTTTTTATGTGGGAAAGGTAATTAATTGGCAACAGAGACAACGATGGTGATATTAAGATTAGCTTTATGCGAAAAGGATTCAATATAAATTTATAATGCCAAATGTCCCCGATTTTGCAAGTGTCCCTGAAACAGATGTAAGAATGAAATTACCTAGACCTTCTGTTATTCGAGGGAAATCGAGACCAGTGAATCATTTGGAATTCAAAGACGTTTCAATTTTTTTTCATACTTTACAAAGCTTTTTATAAAATTCTTATATAATTAATTGACAGCTTAATGACATTACATATACTATAAAACATTTTTGCCTCTCCAGGCAGAAATTATATCGTTTTGAAAACAGAAAAATGTTGTTCACTGTTGGATACTCTCACTATATATCTTGTACAAAAACCAACAAGAATTTTTTCCAGCAGTTCTAGCAGTCTAAAATCTTGCTTTGTTCTTTCAAATCAGTAACAAATTTTAATCACACTTATGGTGTTACATTTCTGTGCCCATTTTCGTAAAATGTTAGAAAATTTAGCACAATATTAATTTTTTACTTTGGAACAAATCATTTTAATAGTCTACTGTCGGATTAGCTTACATTTAAAAGCATATTTTATTTATTTTTTCTTCTTAGGAGTAGGAAAGAGGAGGGCGCCATCGCATAGCTCTAACTGCCCTCTCCATTGAAATTTATAATATAGTTTATTATATCAAAACACGAGGGTTCTGGTTTTTTTTTTGCAGGTGGTGAAATTTCATCAGTTTCTGTCAACTATTAAAGAAGACGGTAGGTGCAAAATTTGTTCCATAGATCTTTAATGATTATGGAAATCATGTTAATAAAAGTGAAGTGGTTAATTATTTAAAGTGTGGTATTAAAATATGTTGTTATAGTTTTAAATTTTGTGAAAAATATAATAAACATAAAACCATGTTCGAGGTAGATTAATCTCCGCCTGGCAAATGCTTCACAGTTACAGAGCAGGTGCTCCAAGGTTTCATGAGCTTCCTGACAGAAGCGGCAGGATGAAAAGATAGTATAAACTAAGTAGTAGTAGTCTATAAAGAAACTATACTTAAAATCAAAAAAATATTTAAGTAGTTGAAAAGCAGCTGGAAAATGCTTTTATTGCTCTATCAAACATTCAGTATGGTCTAATATGTATTATTCTACAGATAAACTACCAACATAGAATGCAAATGGAAATAGCTGACAGTCGACTGGATGAAAAGGTTCTTACCCAGACGAACAAATTTCTTCACGTTGCGTTAGTTCTATGATCCTTAATAGAGATAAACCATTTAACGACCATAATTTCAATAATTTTATTAATTATAATTTCCATGTTGATAGAATTGTCAACATTTATGAGACAGGTAGGTACATACCTCTACGGTATTAACAGCACCCAACAACATAGCTTCGAAATGAAGTTGGACAGTGTGTATGTAAGTTGGATAGTGTGTATGGAGAGAGGGATAAACTTGTCACATTTGCCGGTATGTATTATAGTAGCATCTAGACGAAAAACTTTACCACTCTACAAATGATGTCTTTGACCTTATTGAATTAAACCTTATTTCACTGTAGCTTTGGAAAAAAATAACTCTGTTCAAACAGAGTGATTTAGCACTCTATGTTCCTTTGTTTTCTCCCAATAAAAAAATAACCATTTGGAACACCATTCATCTTGTACCGAACTTCTGTTCATAATAGAATAATTCTCTTTTTTTTAATTCTTTTACGGATAATGTTTATTTGTTTCACAAAAAAAAACTCCCTTTTCACTCACATGTAGTTAAAACAAGCTGTGGCAAATATTCCTTCCAAAATGCGCATTGTCTTAAGCGAGGTCCTCGTCCAACATTTGAAGTGTTTAAGCCTAACTCTATATAGTGCCTTCCGTGGGCAGTGTGCTTTGGCCATTCAGGATAATTACTATTAAGGCCTTGATTAGGATCGCTATATTAAAATCCCAAAAAAAGAACATTCTTTAGTATATCAATTCTAGATACATATATAAGAAAAAATCATTAAAATAATTTACCCATGTTTAGCAAAATTACTCCAATAGCGCATTATTTTTTTACTAAAATCTTTCTCCTCATCTGTATAGTCCAATTTAGAATTGAAGGGCTCTCCGAACACGTAATTGATTTCATCACCGTGCATGACACCAGTCCAATGAGGCCATGGATTGGATCTACTCCGATGGGTATATAGATACATGTAAACAGAGTTTCCATC
Organism: Dioctria linearis; assembly: GCA_963930735.1. Lineage (NCBI taxonomy): Eukaryota > Metazoa > Arthropoda > Insecta > Diptera > Asilidae > Dioctria > Dioctria linearis. Next base: position 28,922,494 of record OZ005741.1, read on the forward strand.
TTTAGCGTACCTAAAATGTAAAATTTATATATATTTTTTTTCATTTTCAAATAATTTCATTTTTGATGATGCCTTTACCTATGAGCAAATTCATTAACATTGCATGTAAAATGATAGTCCCCAACCATTTTATCGAGGGCATCACGATTACTGTGCGGATTGTCGGGCTCCACCCAATCAGTGTATTCAAATACTATAGCTTGTCGAGCTGGGTTATTAACATACGGGTTCAGTTCTTTCACAGCCTTGAGGAATTATTTTCAGTAAACCTCATTTTCAATGTATGTATGTATATGTACTACATTAGAAAAAATAACCTACCTGAAGAAATTCTTCTCGTGTTACTGTGACATCTTCCTCCTTCCGTAGAAGCTCAGTTAGATAATAAATTATAAAATAATATCCTTCCTCTGTGTTACTGCCTGTTAAAATATCAGTTTTCTTGAAACGTCCATGAGCTAATGACTTCTGAGGTGTTTCATCCAAAAAGGCACCATCAACTACAGGTACAAATGGAAATTCACATATACCAAGAGTGCCCCATTCGTTATCAACCAAGACCTTGGGATCCTTAGTCCGTAGGCACTCAATAGTGTCGGTTAGAGTGTGACGATCATGTGGGCAATGTACCGCTTCAGCTAATCGTAGAGCTCTGCGACGAAAATAATATTTTACGAAATTCACAGATCAAGTATACTTACTAAACAAACCTTAGGATGGCTTCTTCGCGCGAAACTAATGCCCAAGGTGCTGTTGGTGATCCGCTTTCTAAAATTGCTCGTTGAAAAAGATCACGAGATAGTGCAGATAATAAATGTAGGGAAACTGAAACCGCTCCAGCACTTTCTCCGAATAGTGTAACACGATTTGGATCACCACCAAAATGTTGAATATTATCTCGTACCCATCTGTAATTAAACAATTAAGGAAAGGAAGAAACAATTAAAGTTTGTATATATGTAAGTATATGTAGACATGATGAGGATATTCTTTCAAGGATTAAGTTGCTTCTGTAATTATGATCCTTACCTTAAAGCTAAATTTTGGTCAAATAGGCCAGCATTTCCAGGTGCTTCAGGAGTGCCCAGAAAAAGAAAACCTAAAGAAGCGACCCGGTACTGCATGGAAACAATTATCACGTTTTCTTCTGAAACCAGGGTTCTAAAATGAAAGGATTAGTTTGAAAGTTTTCTTTTTTTTTTGTTATCTGCATTTAAATAAAAAACTATCAGAATACAAAAACAAGATATTTTATAAAATTAAAATGGTTATGCTAAAATCTCTTTTCAGGACTAGAGGGCTTAGTGTGATCATGTCTGGCTAATAAAGCTGTTCAAATTATCTTCGAGTAAGGACAAGCAAGAAGACAGTAAATCATCGTCTCTACAATTAATAATTTTATTATTATCATCTAGTCAAATTCATTCACGAAAGATTTTTTTTGCCTTCATCACATGCATTACTATTTCGGGCATACCGCACCAATCTAGAGATTATTCTTGAAAGTAATTTGCTTGGAATTCGTAACTCTATTCCGGATTTATATTCATAGAGTATAGGACTCGTCCTGGAAATTAAAACGACAACCTCAATGCTACCATTCCCCAATATATGAAGAAAACATAGATATTTTTTTATTGTTTTTCTATATTCTAATCCGTAGGCTGAAAGCAATTTACCTTCACGACAGCCGGCCGTGGGAATTGATAATTGATAAGGTAGACAGCTTGATTTGGGCCGGATTTCCCGTCGATTGTGTTAAATAGTAAATGTGGTACAAGTCAACAGTGAAGTAAGGTTAAAAAGTGAACTTTACGAACTCTCTAAGATCTATGGGGGCTTGCGCAGATTATGGTTATCTGCAGCAGTACTGTCAACAAATATTAGCTTACAACTTGTAAAAGCTTTTTTATTACCTCAATTTACTTACAGAAGTTTTTTATATCCTAAACTTGATAGCGTATGCGCGCGGAAAATTGAAGTTGGTTTTTAACGATTGCATTAGGTTTGTGTTTGGTATTAAACGATGGCAGCATATAACTCCGTACAGGCTCTTATTGGTTGGCTGCTCGACCATCTCTTACTTAAAGCGTAAAGCTTAATCTTTCTCTATAACTTAGAAAGGTGAGCCTGGATATCTTCATGACCAGATACAATTCTTGCGATCTTCGCGACAATATGTTCAGGCGTCTAATTTCTGACTTAAACATGTGATAATTCATTTATATGTATATTCGTTTCCTTTTGTTTGGGGTGTTAGTTTGAGTCAAATCATGAATGAATTCAAGAGAAATTTAATTAATTAATTATTTTTGTATATCTTTCGCTATTTTTTTGTTTATATTTTTTTTTTCAAATTGTTATATTACTCCTATCTTTAATATTTTTAGTTTCAAATGTCAGCTTTAGTTTTTCGTAGTCTCGTAGTCTCTATTCCTCTTATATAATGTACCAGGTTAAGATCTTAAGATCGTTTGTACTTTTACCAAAATAATAAATGGAATTAAATTGAATTGAATTGAATATATATATTCTATAATCAATGGTTATACCAAAGAATATTGTAACTCTGTTATTATGTTTTTTTGGTTATACATATGTATTTAGTTAGTTTATAGGTATATGATTGAGGTTATTGTGTAGTTTTCTAGTACCTATCTAATTTTTCATCTTTCAAATTAATTGTTTCTGGTCACTGTTTTAAATTGACTCGAACATTCTTAGCGAAAAATATAATTATTTTAGGAATTTACACTTTTGAGGTTTATTTGTTCCAAAATCTACATTGATCAAATTATACTCCATAATTTTTTACACACAATTCGACGTATACTGTTTTTATACGGCAACCATTTAAATTTGGGTGCGGTCAGTTTGTCACAGTGTGAGCACCACGGAACTACATAACTATTCAGATGTATTACCCGAACAGAGCATCTTACAACATGATCATTTATTTATAATACTTTGAATTTAGCTTTTTACATTTAACAACTTTCTGTTTTCTTGTATGTATATACTTTGCTTTATGAATAAATAAATAACAATATCAACCACATAATAAAACATAATCCACAAAATTGAATAGCAAGACTAAATAACAAAAACACACTCACCTATGGTCATAAACATCAAGTGTAGCAGTGCCTGAATAGAAACCTCCTCCAAATATCCATAGCATGATTGGAAGATTTTTTTGTCTAGGCCTCGGAACAACAACATTTATATACAAGCAGTCCTCTGACAAGGGTGTATTAGGATTCCACATTGTTGCACCAGGGAAATCACCGAAAACAGTATCAACAATTTGGACACATGAATTCGATGGTATTGTTGCATTTCTAATACCCGACCATCGTTCAGCTGGTCGTGGATGTCGAAATCGTAATTGTCCAACTGGTGGTTGAGCATAAGGAATCCCAAACCATGCATCCACTTTTTTACCTGACGGTGCTGTTAATGTTACTCCACGTACTTTCCCTTTATCTGTTTGAATCACTAATGGATCATCATCGGGATCATTACTCGATTCACGACGACTTAGGCCACGTCGTTTTTGATGTTGATGTTTTTCAGTTTCTTCACGCTCTAAAGTACCTAATTCAGCGTCAACCACTCTAACAATTTCACCATGCCCTAAATAAGGTGTGAAGAAGGCGTCTAAAAAACAATTACAAACTAAAATCTATAAAAAATTAATAAAAAATAAAATCATTAAGGATACTTTACCATCATCCTTTGAGGAGCCCGATGATGATAATGATAATGATGATGATGATAAGGGAGAGAGTGGTAATAGTTTCTGTCCTAGGGAATGTACTCCGCCACCCTCAGTGTCATGATGTCTGGCATCTATAAGGCGACCAATTAAACCCAATATTCCTAGTGTGCATATTAATAGGTGACTAACTGTACATGGGCGAATCGAGTGGCCCAATGTATAGTTTATCCCCATTGTGGAGAAATCTGTAATATTACTAAAATTATGTATTCATTCACTCAACAACTATTATCAGGGACTAGATACCTTATGTCAACATTTGCTGAACAATTTTAGCTTCATATTATTGCTCCTAATAACTAGAAGGCCCTTTTCTGCGTCCCTTTTGAAGCCTTCTGAAATGAAAGATAATTTTTACATTTCCAACTATTTTAGTATAGGTAATGGAATACCAGTATTTTTGTGGTTCAATACTAGTATTGCAGTATTTAAAAAATCTTTATCATTCTAAATCATTTTTGAAATTTATGTGAAAACATGATTGAATATGTTTCTACAAGTCTACACAAGCCTGCGTAGACTCAATAGTGTTCTATTACTATTCAAATAAATAAGTAAAGGGAAGAGAACCATACAAAATCCTCAAGAGGCCGCAATATAATAAATTGATTTTGGTTTTTGGTATTCACCACCGCATGGCATTTTAGTCGAATATGTCAGGAGAAATTGTTTGCTATTCTTAACGTACTGAACATAGTCCATTTTAGTACTTTTAGATTTTTTGGAATTTTACGGAAGCCTAAAGCACCATATCCTTTGAGAGAACCTTTTTAATTATTATTAATTATTAATAATTTCGTGCCCAATCGAAAACAGCAGATCTAAACGAATGATTATCTATCCACTCCACTGCCAGTACTAACTGGATTATATCAAGACTCTTTATTAGACCCGGTAATTTTTATTCAGCAAATGAAAATTTACTTATACGTAGATGCAGTCCAATTATATTTATGGTTACTTAAAAGATTATCATTTAAAATATTTAGCTATAGAAACTTAGAAGATCGGTGGGGAGGAGGGGGCTGTATTGCTTTACCAAAACTCACCCAACCCACCCCCATTAAAAATTAAAAAAAATTCATATTCTTTGACTGTGTGCGTCATAAAGACCTAACATTCTGCCATAATTCAAATCCATACGACACGTCGTATTCGAGAGACACGTCTGTGAGAGACAGACAGATAAAAACCCTCGAGAATACTTCACAATGCCATGAAACAGACTCCCTCCCTACCACATGCGAGGCCCAACGGAGTCCTTACATTCTAAAATATTTGCAGTGTTCTTATGGAAAACGGACAAAAGTTTGATTTGAATAGCTCCTCCGCCGTAAACTACTATTCATACAGAAAAATGGTGTTCGGATAATCTTAAGCTTGCTTTCTTATCTTCCGAACCATAATAAAATTGTCATATTTCCTAACAAAATTATTTAAAAAAATTTATCTTAACCAAATGACTACGATTCCTCAAACAAAAATTCTCAGCTGAGTAATCATTTCAATGTCGCAGTGCCGTGGGCTGATTGCTGATGATATCGAATGTAGCTGCCTACAGATTCGGACTCCGGCTGCACATACACACATGCAATTATCACTCAGCTGAGAGGTATTGAGCGTAGAATGGTAAGATTAGTTTGTAATCAAAACTATTTTATTATTTTGTTAAGTAAGGTATATAGGAAGTGTAGCCTTTGGGAAGGTAAGGAACCAAGCTTTAAATTACTAGAAGACTATTTTCATGTATGGATAGTAGTTTGGGCTCTATGGCATATATAAAGTCAATGTTTGGCACTTTTCCATAAGCATCAATATGGAACATTTTAGATAACGGACTCCGAACGCACATATATAGATTTCTGTTTCATGGCTGGGGAAGTATTCGCGAGGGTTTTGGTCAGATGGATGCACGAGCGATCTTATAAGGGTTCCGTTTTTTCCTTTTGCTGTACGGAGCCCTAAAAAGAAAAAAGAAAGCAAAACTAAGCAAAAATTAAATGAATATTAAAAATTAAACGTAAACGGAAAGAGATCAATCACTCTGTTTCGGATATATTTCTCTAAGTTTCTGCCTGAAGGCTTTCGAGAGGAAGGTCGAGTTAAAATGATTTAATTTGAATTTTTCCCACCTGGGTTATACATATTAATGTAAGAAAAGCCTAGATTCTGCCTGTAACGCAGACGAATCCCAGTAGGTTTCTTTTTTATAAACTAACCGGAATAACCGTAACTCTGATGAAAACTGGACGAACAGTACACAGCGGAATTAAACTCTATCTCCACTTCTCGGTACTTCCGTTTCATCGATGTGTCTTAATTCCCCTAAAGCTAGATACGGCAGCTCTTATCATCATATATGAGATAATAATGCTCTCAAAGCACGGACTCAAATGAAACAACAAGATTCTGTAAGAAATTTCCGCAAATGAGCAGACATTTGGAGGGAAAGTGGTAGTTGTGGGAGGCGATTTTCAACAATCTCGACCAGTTGTTGCCAGAGGAACGCGCATGGACATTGTCGAAAATAGCATTAAATCAATTAGATTGTTGCAGCATTTCACGACACTATCAGTCACAACTCACAACAAACATGCGTATAGCGAAGGACAGAATGAGCACAACAATTGGTTCTTAGATGTTGGAAAAAGAAGCCATTCACCAATTCCTGGACTAAACTGTGATGACATAATCGAAATCCCTCAAGCAATTGTTAATGGGGGTAATCTTATTCCATCGATCTACGGAGACAATATTCAGCAAATGTCTGTTGACGAGTTAGCGAAACGAGCTCCAACAAATGATCATATACTTAAAATGAACAGGATAATCATTCCTATGATGTCAGGAGATCCGTACATCTGTACAGTAGCGCAAATTCTGTCGCCTCAGAAGGTCCCACCATTCATTGAACTTTCAAGCAGAATTTCTAAATGAACAAACGCATACCCGATGAAGAGCTGCTGAATGATGGAAGAATTTTTACAAGAAATGTGGTTTTCCATGAAGTTTTTGAACAGTAATATATGTAGAAGATTTGATCGTGTCCTAAAAACGGGCAACTTAAGCTAGTTAACGGCATAACATCGGACAACTCTAGCTAGTTAAACTTATTTACCTTAACAAAACGTATAACTTCAAAACACCATAACTTTCTAATATTTTAACAGTTTCCTTCCTATCTTTTTAATTATTTCAGTAAAAAATATATCTAATATCACACATATTGTAAATGAAATGTAATGGAAAGTCTTCCATCCTCCCACCTACATATAGAATGTTGTAAATAAACCAATTCACCCTAGGGCTTATAATAGTGAACATTGCATTTTTTATAGGTACATAGATATCTACGCAAAGTTTCATTGCGTGCGATGAAATCTTTTATAATTTCCCCTAGCAGCCTAGCTGTGATTATATTCGTTTTCTAGGGCAAACATATTGACATCGGAGAAATACTGATAAATATTGCTTTACCAACAACTAAAATTACAGAGAGAAAATACATTTTTCTACAGCTTGTACCTCCATTCAATTTATGCTAACCATAGCTACATGCTATGTATAATGTAACTATGTATACATGTACCTATGTATTTAAAAGAATAGGCATATGCAAAACAAATTTTAAATTAGCTCCTCTTTGCAATTAACCCAAGCTCTCTTACATAACCTAGTCACCATAGATTTATGTATCCTAGTTATCCTGGCACATATATGTACCTATAGAAAACTTCCCTGTCCTCATATTGCGTGCATTCATAACTTGTGGGCTAAAGTTCGTTCTAATAAGGAATGCAAACTTGTTTGAAAAGAACAAATTGTAAAAGGAACTTATGCAACTCATTTTAGCCTTTCATTCCTTTAAATGGGCTCTATTCGTTTGCAATCCTTGGCATTTCTTAATGTTACCTGCAGCAGTATTTAAGGGTCTAAACAATGGGAAGCTTTCATCACTTTATGTCTTTTCACATCAGTCTTTTTTCAAACTTTAGCCTAAACTAAAAGCTCAAGATTTTAACTATATCTTAACAAAAAGGATAGGTTTGCCTTAGAATATGTAAAAAAAAAAAAGTAGCCCGGAAATAGTAGCAGAATAGACTCAATGACTGAAACAATTCATATTATAAGGTAAACAGAAACTGTCACAACACCACCTTTAAATTTACATTTTACTTTTAGTGGGTGCATTCATAATAACACGAGCACAGTCGATTTCTGACTTCTAATCATAGTGAAAGAGTTAGAAAATAACAACTGTGCATAATGAATTCACCAATGAGATTGAAAATAGTTTTCAAAGCCCTTCAATACTACATTCCACTGATTCATTAATACCAAATATACATAATATATTGTTACGTGCCACAAAGTGACACAAGCGACATCTGTTGGAAATGGAAGCAACTTTAGGCTAGTGACATCTTAGTAAACCTTGGGTTCGGAAAACGGAATATTCAGGAAGGTTCTAGTATAATTTGTAGAGTATAAATAGGTGCTACTCACATCCAGGAGGCGGAGTATTATTTCAGACAGTGAAGTGAATGAAGTAAACTATTTGGATTGCGATAATTAGAAGTACAGTACTAGCGATAACTATAAAGAGTTGATTTTATAATTGTTTTGCGAATTATGAGAGTAAACAGCAAAGTTTAATAAATAAGGAACTTTTGAATTATATCTGAAATATTGTGTTTTAAATAACGAACAAAGGCCACGCTCGTAACAATATACATATATTGAAGCCAACATGACCATATAAACAGTAAATTTCCAAGGGGGATAAGAGTAATATTACATCTACTAGAGTAATTTTTACACTCTCATATGAAGGGTAAAATTGGCAAAAGCTGGCCTTTCACTTATATTCAATCGTCTTATTTCTTCATGTTACCTGATTTCTCTGACATCTTTCCCTATTTAATTTTATATTTAAAAATTTAATCTGTCCAAAAATTTGACACTGTAGCTTGTCCAAAATTAAGAAGGGATATTATGCTAGAATTTTATAACATCTTAGAAAAGCTCTCACAGCAAAAGTATATTATTTAGACGCTTTTTATCATTTCTGACCATTTTACATATAACATTATATAACATGCTCTGTGGGTCCTGACGTCCTATTGAAACTACATGTTTTTCAGTCTCACCTAATCCAGATATTTCGCAACATAATGTAATTCGATAACATAGAGTTATTGAGTTATAGAGTTTTATTGTTATGTTCAAACAAAAATTGGCGCCAATGACACCTACAACAATTCAAATTTCAAACTAAACGATCAATTTACGAGGGCATGAAATAATCATGAATTTTCAATCAACACCCCAGTAACAATTATACAGGGTGTCCCGTATGTAGTGTTACACCCGAAGGTTATAGATCTATGGTTACTTCATGCTTAGATGGTGGTGGAGTTCTAATGGTTTCTGAGATAATGGGACTTAAAGATATCTGGGTATATTTTTATAGATCACCCTGTAGCTTCTGAACGTTACACTCTATGATGAGAACGCATTCACTTAGAGAGCGGACATTTTTTTTATAATAAATTTTGATACTGCCTGGGATCGCGTTGACGTAGAGAGCTGAAATTTTGTACACGGCGTTTTCATAAAAATAATAAATAGAATTTCAAAAATCGACTAACTCGGGCAACCCCTTCTTTGTGTTGCCATACAAAATTTGGAGCTTTTTACGTATACTACTGTGAAAACTAGATGTTATAAACGTACTGAAAAGTTCTTTAGAATATGTATAAAATCTTATAAGAATGGTTATAATCATTTTCACTGTCAGACAAACCGTTCTAGAAATAGATGCGCAAAGCCACTTTAACAATCAAACTTGCACAGAAAGGGGACCATACGAAATTATATACGGGTATTCATTAAGGTTATCGTAAAGCTTTTTTTCTTGTTTTTATACATAACGTTTCTCAACATAAATTCTTAACATAACTTTCTACAATAAATTGACATTCTTGAATTTTGAAGCGCTCTATAATAAATCACCCAACCGTCTATTTCATAACTATCAAACATCAACTGAAGCGTCGATTCATGAAAAATGTCAATTAATGTATGGAGTGGAATTTTGAGGCACCCTGTCTATATCTATCTAAAACATTCTGTCGAAACATGAAGCATGTTATAAGTGATATTCAGCAGAGCAAATTAATTCTAATGGATCTGAACCGCTCATTAAAAAAATGTTTTCCCTGTGTAAATGAACCGAGAGATTATTAGATTATTTTTAAATTCTTCTGCTTAAGAAAGCGAGAGATGGTTTGGTTAAGAAAAGGTAAGTAATTTGATGACCTATTTATTAAACTAAATGTACAACACAGAACATAGCTATTGCTTGTTTCATTTGTTCAGCAGTAGTAGCATAATGACAATAATGACTGGGGTCCGATTATCGTAACTACTGGTCACATATGTATGTAGGTAACTATGCCTTGTTTAGCGGAAGTTTTGTATAATTAATGGAGGCACACTTTCGAGCAAGGACTATATAAATCATATAGATTTAATTTAAATAATTGCAGTACTTACATCAGTAAAACCAATCATAATTCCTTGTTTGTTTAAAAAAAAAATGAAATCATGATATAACAAGTTTAAACTAAAATTAGCACAGAAATTTTCTTGTCATTTTTTATGACAACTCCATCTTGGAAATTGCTTTTTTTTTCGTTCTATTTTTAATTTAATATTAAGAGTCGAAAGAAGATACTTCGAATATCGATTATATCTAGCGAGGTTTCAGGCTGGAAAATGACTGGGGTATAATAGAGAATTGATTCATATTACCAGGCTACAAGGTATGTAGTTAATGTCGAGAAGGTAAAATGGCCTGCTATTAAGAATTAAGTAAAAGTATATCGCTATCTTTCCAGGTAACCAGGTCACTCTAATGGCTTTATATAGCCCCAGGATAACCTGTATAGTGCTAGATGACTCCTGGACATTGGATCAACTTTATAATTATACAATACAATAACTCAGTGAAGGATGAACGCGCTCACCTGTTTTACTCACCAGATCCAACTTTAGAAATCAGCTTGCCACTTCAGTCAGATTTATGGGGAACATCACCTTTTCCATGGACCAAAGATATAAGCCAGAGAAGTTGTTAATTCGGGAAATATCTATTCTATCTAAAGAGATCGTGTGAAATGATGAAATACTTTCCGAATGACAGTTGCGATGGTATAGAATGAAAATTTTCTGGTTGAATCTTCTGTTAAAAGATAAATTAAAAAAAAAAAAAAACAACAACAGAGACTTAATGCGCTTCATCAGAATGACAGAAAAGTTCGAGTAAGTGTACGTATAAGGAAAGTACAAAACAAAAAAATGTTTTCTTTAGTACGCTATGTTGGTAATAATTGCGTATTATAAAAATTACTACAATGCAATATTTAACATTGGTCTCGGCAGAGCTTATTTAGTTCAAATTCAACCTGAACATGATCCTGAGACTTTCCTTCTACACAGTAAGAAATGTTTCTCTAATGTGAGTGGCAACAATTTGTGCCCCTAAGCTTAGGTATTTCTTGATAACATTAAGTATAGCTCCCCTTGGAAAAGTGGAATAACATTTCGGGAATTTTACTTCCTATATAGATTTTCTGGTGCCAAATACCTACTTCCATTGATTTGGGTAAATCAAACTGATTTTAACTTTATATCAGAGAAAATGACGTTTTCCTTTTTTTTACAGTGTACATAGTTTCCTTTCTCCAAATTCCATATTTCCTACTATCCCCTAAATAAATTTCCATTACCCCTCTCTTATTACAGCACCATAATATACAGTACACCAGGGAAAACGAAGAAACATTAACGGGCCTTAAAAACATTTATAAGGTTTTCTCCGTGAGCAGATGCGTCAACCCAACATCTAAGACAACAAACAAAAGCTCCCCGAACACCATTCGCTGTTCCTGAGACAGATGGTGGCCCAATATTTGAAAACTACTACAGGTTGATCACGCAACAAAAACGATTCAAGAATCTGAAGCAGAGTCTCGGAGAGGATGTGTAGAAGATGTGTGCTCCTAAGAGGAGTTTAAAAGGACAACAAAAAAATTTCTGAATCTATGTAGTAGCAGGCCATAGACTAGATTCATTCGTTGTTACAATACCAGCTTAACGTAGAGTGTAAGAAATAGGTTAACCATCAATCATTCTTTTTCTTTATTATCATTCGTCCTTCCTCCTCCTACCCAGTTAAATAAAATATTTCGAATACAAATTCTACATGAATTCATCATTCTAAAAATCCCTTATACCTATATCTTTTCATGTCCTTGCCAAATGTATCATTGCAAGAATTTAAAAAATTTTTATTGAAGTTTCGTCCTCCTTTTCCAGCATCTAGCGCACTGCAGCAGTTACCTAAATTTTCCTGAATTTAAGTCAATCCTTTAAGACTCCTGTTAACATACATAAATGCAAGGATACCACTAAGAGGTGTAGACTTTGCACGAAATAATTTTGTGGTTCTGTTACGTAACGGCCCCTTATTCTCAACATTAAGGATATTAAGTGCTGCTGACTATGGGAACGGAATAGTTGAGCTTAGCGGTTTTCAGCAATTATATATAGTTACGTAAATGGTGGTAATGTGGTCGAAGGAAGAAGAAGGAAAACGAAGCGAGGACTTTCTTTTCTGCCGCCACTTCTGGGCTTGTTTTCAAACACTTGAATTTTTCATTGCACACCATTTATCACTGCAGAAGAAAATTTTTTTCCATAGAGAGACGAAGAATCAATAATTTGGCTCTTCTATGTATGTATGTATGTATGTATGTCTGTATGTATGGAATTATAATATCCTATCCTCTATCTAAAAACCTGACGTTGGTATGTATGTGTTATGGCTTTGTGTGTTTCTGTGACACGTATGCTATAGCTTCATGCGTCTTCTATAAACTACCACAATGCCACAATTAAGTAGCTCACATAAAGTAGAAATAATAAAAGAAATAAAAACAAACAAACTAAATTTCACTATAATTCTCTGCAGAAATTTTTGATCAGATAAATTTTTCCCTTCTCCTCCAACTGAAGTACCTTCCATTGTCTGAGAAAGGATGATCGGGCCGCCACGACTGCAATTGAGTGTGAGTAAAGGACAATTTCGTTAAAGCTTTTAGCTAGAAGTAAACAACCTCTTACCACATTACAATACAACAGAAGTGATAAACGAGAATGGGGTGAGGGGCGAGGGGGGCGGTAGAGGTACCACCTATATATAACATATAACTGCAGAAAGTTTATTCAGTAAGGTCTGCCCAAAAGTCAGACTCTTCCCCAAGATAGTGGTATGTTTCCACCATCATGGAACGAGCATGGAACGAGTCAACAAGGATGGGTGCACGGGGTCTTCTTTAAACATGCTTCATAAGTTTTTATTGCGGCAAATATCGATTCAACGTTGTATGACTCTCTACTGGAATTGGTAAGACGAGGGGATTTTGAACCAACAGTCCTTTAGATATTATTGAACTATATAGTGCCACAGTGCCAAAGGCTATTAAATTGTGAAGGGCGGGCTATAGCACAACGACTACTGGGTCGGGTCACATTTGGGGCCAGAAACACGAGTCAGTAGTATTAAGGACGAACTGCCTTTATCGATTATTATTGAATGCTTAAAAAAAACTAATCCGGGGGGTAAGAGGCTCTTTTTTTTTTATTGGTTGCAAAAGGAAATTTTTTGAAGATGATGACACGAATTTATGGTTGGCGTAACCATGACCTCAGGAAATAAATTTATTGCCAAACACTCGAATGAACTTGAATGATTGGTTTTCATGAGAAAAGCATTTTATATATAGGTACGTATTTATATACATAGAAAACATATATGCATGCGGAGTTATCCGTTTAGTGGGTGCGAGCTATAGACTTGAAAGCTTCAAACCATAATGAAATATTACACAGTCCAGTTTTAATCAAATCCGTCATATCATATCCGTCAGTAATCAAGAGCGCGTGCCTATGATTGATAGCCGCCGATAATGAAATTTTCGTGCGATCACATTTCACTTGCTGTCTTCATATTTGATTAAGCGCTCATTTCCTGGTAAAAGTATGTATTTCCTGTAATCGTCGGGGTACTACATTTACATAACTCTCAGTTAAACTCTAAAAAAAAAAAAAAAAACAAAATCATCAAACCCCACTATGGTGATACCCTAACGCTTTTGTCGGGAAATTTGAGATAAGGCCCAAGAGTTATCATCCCCAAATTGCTTTTAAGCATGCCAACAACCACCAACAGGCCACTTACTACCTATGCCAACTGAACAGGGGGAAATAAGCCAAGGTATTTTCAATATGTATGTAGCAATGTAAATGGGGAAAGGGAGAGGGATGGTGTGGGCTCACTACATTTCAGTTGTGCAAAAGCATTTTCCTTCTTGGACTCAAATGACAGATAGTCAGGCTACATTCATCAAGGAAAGCGGCAATAAACCGTTTTTCACATTTATTGCTTCCATCCTAATCTGTGATGGGACCTTGACCCTAGCTTTAAAGCGTTTGCAACTGTAAACTCAGCATATGACTTTAGGCAATGGAATTTGACCTCATTCCCCTTACCTTTACTCGAAGCCCTAATTCCAGCAATTTTTTTTTATTTTCCCAGTGATTAATAGTATTTTTATTAGTACGTTTTTAGCATTTTGTGTCTACGGATTGCACGCAACTTGTAAGTGAGAACCATTATCTTTATTGAAACGAGGAAAATAATTTATCCCTGAAGGTAGTAGGATTATGAGGGTGAGAGGATGAAGAAGGCAGCTATATAATTGAGTTGTAAATTATATCATTTCTGTCAACTCTTCGAGACTTATATCGATGATTCAAGGCTTATTATAATTAAATGTCCCGTTCAATGAAAAAGACCAAAATATCGGCTCAAATACGCCTAATTATGTCGGCCTTCAATACAGGGTGGTCTGCAGCAATTCTGCACTAATTCAAAAGGTGATTGATAGAAAAAAAGTATATGCGATGGGGGAGAGGGGGGAGTAAAGGTGTCCTTTAGGAGGTAGGAAGAAGGTATGAATCACCCTATAACGCTTGAATTTTATGAGATTTGAACGGGTAAAGAATGTAAAATATTGTGCTTAGTGCAAAATAGGCAGTTTAAGTATCCTTGATGATGGTTTGGAAGGCAATGCAGCTCAGAATTATTTAGAAACTTAATGAATGCAGCATTGATAACAGAAAATTCGAGGCAATAAAGATTCACTTGCTAAAAAGAATTAAATCTCTAGTAGGTAGTTAGTGAAATTAATTAGCTACATTAAACGGTAAAACAACTATAGCTAAAAGATCACTCTGTTGTTCAGAAATAAATGGAGAGAATTATTATGTGATGGTAATTGGTAAATCGAATGCCAAAAAACTTGTAACGAGAATATGTGTGCCGTAAAGTGGGCCATATAACATGCCAAGTGTTTCATGGCTATTCCGTCTATGATAAGGACAGTGGAATTTGTAAGGTACAGTGGGATTGGAAGGACGGATGGTAGATTCTTAATTGATCTAATTATCGGTCACTGTCAGCTAACTGTAAGTATTGGCTTGGACTCTGATCTCACATGTAAACTTTCTCTGCAGAAAGATGACACTGCTTACATATTTACTTACGAAGATTGCTAAGAAGATGGAAGAGTGAATAGGTCCTCTCATAGGGACATGACACTTTACAACTTCTTATCTCCCTCTTTAACTAAACAACCAACCAACAGTAGTAAATAGTAAAACTAAGTTAAAGTTGTAACATTATAATCTCTAGCAACAAACAAGGATTAAAGAAGTGAGTAAAAAATTACGGAACTAAAACAAATGATATCCAAATGAACTCCCTCGTATTTACATGTATGTAATAAATTATGGGTGCCTTTGTACAAAGGAATTATGACAAACGACAAAATTAACTTGTCAT
Organism: Dioctria linearis; assembly: GCA_963930735.1. Lineage (NCBI taxonomy): Eukaryota > Metazoa > Arthropoda > Insecta > Diptera > Asilidae > Dioctria > Dioctria linearis. The sequence goes on from OZ005741.1 coordinate 28,938,246, forward strand.
CTTCAAGTTCAGCTCTATAAAATTCCCTTTGTTCAACCAGAGCCTGAAATAAGCGCGGATATATGAAGAACACCTTTCAGTGGAGCTGAGCTTGATGTTTTTTGACGAGCTAAAAAAATCGTCAAGCAGATACAAAGCAGTTGTTTTTAGTCATGTGTTTCTATATTGCACGTTTCTGATATATCAGAATGTTTGTCGCCATTGTATACATACGTTGGACCGCTTTGACTTCCGCGCATAGGACTTTACTTCCTCTGTGATAAAAAATATTCAACGAAACCATTTCGTCTGCGGAAATTGATAGAGAATATGGAATCTCACAATGCTAAATATCTATAGGCTGAACCAAATGGCCGTAAAGAACTTTACGAATTTCAACGAGACTAAGGTTTACTTACGATTTTTTGATATTTTTGGCCTAAGCAGACGTCAGATTCCGTAGGAGTTATTATCTTGATATTCAATGATTTCATTCATATCGATTGACAAACAGATACGTCTGTAAGTAATGAGCGACTCTTACCTATTACCTTTATCTACTTATGGGAAAATTTTACATTTAAACTTAACGAAAGTTCCTTACCGATGCCTTAAAGTTATTTTGGGTACATCTGATTAGTTTAAAGTGCGCGTTCGACTTACTTATGTCTTATATCTTAAGCCGTGACAACATACTGTTCAGTCATGTTTCAGCTTCTTGTGAGTTGTGATGCCCAAGGTTATTGGGTTAACCTTGCGAACATAGCTTCCATGCCACGGTTGCTCATGTTCGCTATGGATGTGAACGTGGCTTTAAATTGTAGATCAAATTACAACTCTTTGCAAGAAATAAATAATTTTTTTCAATCTAGCTTAGCTCCATGTTCCACGAACCAGTTATGAGAGCCTTTGTGCGCATCTCTTAAGAAACACCTCTGTTTTGATTGATAAATATTTATTTTCAAAACTATTTTTTCTCACATTCCTTGATGCACGCATGCATCTATATAATTATGCTATACACACACATACCTACATTTTAACATTTCGTATCAATTCATATACCTACGTACATTACGTTTAGCCGATTTTCGATTAACTATTATAATAACAACAAAGGCATCACCTATCAATTAAAACGAGTTAAACCCTCCTAATTTGAGTTACTGTGAATGTTTAAAGCCACAATTTCATGAAGCCACTCATGGAAATAATTTAATAACACTATCTGGTATCTAGGTTGATGTGGTGGGGATGTGTGTTTATAATTTGCTTATAGGGCGGAATAATTAAGTGATTGGTGAACAAGGAGCCCTTTACATGCACTCAGTCATTGCATTGGGAAAGAGGGGGCCAGCAAGACGTGCGGTGATAGCGAATGTGGAGCTGACGTTGGAAACCAAAATCGATGTTCACCCTTTTTGTGATTCTGCGGTGTTGACATTGGATTTGCGACATTTTCCTTTTGAAGTGTAAAAGGTAAACAAGCTGCGGGCAGAAGAGCCAACTGGGAAAGTTTGTTTCCCATTCAAGATGTCATCTTCATGACTGAATAATCAACGAGATTAAATTTTCATTGCAAGATGAAGGTGATGGAGCCCATATTGCATACATACATATATGATTTTTACATATTATGCTTGGGATAAGTTTACGATGCGATGTCGACACCCTTGGGGACTTGTTTTTGATCGAATATCGTCTGTTTTTATTATAACTTCAATGTATTCAAAGATGAAGTTACGTCTTCCATCGGAGAACTGATTTGCCTTTTACTTTACTTCTTGATGGTTTTTCACCCTACAATCTTGATAAAATCATAGGGAGGGAGAATGTATTATGTTTGTGTTTTGATTTGTAACACATAGAAATAATAATGGTACGGTAAAATAGATTAGATAGAAAAGTTAAAATTTCGATCGTACTATATTGTTGTGTTTTCAATAAGGCAGTAAGCGGATTAACCAATTAAATCTACTGATTTATCTTAACCAAATCAGGAAACGAACTTATGAGCATGGATCCGCAGGTAGAATTGTACGTTTATTTCCATGAAGAAAGCGAAAAAATATAGAGATATGCCTCAAAATAGATTATTTGGAGCTGTTGAACTAAAATTCGAACAGAAAACTATCGTAAAACGGGTTACTTTGGCACCTAGTGTATAGGTGATTGGTTGACGTAATGGCAAAGAGGTGCGGAGTACTGAATAGTTCAATGTGTTTTTCGATTCGGTAGTGGGTGAACGTTTGTCACTTTAAAATACCCCGAAATTATATTAGGTCCCTAAGAAGGCGTAGATATCGAAACTATACAGATGATGACGACACAGGAATACTAGAAGAAAAAGGGCATGCTACAAGTTAGTGAGAGTAAAAAGCGGAAAGTGTCTCGTGAATCGATTCAGACAGAATACTCAAAGTGATGTACAAAAGGAGAAAATTGGTGGTTCGCTTGCCTTAAGCCCTGTGGAAGAGAAATTGATTGCGGATTCTTTGCATCAGGTGGATATGTGGTAGAAAATTTCAATCGAAATTTTACTCGAAAAGTTCAATCACTTTTTTTTTGCATTTAAATGCATTTTGTAAATTTATTGAAATTATTTTCAATAAATTTCAATCTGTTAGACGAGAAATTTTCTGCGGATAATGACGACCTGTACTCATTATACGAAATAAATAATATATATATAGGGGCATAAACTGGTTACAATACGTCTCTTGCCATAGTTGGCTATGCGAATACTGCCACGAAGATCCGTTTTAAGAATGTGCACAATGTGAAGATGACGGTTAAATTTTTTTTTTGTTCATAAGCTACATTTGAATTTTTGGTAATTTATTTTTCTAATAAATCTTCTCAAATTACTTAACTACTTTGATTTATACTATTTTCTTGTAGTTTCACCTGATTTTATGTTTAATAATTATGGAAACATTTTAATTTGTACACCTGCCAAGGTCACCCCAAACCCGAGGTGACTTTGGCAAGCCCTTTAAGGGCATTTTTCTTTAAAATTTTAAGCTATATGTTTTTTTTTTATTTACTAGCTTACATAAACAAGATGTCAATGTCATCCCGCTTTACGGTACTAAAAGACGTCAAACCCAAAGTTGAATTCAAGCAATGTATGATCAGAACAACGGTATAGTATGGAGGTGCCAGAACCATTATGGACTGCGTTTGGAGAGTTTTAGTTTTTAAATAATTACTTCAGGTTCATTAAAATTATAATAGGTGCGATGCAGGATATGTTTAGGAAAACGTAATTTCTTAAAGAACGAACAGAAAGGGAACGCAGGAAGTGCAAAAAAAGAATAAACCGTCGCTGGTTAACGGGAAGACCAACCACAACTAACATATTTAAGAATCGGTCTGACAAAAGTGCAGTAAAATATGCGTAATGTATGACTGTTTTAACTCCTTCTATCATCTCTTTAAAAAAAAAACTCAAAGTTGAATTAACGTTAACACACTATACCGGATCAATATGATCGTCGAAAGTAAAGCTACTGCTTATGTAAACACCCAAATCGTTGTTTTTTTTAAATCCCGACAAGATACAATCATTTGTTACAAGTTTAGTATTTCTACTTTTACGAAAAAAAATATATGTATATACAGGGTGTTTCCCCTTAGGAGGTCCATAGAGCGGGAGGTGATAGTACTCACCTAGACGAACCAAAAATTGTATGGAAGGGGGGGGGGCAATATCAACCGTTTAGGAGTTACAGGGTGATTCATAAAAAAGCTAGGTTTTCACAAAACACCCTGTATATTAAAAACTACAGGGCGTATGGTCACAGTTAAGGGCTGTCTGTATACAGAACTTCATGGCCATTCCAACGACAGCTCAACCAGCCCCGCACCCCTCTCCCCTCAAAAGTTATGATGGTCTAAACTAAAAATTTCGGATTTTCTTTCCTTTTTTTTTACTTTGACCTCTATTATTTTACAAAAAGGTCGTTAACATAACTTGTTTTTATAAAAACTGTAAACTGCAGACTCTCCTCTTTAAGTTGACCTATTACATTCTATGTGTTAACTGTAGCCCTTTAAGAGTTATTAGCTCTAAACCTATTCTCAAATCTATTTTCAAACCTATTCTCAACGATAATTTGTTCCCTTAGGACGTAATTTTAAAAAATATCGTCTTTTTTCGGTGTGACCTGAATAGGTTATGAGTTAATAACTGATTAACGGCTACAGTTAATACATAGGATGTAATAGGTCAACTTAAAGAGGAGACTCTGCAGTTTACAGTTTTTATAAAAAAAAGTTATGTTAACGACCTTTTTGCAAAAATAATAGCGGTCAAAGTAAAAAAAAAGGAAAGAAAATCCGAAATTTTTAGTTTAGACCTTCATAACTTCTTAGGGGAGAGGGGTACGGGGCTGGTTGGGCTGTTGTTGGAAAGGCCATGAAGTTCTGCATACAGAGAGCCCTCAACTGTGACCATACGCCCTTTAGTTTTTAATATACAGGGTGTTTTGTGAAAACCTAGCTTTTTTTATGAATCACCCTGTAACTCCTAAACGGTTGATATTGCCCCCCCCCCCCCCTGCCATACAATTTTTGGTTCATCTAGGTGAGTACTATCACCTCCCGCTCTATGGACCTCCTAAGGGGAAACACCCTGTATATATATATATAACGGTAGTGGACTCGCTAAAAAAATAAGAGGAAGAAAATTCATACAGCACAACATGTGCCTTTTGCTGATATTCAATTTTTTTAACAACCGGTTCGCTTATCCAGTTAAAGTTATGTATCTAATACTTCATTATACTGAGGTAAAATACATTTTCGCGTATTAAACAAAAGAAATTACAATTCAATACAAGAACTTTTATTGAAAAAACGTCCACGTTAAACGTACGTTATAACGTTGGATATATAGAGTGTTATTAAGAAAGTGAACATTTAACGAAAATTCATCAAAATGCTATAGGTCTGTTTAATGAGCTGCTCTAGGCTACTATAGAGCAGAAAAGAGCAGAAAGCCGTGTTCAATGGAATTCAGAACACTGCTCTAAAATATTTTAAAGTGAACTAACTGTGTTTAACGGGTCTGCTCTATAGTGAACTGTAGTTATGTTAACAGTTCTGATACAATTCAAATAGTTGAGTGTTTTGTTGAAAAAAATAAATTTCTGGACTAAATAGTGGAATAATTTAAATAATAATTGTATTTTTGTGCGTGAAAAATGCTTGCATTGCATTAATTTAAACAATTGTGTTTTTTGGTGACAGATATCAGAAAATTTCAGAAAATTGTATTTAATGAGGTTTCTGCTCTTTTCTACACTTTTTTGCTCTACTTTTAATTTGACAGTTAACCTTAGTTGAGCTGCCCTGCTCTGCTCTACTCTAAAATTTTATCGACTGCATTAAACTGCTCTATTATTAACATCTGAAGTAATGACGCTTGCTGGAGGGAACTAAGCAGAAGTATATGCATGCGATAACAAGATTTTTTCCTTTAACTTTCGATTTAGATAGCAACTTCTGTATTCAAAATTGGCTCGTGTGTTAGCGAAAGCAGTTGAGAAACACAGTATTGATATACAAAAAAATATGTTTTTTACGTATACCAACTTTTAAAATGATCATTCCTAGACATTTTTATTGCACTGAAAAGCTTTTTTGCATATAAGATCTGTCCAACGAACCGTTCTAGAAATAGATGCGAAAACCACTTTAACAATCAAACTTTCACAGTAACTTACGAACTTACATACGGGCATTCATCTAGTGTATCGTAAGATTAGTTAAGGGGTAACGCCACTGTAGCCACTGTAAATTTTTTGATAAATCGATTTTGTTTTTATTGGCTTAAAAAATAGTTTAAATCCTCTGGAATAAGAAAAAAAAAGGTCCCGTGCCAGAAATTTTTTTTTCCTTTGAAAATGGAGGTCGCCACCAAGCGCGTCAAACTTGCTCCGAAACGACTACCTGAAGCCTGAAGCACAATTGGAGCTTTTCACCCAGCTTTATCGCCAGCTTTCTTCTAAAGCTGACCGAAAAAGCCGAATGGAACACAACTGACCTTTTTGACATTTCCAACTGGGATTGCAGACTAACAGTAAACAATTTTTTACCTTAATTTTTTTATTTTTTCCAATAAAAAACTATTCTCAAAACTTTAAACGCGTTTTTCTCGAAACACGGTTTTTCAAAATGGCACGCAGCATAACTCGAACAATTTTCATATTTTCGACTTGAAATTTTGACCAGATGTGAACATCAACATTATCTAAAGAATGCCGTACGGGATTTTTAAAACTTTATTTGTTGATTTTTTATTAACAAAAAACCTGCCATTTTTTTCGTCAAAAATCAAACTTTTTTTTACAAACGCGCCCCAAATATATAAAAATTAATATTTTTAAAAATCCGTACGGCATTCTCTAGCTATAAGCCACTAGATTAATGTTTTTTTTTTTTGGTCTAGATTCAAATGTGCACCAGTAGTGCTGCGTGCCGCGGAGCCCTGCAAGCAGAACATGTCCCGGGAAGATGGCTGTGGAGCCGCCATTTTGTTTTTTTTTCGCTGTCAAAAAATTTATCAATAAAGTTCAATATATGCCCGATAATACCCTTAAAAGGTTTTTTCAAACAGCTTTAATTTCGCGAGAAAAAAATTCGTGAAAAAACCTTCTTTTTAGCCGTTACAGTGGCGTTACCCCTTAAATGATTTTTTTCTTGTTCCAGAGATTTATTTATTTACATACATACATTTATTTACATTTTAGTTCGATAAGCTTTTGATTTGAAAACTAGTATTTCATCTGGCAAACGGAAATACATATTAAAATGATTTTATTAATGTCTCTTACGCTCCTTTTTAAAAAAAGCAAAGCTGTTAGAAATATATATTTCATAACATTTTAAAAGTTTCATTTTAGTATTTTGAGTTATTTAACAACTGGTTCGCAAAATTCAGATTTTTTTGACAACCGGTTTGGCCGAACTGGTGCGGACCGGCTGAATATCAGCACTGCGGCTTTAACATGTCCAGAGAAAAATTTAAAATCTCACAGTTGAGCTTACAAGGGAAAACAACAAATACAAGAATAACACAAAAACATATACAAATATGATTAATGTAACTAATAAATAAAACTGGTCCAAGATGACTACTCTGAGGTATAGCCTGATGAAGCATTATATTTTGCCTCATATAATTAATTTCATGAAATAGTTCTCGTTGAGTTCAATATGTCAAGTAATAATGAAGCCATTCCACTAATAAAATCGCAGCAAATTAAAAATTACAATTTCGAACAGTTGTAGTAAATTTGCCTTATATAAAAACGAAATTAAAGAGCTTTAAACACGTAAGTCCAAAAGTTTTTAGCAATGCAATACAAGTTAGAAATTACCACATTTATTGCCTTTCTTGTGAAGAAAAATGATCAAAAATGATTTCCACAGTTTAGAGAAAAGACTACACGATATAAAAAAAAAATAAATAAAAAAATAACACGGAATAAGATTCGTTATAATGGAAATGGAAATGACGTCAGAACCATATAAAAATTTTCAGTCAATCTAATGCTTTGTTGTCATCAAATACATATACATATAAAATCCGTCATTTCTGAAGACCTCCGAAGAAACTTTATAAATTGAGCACAATTTTTACAATTAATATTGTAGTTATTATGAATGAAAGCGAAAGTCAACAAAGAGATTATAGTAAGCGGGTCAATACTTTTGATTACCGTTCGCATTTGCACCGGTAAAACATAATGACTTAATCAGCAGCTCTGATAAATCACTAAAGTATGATTAAAACGTCCGATGTGAATGCAGCCTTAGCTTCAATGATGGAGGATATTTCGCATTGAGTTGACAAATTTCCATAACTCTAATATAATTATTTCAAGATGCTGCAAGGCCTGAAAATGAATTAGAAAGTCCCAATCATTCCTTGAGAGACAAGATTGGTTTCAAGCTTTATACATATTTTTTTTCAACTTCTAGAGAAGTTCACAGAACTATTGAACTAAGATTGACTAAAAAACAGGAATATGTACATTAAAGAAGTTCTTTGCGTGATAATTACGACGAAACAAGGAAAACGCCCGATTTGTCTCATTTTTGAATTTAATTTTACTTTTTTTTTCAAACTCTGTGTACAAAATTTCAGCTCTCTAAGTATACGCGTTCTCGAGTTATCGTGCGCATAGACGGACAGACGGACGGACATGCAAAAATCAAAATAACTTTTAATATTATGCGTGGATGTCCAATCCATATTGCTCTACGATCATTATTTCAAGGTGTTACAAACGTTACATGTTAGTGTATGCAGTTTGAGTAGTGTCAGAGGTCCATGTTATAAATGTCAGTATGGCTCTACCTTAATATTTTTACTTTATTCAAAAGGGAATATATCTACATCACTTTACGGAGTAAAAATAACAAAAAAAAAAAATTATGCAACACGAAGGAAACTCTCAGTAAATAACATAGACCTTTCGGTTGCTTTGACATGCAACATAAGTAACTGTTCATACTAAGGAAACACCAAGTCTAAGTCTATTGTAACATAGTTCATGTCAGTACATAGGTATACCTATAATATACTCAAAAGTAATGGTAATCTTGATCCTTAAAACTAATCAGTAAATTCCCTTCAAAATAGATTATTGTGTCTATCCTTACCAGTGTATTCATAAAAACCCTATTCTCAATTTCCAGTAAAAAAATAAAATTTATGCCGTCATTGTGTCTATTTGCATATTTATTCGCGCTCTACTTTTGCAGTGCACGTGCCATTGCATGCAAATGTAATCCTTGTTTTTTTTTTCAAGAAAAAGTAGAGTCAAGTGCAGATTGTCGGTGCAGGCAGAAGAACTTCTCCTATCAGGAATACACGCCACCCTAACAGCAGAGTTGCATGAGAAAAAAAACGTGAGAAAATATTGAATCAATGGAATGGAGCCTTTTTGTTATCCCCGCCGGGAATAATTAGTGTAAACGGATTTCCTCTGCAAAAATATTACATACTTTAACGCTTTGTACCCGTTTTCAGGGCAACTATATCTTTATATATATGTACATTGTACATATGTACGTATTTTATGTACCTCATTCAACTCATAGCATACATATGTACACGTTTGGTTGCGGTCCCTTCTAAAACTTTGCTGACATATACCCTGCGCGGTAAGCAAATTTGCAGAATTGAATTTTCCCTTGATTGACAACAATTTGTCTAATGGTGAACTTTCATCCAAAGTTAATTAGCGTACTTATGACCATGTTTTATTCAGGGAAATTTACACAAGCGCAAAGTGTACTTATATATATATAGCTGGCTGTACCGATATGGATATGGTACTTCTGTTTCAGCCTAAGAGTCTTATTGGTTTTCTATTTTACAGGGTGGTTCATTCGGTGAATCAGTGAGTACATAATAAGCACCTATATTGAGGAAATTAAATTTTTGGGAAATGGACACCCATTTTGGGGGATTTTTTAAGATGAAATATTAATTCTGAAGCTCACGGGGTTTCCAGATAAAAGAGTTTTTTGTTTTTTTTTTGTTATTATTTCGAAAGATAGCTTTTTGGATCAATTAAATTACAGAGATTTTTACGTCCCATTAGAAAACATAAAGCATTATTACAGGGTTAGAGTTAAAGTTGCCACCCGTTCTACTTTTGATAGGACCATTCTACTTGAACCCAACTTGTCCATCTAATAACTCAAACTCATGACAGGGGTCAGATAATTAGGTATAAATGCGTGTTAAACAAAATCTCGAAGCTCAGAACAGTTTTTACTGCAATAAAGCTGTAGCGGGAGACTTTGGCCTCCAGAGAACACTTTTTTGGTTTTTTTGGTCTCTGGAGACCCACTCAGCAGACCTGTGTAATACACTTCGGAGACATAAAAAATCTCTAAAGAGATCTAGTCTATAGAGATTTTTTTGGTTTCCAGTCTCCCGTCGGCTCGGTCTCCGAAGTTTGCTCATTTTACATCACCAGGAGACTATTTTTGTGTTCTGATCAGTTAAGTGTAGGTCTACTCGGAGAGAAAAAAGAATAAAGTGGGGTGAGTTTAACAAATTGTTACAAAAAAATTAATAAATAAACTTATAATATAATGGATTTAGGGCAGAAAATTTGTTTCGTTTATAGAATTCTGGTTATTCAAGAAAAAAAAATCACCTAAATCTGTTATTTATCCCGTAAAATTTGTACACCAAGGATATATATTTTTAACCTTCTTTACCTACCTTTCCCATAATATAAAAACATTAATAACTTTTGAGATAATTTTTTCTAAGAATCTATTTCTTGAAAATTAACAGAAATCTCTGCAATCTCTAGAGACCAAACTTCAAATTTCATGTATACACTTTGGAGACGTGTCTCTAGAGACTTTTTTGCTTATGGTCTCCGGAGACCTAATTTTTTACTCTCCAAAGACAAAAGTCTCTTGGCGTGTAAGCATTTTCGATATTTTAGTCTCTGTGAACCGGAAACGAAGGACCAAAATTCTCTCACCGTGTATCTTTACCTTAACGCTCATAAAAATTACAACTTATTTAACTATCACCCGTACATTTTTTAATTTAATATTTTACTTTTTTTATGTTTTGTAGACTAACTGCTGCTGGCAGCTGATTGTTCATGTCTTTCTACGCCGGACATTGTTAAAGTTGTGCTTAGAGCTTAAGAGCTTATTAGGGAAACGAAATTTTAAAAACAGTTGCATGTACTGCTGTTCTAAGGAAAAAGGGCGTATCAACAAAATTGCATTTTTTGTTGAGATAATTATAGGTATAACTTAGACTCAGAGGAAAAAGCCTGATCTATCCTAAAAGCAAAAAGATGTGTACGTACTTTAACTTCTTTGAAAATTGCTCTGTTTGTAAAGACGTAACATAATTTTAGATAATTTCGTTAAGCAAAAATGGCGTGACAGCATTCAAGTATATAAAAGAAATGTAGGTTGAAATTATTTGCCATCATTTAATAACTGAACCGGGGCATACGTTTATGTCAAAAGACTCATTTCACCAGCATATTGAATTGTCCCTAAACAAATCAAGAAAGTCTACCATTTTGAGGATCTTATATAATCCGGTCGAAAACCAAATGTATCACTAGTACATGTGCTAATTTCCACAACTGGAAGGACAACAGGGAACAGCTTTTTGAATTATAAAACTCAATTTACTGATGAGTTCTTTGCGAAACTAAATTTTTTAGCATAAAAGCAGGCAAAAAATGGATAAGACTAACATCTACATGTGCTTTGGACCGGGTGTTGACAGCAAACGAAAGGTTAATCTTATAAATATACTCCAAAGTATATTACCAGAATACACAATGGAATTTCGGTGTGAATTACCAAGAAATGATAATAATAACTACCCCTGAAACGGAATGATTTATAAATATATGTAGCAGTTTTATTGTCTGAAAAGTGGATCATATTATCTAAACTATGTACAAAGGAAAGGACATCATGAATAATTGTAGTTTTTTTTTAATTTTGCTATTTATATGCAATAAGTAATATTTTTGAAATTAGTAGAAATTTGAAAATACATGAAATTTTTTTCATACAATTTTTTCATTTAAGCCTTCTATTTATGCAATTATTTTTGCATCTGCTTTGATTTGCTGAGGATGAAGTGCGTATGTATCCAATGGACTTCTCAATCATGTTTACAATTGGATATTTATGCAGAAATTTTATAGCTTCACGAACTTTTAAAATTAATTTTTCTGTTGAGATCCAGACGTGGTAATATACAACAGAAAAACTTGATTTTCTCGAGAGTGATAAAATGCTGATACGCCCTTTTTCCTTAGGACGGCAGTGCAGGTAAAGGTACCTACATTTATGAAATTAATTAAAAGGTAACAATCTGTGATTTTCAAATCTTATAAGAAAGGTCCACGTTTGAAATCCATTTTGGCGGGAAAACCGTCTAAATTGGAAAAAGTTTAGAGTTTTCTGACTTCGATGTCAAAGAATTCAAACCACGAGAAACAAAAATTCTCTTAATAGATGTACATTCGTCTCATTGTAGCAACATCGAAATGTTGGAATATGCGGTATAAAACGAATTCATTCATTTTTCTTGCCTCCGCTCACCACACGATTCCTACAGCCATTAGACATAACCTATACAGGGTATTGTCTCCAAATGGTGGTCAATAGATCGGGAGGTGATAGTACTCACCAAGCAGACAAAAATTTGTGGAGGGTGCCATATCAACCGTTTCGGAGTTACAGGGTGATTAAGAAATTATGCTAGGTTTTCACAAAACACCCTGTATCTTAAAAAATAACAGGATGTATGGTTACCGTCTAAAGCTAAATGTATACAGAACTTCATGGCTTTTCCAACGACTGCCCAATTAGCCCCGCACTCCTCTCCAATACAATATTTTGCATGGCTAGGTGAGTACTATCACCTTCCAATTTATGGACCAATATGGAGGAAACACCGTGTATAAGACCGTTCAAGCTTTTTACAAAGCCGACAAGTTGTTTGTCAAAACAATTATTCTCGATTATTCATTTGTACGTATAAACACTACAGCAATAAGTATAGAGGACGTTCAGAGCAGACAAGAAATACCCAGATATCGACGGTAGTACCTGAGACAACTTACATCTAGATGTGCAAAACCTCACAAAAGCGCGGTCCAACTAAAACGAGCTAATGGCCCTTTAATAGAAAGCTCTACACATTCTCTCTCTTTCTTATTGTATTATGCCACATAAATTCTTCTCAATGATAGCTTTCATTTGTTGAATAAAAAGTTAAAGAGCTTTCAAAAAGTGTTCCGGATTTATATGGAGTTTTGCACATCTAGTTGTAAGTTGTCTCAGGTAGTACTAAGAAAGTGATGTATGGAAGAGCTCATAGCAAACCTCAATAACTCACTGATCTCGGCTAAGTATATCATGGGTACGATACAAAAATGTTTTTAAATATGGCAAAAATCCATTTATTTTCTTAAATTCTAAGAAAAAATTCAATTTTTGCTTATATTGAAAAAAATGTTTGGTTCGTACAAATCATATATTTAGCCGAGATCAGTGAGTTATTGAGTTTGCTATGAGCTCTTCCATACATCACTTTGTTAGTACTAACGTCGATATCTGGGTATTTCTTGTCTTTGATACAAGTTTAATTAATGAATGACATTATTACACCTGGGAAGATGCTTAATCTGATATCACTAGAACCTTCCACTGCAACTCAGAGAAAAACTAATTCTAGTAAAATCCAGGTCGCACGGATATTTACTTCTTAAGAAAACATTACAGAGTAGAAGTTCATAACTATTATAGGTAAGTAAGCGCGAAATACAACAAAAGAAAATACTAACCGTTCTAAAAAGAAGACTGATGTTCCAACAAACGCAGTTCACTATGCCGAGGATTCAGCTGGCTTAGAAGATTTGAGAAAAAGAGTACAGCAAAGCGTTATTTGCAAAATGTCAAGCATGCAATGCTTGTGGCAAAACAAAATAAGGGCCATATCACCCACTTTACATGCATATATATACATACATAAGATGATAGGTATTTCTGAAAGATTTTTTCAAAAATATTTTTTAATTATTCAACTGTGAAAATATCGTTCCAGTTTTGTTTACTTTACATCATCTCTCAAAAAAAGTTTGTTTTCGTTTTAGTGTCTATTACCATTTATCTTTTTTTATTTTATAATAAAAATAAAAAACACGTGCTGTATCCCCCGGACTTACCCTTCTATGTATATATGTAGGTATACAAGCCCCCCCCCCCCAAGCCCCGACCGGTTGTGCATAATATAGGTTCATAAATCATACTTATGTCGTATCTCCATACGATGTCCGAAACAACCTTACATTTCAGCTCTCTACCTTTTATAGGTAGGTATTACTGAAAAAATAGATTTCCAAAGATTTGAATTACATACACAGTCCAAAGAAAGTCAGACAGAAAGCCTTTTGGGGAAAAATCTCAGATTTCGTGGTAGGTATACATAATTACCTTGAAATTTTAAAACGAATGAACCAAGACAACATATTGAATTTAAATTGGTTTTATCTTAATAACGGTAATATCAAATAGCAAAAAACAACATTGCATTTTCCAAGCTATTACAGCCCTTAAACAAAAGCCTTAATTTTCTAAAGTTTATGGAAAAATACCTTTTCCCATCTGCATAGGAAAAAGATAAACAGAGTCCCAAAGAAATTTCATACCAACATTGATGGTCCCCCTATTAACGAAAATTGTTATATGTATGTAGGTGACTATGTGTATATATGTATACAGTGACTCATTAAAATCCTTTTCATTTGAATACCATAAAAGCATCGCTATCAGTTAAAAAAGAAAAGAAATCCGCTCTTTATCTCAAAACCCATGACCCTCGAGGTCACCAACGGATGGGCTCCTTTGCTCTATACAAATTTCATAAAGGGCCCTTTTCTCCTACCGTGCACAACATTTTCCCAGAAAATTTTATTGAACGTCGCATTGAATCACCCTGTATACATACATACCTATATAATACGCTAAAGCAGAATATGTTAGCTCTGTTGGATCGAAAAAAGACCATGTCGGTCCTATAGAGATTTTATACTCTCTGAAATAGTGAAGTGTAGCTTTCACCATTAAACAGCACAGCATAGATATATGTATATGCATACATATCTATCTCGCTATACATAAGCTTCCTAATTTATAGGCCTTTTACCGGAATCTAATCTGAAAACGACCCGTAAAAGTTTAATGAGTGTAAAGCAAACTTTGTCACCATGTCTTCGCGCCATCCTTTCAGAATATATTATGCGCGAAGATAATAAGTGAGAAATGTTTTACACATTGAAGTTTCTCTGGAAATTTTTAATTAAATTTTTCTTGTGTGTAGCTATAGTAGATATTTCGAGCTGAAAATCTGAAGGACTTTTAAGCTAAGAGGCGGAAATAAATATCAAGGAGTTTCCCCTTTAATTTCCCTCAGTGTGTTTTGTTTTTGTAGTTTAACAATAAAAATTTCCATTGTCTCTTAAGTAGGTAGGAATAGGCACCAACATACATATGTATACCCGGACAAGTACCTACCTACGTAAAATAATGTGATTTTTAAAAAGCTTCGGTTTTCGTTGCCGAAATAAAAGAACTCTTCGACACTTAACATTTGTGATTGTTTATTAAGGGTAGACGCTTGAAAATCAAATAGGTAAAAACGGAATAAATATATTTGAAAAAAAAACAACAACAATGAGATGCCCTGATCTGTGGTCTTCAACCTGTGCTCCGCGAGAACATTTTATGATTGTAACTATAATGAAATTAAAATTTTGGCCAGGTTGTATTTTGGGAGTAAATACTGAATGCCTTTTCGTACATGACTTTTCAGTCATCAATAATGCTGAACTTAATGAAAATGTAAAAAAAATATATATATTCCAACATCCAACATTTATCAGATTTACAAATATTGTGATATCTACCAATTACCAATAAAAGAAAAATAACCACACATTGATATTTCAACCGATTGCACATTAAAAATAAAAGGTTTTGAAGGACTTTTGGCTTCAAATTTTTCCCAATATACTGAGCTTGCAAAAATAGCTATTGCACATCTGATGCTATTTGGTATCACATATAGGTATGTGTGGAAGATCTTTCTCTCTATTTGCCAAAACCAAATATAGAAATATATTAAATGCAGAAGATGACATGAGGTTGCAAATTACAAGACTTATACCAGATTTTGATATAATTTGTAATAAAAAATAGGCTCAACTAGTCATTGAGTACTTTTTTAGGGTTCCGTACCGAAAGAATGCCAATGAGACCCTATTACTAAGCCTCCGTTGTCCGTCCTTCCATCCATCCATCTGTATCTCATGAACCGTAATAGGTAAACCGTCGAAATTTTCACTGAGTGTGTGTTCCTATTGGGCCATCCCAGACGAGTATTTTTGATGCAGTATGCAAACCGGTTTTTGCGGGAAGTGGTGAAAAGACGCAAAGAGATATTTCTTTGCGTCTTTTTCACCTCTTCCCTCAAAAACCGGTTTGCATACTGCATCAAGAATACTCGTCTGGGATGGCCCATTCTCGATATATATAAAAACGTGTTTTTGGCGTACATAGTGTTAATCATGTGGGGTAGAGTGGGGCTTAAAGTGCCGTGGGTAAGAGGTGCCACCTTTAATATCTCGTATAATAAAGGCAAACCCAGACGAGAACTTAGACGTGCCATAACAATAATATTCCTTCGCGTAGTTCCTTATATGATTACCGAAATTAATTGTGTGCGTGTTCAATTAAGTCACAGTTTTTTATATAAACAATAACTGTATCATAAATTCACAACACGTAATGATTATTAAATTATTATATTATCACCTCAAATCGCAAATAAACATCTGTACTAGAGCTGAAAGTATCCGGATAATTTACTATCTGGATTATCCGAGATAATTAGGATCCGATTCCTCAAATCCGGGTATCCGGATAATCCGGATCCTAGTATTCCGATCCCAACTATTCGGATCCGGAACCAAACTATCCGGATTCGGATCCAAACTATCCGGATCCAGACTAAGCAAAAAAATATCAAAATTTCCTTCAGATTGCATTGTTTCATTGGGAAAATATAAACTTCGTGATATTCTCATTTTCTCAATGAAACAACACAATTTTGAAGCTTTTTTGCTTAGTCTGGATCGGGTTAGTTCGGATCTGGATCTGGATAGTTTGGATCCGGATCCGGATAGCTCGGATCTGGATCCGGATCTCAGGAATCGGATAGTTCGCAGATCCGGGTATCCGGATATCCGGATATTGGGAAATCTGGATCCAATTTTCAGATCTAATCTGTACAGCCGTCCGATGAGAAATTTCAGAAATTTCGTAATTTCAAAATGGCCGGCTTGCTGTAGTATTGGTATGCTGCCCGTACTGCCGATCGAAACTTGGCATTTCGACATTTTTCCTTCTCGCGCGTAAAAAGTGCCAATATCCTCCCCTGTGTGGGCTATGGTTAAAGCAAGAGCGCACATGCAAAGAAGTCGTTAGGCGTTAGGTTGAGTGTTGCCAATTTAGCCACTTTGTGACTAGATTTATCCACTTTTTAAAGCATTTGGCCAATTTTTTTTACTTTTAGCTATTAGCCACTTTTTTATCCACTTTTTGTTTCCAAAGCTGTTTTTTCATTACAGGCACTTTTAAGAACTTTTCCAACTTTCTACCCAGGGCTTACAGTTTTTAAAAAAAAATCAACAATAAATTCGGGTAATACATTCAAATTTTGTATGCTATGGATGGACTGGATTAGAAGGTACCATTGTTGTTAAATGTATACAGCGTCAAACTAAAACGAAGCTTTATTTGATTTCTGTACTAAGGAAATAAATCCATGCTTACTTATCGTAAGGGATATTTTGGGTATGCCGCAATTTTTTCCACGAAGGTCAAATGATGGGTTGAAATAAATCAAGGAACATAAAAGCGGAAAAAAAAACACTTAAGATTTTAAAAGTATGTGATACTCGTTGGCTGTCAATTGAACCTGTCATATCTGAATTATCGTTACATTTTCAATTGAGTTTTGAGAAAGAGAATTATTATATTTTACACTCAATGTACACGAACCCAACAAATCAACTTTCAATTAAGAAAAACTAAAACACTTGTTCTGTTTCACAGAAAATATATAAAATGGTTTATTTAAATTTAATTTAATTTATGCCTAACGCGTTTCGATCTCAAAGATCATCATCAGAGGACTAAACCATTTTATATATTTTCTGTGAAACATAACAAGTGTTTTAGTTTTCCTTAATTGAAAATGAGGTTTCACCAAGTACCAACAAAAAACTCTGTTGATTACATTAAAAATCAACTTTATTTAATTTACTTCAAAAGTGTTGTTTCTGAAGTACAAGGAGCTCTGAAATTATTCGAAGGGGATAAAATCGATCCGTCAAAACTTTTAACTTGCCTTACGTCTTTAATTAAGTCGCTTTGTGGAAAAATCCTGATTTTGACAATGTTACATCGGATTGACTTATTTTCCTTAGCCGTTAAATATCATATAGATCCGTGTCACCGTACCTGGGTTATAGTTTTGAGTCTGCTTTTCGAAAAGCTATTTTAACGGCTGAGGAAGAAAACATTGTACGCACCCGATGCAACGATTTTACATTGAAATTAATAGAAGAGCTGCAACAAAAGCTACATACAAATATTGAAATATTGAAAAAAAAATTGCAGTATTAAATGTAGTAGAAGTCTTAAAAGTTGTTAAAAGTAAAGAAATAATAGAATTGCGGAAGTTATGGGGTTGGGGACCGAAAAAGAATAACATTAATTTTATGATGTGGGAAAACGTCAATAATATAAGCCGTTTTTGGATCGAGGTATCTAAATATAAAGATGCTGTAGGCAAAAATCAATTTAATGAACTTTCTGCGTTAGCTATTTCACTGATAAAGATAGGGTTCGAATACATAAGATGAACTGTTCAAAATGATAAATTCGGTGAAATCTAAACAACGGACTAGAATGCATTTGAAGACACTTTTTAGCCATAAATTCTTGAAATTTAGCTATACTTCTAGCTACTTTTTATGTAGATTTTAGCCACAAAGCTTAGCCAAGAGTTGGCAGCTCTGGCCGCCACATAGCCACTCGCTTCCAGGTATTACGTACGTGTCCGACATTTTAGTTTTTTGCTGAATATGCTCATCGTGTAAGAGTGAAGTAAGTACCTTTATATTTTTTTTTTGTGAATACTCTGATAGTACTGCCGCGGGGGTAAATTTTCGGTATAAGGCAGTTAAGAAAGACTAAAGGTTATAGCTACCTATTTAAATATTAATAACAACCTGAATTGCAATGCGGATACAAAGATTTTTCCAAAAAGTAAATATAAAAAATATCACATTAAAGTGATGCAACTAAAATACGGCCAGACAGACTATCATATTGTTACGAGCGTGGCCTTTGTTCGTTATTCAAACACAATATGTATTTCAATTATAACTCACAAGTCTGTTTATTTAATTTTACTGTTTACTTTCACAAATTCACAAACAATCAAATCAACTCTTTAGTTATCGCTAGTACTGTACTTTTAATTATCGCAATTCAAATAGTTTACTTCATTCACTATAAGAGTCGCCTTCTGGCGGTGATAAGTGTCGTATTTATACTCAAAAAATTATCCTAGAACCTTCCCGTAAGTTCTATTCTCTGAACCGAAAGTTTACTAAGATGTCAATAACTTAAAGTTGTTTGCATTTCCAACAGATGTCGCTTGTGACACTTTGTTGCGCGTAACAATATTAAATTAGAATGTTCGTTTGCGCTGAATATTTATGATTATTTTTAATGTTATGAATAAATATCGATAACAATGAACTAGATTTCGTTTTTTATTCTTTCTTATACATAAAGATTTGCGATATAGTAAGCGGCACATGGTTCCCTAACAGGTGGAACTCATTACTCCGCAAGGAGGGTAAAAAGTACTGAACGACTTGCACATTTGAAATCCATTGATAACGTAAAATAATTAAATTTTTTACATATTTTTTTTTGTATTGATACATGAAGCCCTAAAGATTGTTTGTTTAAATTTTTATATAATTTGACTTAAAAGTTTGTGTTATTGTTACACGCTACAAGGTGACACAAGCGACATCTGTTGCGAATAGAAACAAATTTAGGTTAGTGACATCCTAGTAAACTTTGGGTTCGGAGAATGGAATATTTAGGAGGGTTCTAGGATAATTCGTAAAGTATGACTACGGCGCTTCTCACATCCAGGAGGTGAGTCTTATTTCAGACAGTGAAGTGAACGAAGAAAAACTATTTGGATTGCGATAATTAGAAGTACAGTACTAGCGATAACTATATAAAGAGTTGATTTGATAATTGTTTTTGAATTGTGAGAGTAAACAGTAAAGTTTAATAAATAAGGAACTTTTGAATTATATCTGAAATATTGTGTTTTAAATAACGAACTAAGGCCACGTTCGTAACAATATATTGATGACAATTCAAAAAATAGCACTTCAAGCCCCGCTCTACCCTACGATGGTACGGAACCGTTCGTGTACGAGTCCGACCCGAATTTGGCCAGGTTTTTGTTATTTAAATTTTTTATTTTTTAAACTTTTTGTATAACAAAAAATTCAATTTTGCTATATAAATTTGTGTTTTTACTTGTTCGATAGTTTTCGAAATCCGGGTTCCACGAATAATATTATCAGCATAAGGGTTCCGACGGCCGCGAAAAGTTGAAGACCACTGCCCTAGATGAATACCCGTATGTAACTTCGTACGGTCACCATCGTTGAAGTGGTTTTTCGGATATATTTCTAGAACGGTTCGTCGGACAGTAAAAATGATTATTAGCAATTTCATAGAATTTCATATTCTGACGAAGTTTTCAGTACAGTAAAAACGTCTAGGACTGATTTTTTTTACAATATACCTACGTAAAAAACCAAAATTTTTATATGACAACACCAAGAAGGGGCTGCGCGATTTAGTCCATTTTCGAAATTTCATTTACTATTGGTCCATGTACCGAATTTGTGCTCTCTATGTCCACACGCACTCAGGCTATTACTTTATTTTACGTTTTTTTTTTCAACTCACTATAATGTCAACTGTTTATAAAAAAAGTTTCAGCTGGCATACTATTACTTAAAAAAATATATTTACCACATTCGCAGCCTCCCACACCCACACCCATCGCGGGTGCGTCAGCTGACGCTTGATTCACTTATTAGTCATAACAGATCTATCGAGAAATATAACAATCGATCGACATAAAAACACTACCTAAAATGCAACGCTACCTCCCGGACTATAGCCACATTTCAAATAAAAAAACTTCTATTAACATAACGTATAACACAATATAACTTCAATCAAAATTAGTCTTCAAAATCCGCTTCATATAACATATTACATGAGAACATTTTTTTTTTCAATACCTATCTCAAAGTTATACTTTTTGCACATACATATTTACCTAGCAGATATTGACAACGACGAAATGTCGACGAGCGAAAGAATCTACCAATCAAATATATGAGCTCTATGCAAAGATCTGTATCCAGAAAATAATGCTCTCTAAAACGAGCTTTCAAATCTTCTCATGTATTGATAGGAAGTGAAGCTTTATTTTTACAAGTTTTAGTGCAACAACTCACATCTGAATACCACCTCAGCTTGAAAATTCCAAAATTAATTAATTAAAATTAAATTATACAATTTTTTTTTCTTTGTTTACGTTTACATTAAGTTTTGAAAAGTCTCTAACCCTTTTTACGCAAAATACTTCCCATAGGCCTGAGTGTTTATACATTGAGTGGATTTTAAAACGCATTCACATAAACACCTTGTACGCCTTAGTCTTAATTTCCATCAATGAAATATTTACCTAACCCGAACCAGCGACGGATTAACCATAAAGCGGGATTGGGCGAACGCCCGGGGCGAGAAAAATTGTATTATCATCTGACGAGGAAATAAGAACAAAAGCGCAGAAACTTAAAGACATTTATAAAAATGATCTGGTAGATTATTTTCCTCAGGAATGTCTTCAGTATTAAATTTTTTTTTATTCGGTGTAGTCACGATGGCATCTTAAATTTGAGAGAACTTCTACAAAGTTTAAAATCTGAAAAAGTTATTCGACATTTCCTAATAGCAAGGTAGTACTGAGAATTTATCTCGGCCTTCCATCTACTAACGCCTCTGGATAGAGGTCTTTTTCAACTTTAAGAAGGATTCAAGATTATCTTTGAAATACACTTCCAGATGAGAAAACAAATGACCTGGCACTAATCAACGTTTCTCATGAAATTGTGAATTCTATTTCTGAAGATGAAATTATAAATAGATTTGTATAACTAAAATTTAAAACAAAGAAAAAATTGTTAAGCTGCATAAGCATTTTGCCGAATGTTCACTTTTAGTTCAAATCTATTATAGCCTTGTATCAGTATTAGTTACAAATTTAGTCTTGAGTCTCCTAATAAAAAACCTAAGTTTTTTTTCCTCAACTATCTTCATATTAAAAAATTGAACGGAGAGCCTGGGAAGGCGAAATCGTTTTGATCACCCAGGGGCAAAATGTTTTTGATCGCCCAGGGGCGAGATGGTTTTGATCGCACAAGGGCGAAAGAAGTCTGAATCCACCCCTGACCTAACCCAGACGCATATTTCATCCTTATTCATATTATTCTAGGAATTGATTCCTTTTGTAAACACTTTTCATGCAAATGCGTTCGCTTACAGCCACGCGAAGACAACAAATTTTAACACTGACAAATCTTTGAATACAGGACCGGCTTTTACCAATTCTCACTAATAGCATAGCACAGACATGATACCCAATATTTCCAATATTTTTTAATTCATCGAAATAATTTACATAAATTGTTTTGTCTACCTTATAATAATTCCCGTATCATGCTTTTAACATTCACGTATTCACGTGGGGTTAATTTTACCTGAAAGATTTTGTATTTTTTATTAGTATACATATTTATGTATGTTTATTGTATATATAATATATGTATATTATAATTGCATCACAGAACGAAAGTATATACTGTACCTGAAAATAAGTCTAGTCGGCCACCAAAATGAATAAAAATTCTACCGAAACATTTAGTGTTTACGCCTCTATGCACATAAAAATTGTTGTCGCCTTCCAAAAGGAAAAAAATTCTAGTAAATTTCTAAGAAAATAATGCGGCCTTCCCTACATCAGGTCGAGGCATCGTTGTTAGATTTTATATTCGAGCGAGTCACTGCTCTCGGGCTCGGCCAATGCATAGAAATTCGAAGGGAGAAATTTTCAAAAAATTTCTAAGAAAAAATTGTGGCGTTCCCTTCATCGGGTCGAGGCAACGGTGATTTTGTATGGAGCGTGGCATTGGTGGCTTACCCTTTTGGCGCGTCATCAAGTGCCAAGTCGAGGCATCGTTAGTTTTATATTCTAGAAAAGCGTTGCATATTTTTGTTCTACGTGTCCAGTCTTTGTATGTTATTAGTTTGTCTATGGTACTATCGTCTATACCTGGGTATTTCTTGTCTGTGATAAAAGGCAATTACGATCAGCCACACTTAGACCATCTATGGTCCATTGCGATGTATTCCTACTACGCTTAGCATTCGCACGATAGAAGCTGAACGCTCTCAACCTTTTCCTCGTCAATACAGCTTCTGAAAAAGGCATTGTATGGACCTTGCATGCGCTCTGCATGTTTTTCAAAGAGGCAGTGTCGCGTAATAAAAGTGTAATAATAGGACTACGCACCAAATTTAGGTTACTCCTCAGCGGAAATTCAGCTTCACAAGACAAATCTCGAGCTAAGCTGTCTTGAAATCGCGCATGAAGCTGGTTCTTCCCATCTGCGATTTGCCAGCTTTCAGGCCTGTACATCTAAAATCTCCTTCACTAATTCTAGGGGCCGATCTATGCGTTCCTCTGCTAGACATATATTTATAGCGGAAGCCTTTCTGGCCACGTCATCCGCTGCCTCATTTCGGGGTATGTTTGATTGCAGCTTGGCAATCAATACACATTTTCTCTCATCATCTTACCAACATGAGATTTGGAATTTTTCCAATCTGACGCTACTCTGTGAAATTCACTCTGGTGGGAAGCGCAAAGACCTTATATTAGAGCGCAAGCTTGAGGAAAGGAAAGACAATGCAATCTGGTGACTCCACTCTACTCTGCCATTCTAAACGTTCCTTAACGCGATTCATGACACTCCCCTCTACTAGGAATACTAGTTGAGAACATTTTCTCAAAATTTAGTCTTGGATCAATGTAATCCGTAGCTCCCCGTATACAGTCTCCACTCTTTGCA
This sequence comes from Dioctria linearis, assembly GCA_963930735.1. Taxonomy (NCBI): domain Eukaryota; kingdom Metazoa; phylum Arthropoda; class Insecta; order Diptera; family Asilidae; genus Dioctria; species Dioctria linearis. The sequence goes on from OZ005741.1 coordinate 28,962,125, forward strand.
GCTATAAATAAATATCCCATGGATGTCAAGGGGCAAGAGCCTGTCCATAATCTCCATTGTTGTCGTTGGTGTTGTTCGAAGAGCACCTGTAATGCTTAAACAGGCAGCTTTTTGTATTTTAGTAAGACTTTTCAGGTGCGTCGCTTTCTCAAGAGCATTCCACCACACCAAGGCTCCATACGTGAGGATAGGTCTTACCTTTCTTGCAGGCAGCCAGTGCAATGGCCGCCTTCTTGACACGCTCAGTCACATTTATCCTCCAGTTTAATTTGGAGTCTAGTATCACTACTATATATTTGCTTCAGTTTTAAAATCAAGAGTAATGCTACCCAGTTTTGGGAGTGCGAAAGTCGGAATAACTCTCCTCCTTGTAAAGAGGACTAGTTCGGTGTTTGAGAGGTTAAGCCTTAGACCTCAACGTACAGCCCAGTTAAGAAACTTTTGCAATGCTCTTTGAGTTAGTTCATTGATCGTCGGTAGAAATTTCCCCAAGACCAGGACGACTAATTGTAAGTCATGAGCATATGCTACCGATTTTATACCTTCCCTTTATAAAGAGATGAAAATACCATTAACCACCAAAAAGCAGGCGCGTATCCAGACCTGCAGCTTGGGGGGGGGGGGGGGGGTGTCACAACTAAAATGTTCGAGGTGGGAGGAAAAAGTCGGAAGTAGTCGCTTTTAAATTTTTTTTTATCATATTTAAGTTAGATATCACAAAATTCAATTTTTGGTTTGATTTGGAAAACCTGTCCATAATATTATCCACATCAATGTCGATCTCAGAGTGGACAGACATTACGGACTAATATCCAGATACTCTGTCACGTGCAAAGATTGTAGACATTGATGTGATGCAACCTATTCTGTCAAGGCTGAAGTAAATGACAGAGAGTGAGAGCTTGCACCTTTATTCACATTCAGAGGAATAGGAGTAGAAGTGCATGATATGTCACTGACTATTTCTTTTGATGGGAACTTAATTGATCTTGCTTTCTTCTGAAAAAAGTTATCAATGTGCTTATCAGTCTTCTGCTTTCCACTTTCGCAACTATTTCTACTTCCATCGCTAACTATAAATTAAAAGTAAACGTGAAGTTAAATTAACCAACACTACTTGAATTCATACGAAAGTATAAGCAAAAGCAACGGCAGCAGGCAGAGGAAAGCGAATGGTTTTTATTTTTATAGTCGTGCCGTAAAAATTGTGAAGAAAAATTGTAGAATTAATTTTAGTGGCATCAATCCAACTGATCGTTTTCAGCAACCAATAGTGTATAAAAATTCGAAAGAAAAATGTTCAATAACATTTTTAAGAACAAAATGTATGGTTGCCAGCGCTCATAAATATCTTTACCGACCCAGATCAGCCAAGACACCTGAATCAATATAACTCTTTGGAACCATTGTCCGCCGCCATGAAAAATCTAGAGAAAAATTTTCAGATCTTTCTAAGAAAACTGAATGATTGTGCCCCTGTCGAAAGAGAGAACCACCAGAATCAATACACCAATTCGTTTGGACTTTTGTCGGTGAATAGTTAATCATTCAAATTCTTAAGAACAATTTGCAACTATATTTCTAAAGGTACGTGCACAACATGGGGAAGTGTGACGAGGCCATATCAAGAGTTAAAGAAATAAAATGATTGCACGATGTACTATGAGAGAATTCATAAAAACGCTGTGGTAGCGTGCGATGTGCCGAGACACCTCGAGGTAAATCGCTCGAGAATTTTTTCGCGAGGTGCAGCGCACTAATTTTGATAGATGGCATATTTTTATAGGTTTTTTTCTTTGATATAATCGAAGGGGTCTTTATTCATTCTCATATATTGGAAGAATCTATGAGGATCAGTCCGAAAATCTTCACATGAATGATGAATTCGCCAAATTCCAGACGTTTGGTCTTTATCGGGTGGCAAGCAAAAGAGCGGAAACTTAGGTCAAAAATTCCATATAGCTGCACTACTTGACAAACACAAATTTTCTACTTCTGAATCTGATGACATAATTTATACTCTCACTTCACAATTTACCAAGAAACTGAACGCCTTGTTGTAAACAATACACCTCGAGATATATCTTCACCTCGCCTCGCCAAACTGCCAAGCCACGCATCGCCTCGCCTCGCCTTGTTGTGCACGAACCCCAAGAAAAATTTAATGCTTCCCTACGAATGTAAATATTTTGAACAACTCAGGCTTGAATCAGTGTCGCTATGAAAAATCAACGGGTGGCAAGACGTTGATTCCATAACTCGGGTTCTACTGGAAGAACCGTAAAACAAAAATTTGTTAAGTCAAGGCTAAAATACAATTGCGATGGGCAACGGCAAATGACCAAAAAATGCTGCTGTCGAACTTCTAAAAGCATATCGTCTTATGCGAATGCCAAAGTTACGACGGGCGACGATCAGCGGTCGACGAAGTTGCCGTTGGGATTGATCAATTTCTAATTTTTCCGTCGTCGCTGCAGTACTACCAACAAAATCAAACGAATGAACTTGTTGTGGCATTTATTTTTGTCAAGGTTGTAGGATATCGCGGCAATTTTAAAATAATGAAAAATTGATGAAAAATTGATTGAGGAATTGTGAAGTCATAAAATAATTTATGATATACAAGACAACCAGTATAGACGAGTTGACAAAAAAGACGTGGTATGGATGGATATTTCGAGGCACTCAAATACAAATGGTAAAATTGTGATATTTTTGGTATTTAGTTAATTTCTGTATTTTAAATTTTTCCTTTCCGCACTTTGGTCCATTGCAATTCTTTCAAAATAATATAAAATATTTTCGATAAAATTTGTTTCAAAACGCTCAAAACTAATAATAAATGAAATTTCAGTATCTTCTTCTTTCACAATCGCCGCTCACTGCCTGTCATTGCGATTGTACTCCCAATTTTTCGTCTACCTTTTTTGATAGCGAATTTCCCGCTGCTGTCCACCATCGGAAAATCAGATAGGTAAAAAAAAATTATGATCTCTAACCAATTTTGTAGAAACAATAACACTTTCTAAACTTTTTAATTGGCGCAACAAAAATATAAAAGCATCTTCATAGGTGGGCTGCTAAGCATTACGTGCCATTTTCTAAAAAATCAAATACTAAAATAAATATGCATTCCAAAAGTACTTTACTATCCTGTGCTAGTTACGATAGATGACTTTTCGACACTAGATATATTAAAACGCAAGAAAATTCTAAAAAATGTGTACACCTTTAAAAGACGAAGAGCTACGAGAGAATGACTATTATACCCAATCCACTATTACTATTTATAAGAAGACAAACAAAACGTATCATACTAAAATCTTCCTGTTAAACTTTAACAGCTCGCTCTACAGTCCAGCGCCACATTCAATTCACCGCGAAGGTTAAGTAGCGCTTGGGGGGGGGGGGGTCATGGCCCCTGTGATCCCCCCCCCCCCTGTATACGAGCCTGCCAAAAAGCATAGTCGAGGTGAAAGTACTCCTCCTTGTGGAGTACCTGTAGACACCCTCCTGCTAACCCTTATTGTTACCAAGTTCTGCGTTTATTGGCGGATATTGAGCATTGAGTTTATCTGTCTGCATATATAGGAAGATAGGAAGATATGTATACTTATTAAATCACTCTACAGACGTAAAGGCTCCGTATGGAAAGAAGTTAATAGAAGAAGAAGAATGTGAGATATGAGTTTGGTTTTTATATTACTTTTAAAACTAATAATGTTTTTGTTTTGTTAAGTTTGTAAATGAATTTCCTTCCTAAAAACTTTCATTAAAAATTTAAAATGTTTTTTGTGGCATGTTCGTGAACCTGAAAGGCGTGCTTTCAGTTTTAAATAAATCTTATAATACTGTTCTAAAAACAATCTTTTTTATCTTTTTTCTTTTGCCCTTAAAATAAGTTCACGGTAATGAAAATTCTGTACTTTAATTGGAAAACTACAGAAATTAATAATGTTTCGAATTCGATTATTAGTTGTTGCTTTTAGGTTAAGAAGTTTGCAGATAATTACGAGGCTTGTTCAAATAACATTATTTCAGAGATAAACTTAGCACAAATGTTGCCTGTCAGTAAAACAATTTTCGCGATATTTTTATTATATCAATAATTTTATTTAAGAACGTGTCCTTGGTTAGTCTACTACTAAAAATAGTAGAACAATTATCTTGATAATGCTCTTACTTTCTCTTAGTGATAGAAGTATAAGTTTCCATTGTTGATATAGCCTGAAATGAAAATATTAAGCTGCCTGAACTACTTTCGTGATTATTTCATCATCTTAGTAATAACTGTGAGATAAAAATTCCTTGAAAAAGTTGTTATATTTGGGTATTTAATTTGAAGTGGACACTGTGACTTTTTCCCACAAAATATATACATTTTTTCACTGTATCTACTCATCGCTGGAGCGTGCTCAAAACCACTAGAACCTAGATGAATGCCCATATGAAATTTCGAATGGTCACCGATCTATGCAAATTTAATTTTTGAAGTGGTTTTTCGCATATATTTCTAGAACGGTTCGTCGGACAGAAAAAATGATTATAACCAATTTTCTAGGATTTCGTATTCTGAAGAAGCTTTTAGTACAATAAAACTTTCTATGACTGATCGTTTTCATAGTATACATATGTAAAAAACTTCTTATATGGCAACACCAAGAAGTGGTTGTCCGATTTAGTCCATTTTTGAAATATTATTTGCTATCACTTTGAAAACATCATATACCAATTTTCAGCTCTCTATGTTGACGTGTTCTCAGGCAGTATCCAAATATATAGTGAAAAACGAAATTTTTGTATGGCAACCCCACGAAGGAGTTGCCCGATTTGTCTCATTTTCGAAGTTAATTTAACTTTTTTTTTTAAAGTCCGTATACAAAATTTCATTTCTCTAAGTATACGCGTTCTCGAGTTATCGTGTGCACAGACAGACATGTAGACAGACAGACAGACAGACAGACGGACGGACGGACAGACGGACGGACATGCAAAAATCAAAATAACTTTTAATATTTGCTCTACCATCATTTTTTCTGTGCGTTACAAACGGAATAACAAACTTAAGGTATACTTGATTTCATATATGGTATAAAAACCTACTAGCAATGTTTCACTAAAAAATTTGTCGTCTAAAACACCATGGTCGACCTTTAATGGGCCTGTTTTGGTTTGAACAATGCTGGAACGAAGTGAGGGAATCTCTTACAGCTAAAAGCGAGGACATCTTCGAAATGCCGGCTACCAGGTGTTAATCTTCTGGTTATCTTCGGTAACTTCAGCGCTTGGAAACAGCTATCCTATTAGCAGTATGGGGAGAAATTCTTTAAAGGTTTAATGTGACCAATAAACAACTGCAATCCATCGATATTGATTTGGGTGTAACTTCGGAACTCTATTGCAAATTGTATTGAGGACGCGAGGAAAAATTATAATCATTATGAGCGCTCAGGCATAAAGAAATCTTCAATTAATGACAAAGCCGATTTACCTGCTAATCGGGCAAATTAAATAAATGAGTGCCTGCATTTTTAAGGATTCTTAAAGACTCTAGATGTGGCTTCTAGCACAGCCATCCAATTAAGTCGAATAATTCACAAGAAAGGCGTCGAGGATCGCAGCAATCCTGAAGAAAAGTTCTTAAATAAATAAAAGTAAGTCTAAATTAATGCCTTTTCAAAAATGTTGTGTTATTTACTATAAATATTTTGCTGTCCCAGGTTGACACTGAACCTAAATACGCCACTGTAGGTACTCCCAAGAATTTCTACTGCTGAAAATTGGATCCGGGTTTGCTAATATCTGGATACCCGGATCTCCAAACTATCCGATTCCTGAAAACTGGAGCCGTACTATCCGGATCTGGATCCGAGCTATCCGGATCTGGATCCGAGCTATCCGGATCCAGACTAAATAAAAGAGGTTCAAAATTTCATCCAGATTACATTGACTCATTGGTAAATATATTTTTTTATTTTATTTCCATCTTTCCAATTAAACAATGCAATCTGGAGGAAATTTTGAACATTTTTTGCTTAATCTAGATCCGGATTGTTCGGATACCTGGATTTGAGGAATTTGATCTTAATTATTCCGGATAATCCGGATAGCAAATTTTCCGGATACTTTCAGCTCTAATTCATATACGGTGAAAATTTGTAATCGGTCACTGATAATTCTAATTTCTATAATTATGGTCCAGTTCGCCGTTTTTTAAATTTATTTTCTATTTTTACAAATTTTTTTATTAATCGAAAACTCAAAGTACGTATTACGAAAGTCATGGAAATGCAACCTAAAAATAAACTGTTCACTGATTTGTGCATATTGAAAAGCCATTAGAAAGAAGAGCCATCGCAACCGCCATACTTAGCATAGTTATCAAACCACTACCGTTGTTATCACACAAATAAATATAGATAGACTGAGCATTGAGTATGGCAGCATTTTTATCCCTTTTTATTGGCGTCATTCAATACAAATACACAAATATGGGTACATAACGATAAAATTTTGAACTTTGAATTCGATCCGATTGTGATTGTTAAATCAGCCCAGCCAACATAACGAACGAATAGGGTTAGTAAGCACATGTACAAGGCACAATGTTGTTACATACAGCTGGTGAAGGACGACTTATTTATGTCGCAGATATATGAAATTGATTATTTGATGCAATGCAGATAAACACCACTCTTTCCACTTTCGAAGTTTCCAGGTCTAAATGTCCGCCACCCCTTTTTCTGGGTGGACCAAATATGTATTGGGAGGACTGATGTAGAAATATAGTTGTTTGACTGAGGTAACCTACCACCCATGTATGCATGTATACGCTGCCCCATGGCTAGACACAGGCATACTATTATAAAATGTAGAAATTTCGCCCTACAATTCTACTAACTATATCTTCTGCACTGGAGTTAGAAATTCGTTGGACAAAGTTGTTCGGAATAAGTGCAAGGAAAGGAGGCTCTTGCGCGCCACGTTCGTTTCCTGTAATTTTCTGCAAGTAGGTACCCATTAATGTGCATGTGTCTCTGATGGTAAATTATCGAGAGGCACATGATGGAAAATAGCTGTTTAACTAGCGTTTTAATACCTGGCAAAGTGCTCACTTTTGTACGTTGTTAGAAAATCGAAGAACTACTTCAGGAGCAAAAATGAATTATTCCTTTGTCGGCTTTATAGTGATCGTTCTTCAATTTCAATGGTTGCGGTTGAAAGGAGGTAATTAGTAGATTTTCTGACAAGTAACATGACGTGATAGGAGTTTATGCTGCATTCGATATAACTGCAACAGCAAGGTGTTAGTAGATGCATTTATATATAAATTATGGTATAGAATTTGTAGTGATCGATAGTTTGAATGTAAAAAAATTATTAGTAAAAACAGACATAGTAAATAGTGGAACAATCTATAATCCTAGCTCGAATTAATATATTGATTAAAAATAAAAAAAAAATATATATGAAAATAGTTTGACAAACGTTTCACGTATGTAAACTAAATCGATTCCATAAATTTATCTGAATTGGGGTTTTAACAAATTCCAGCATCGCGTTGTTCGCATAGCAAAGAAATTTGGAGTTGACCAAAAGAAAGGAAACAGTATTTTCGGAATGAATAAAAAGAACTGGCTCAAGAATACTGCCCTGCGGAACTCCCGAACTATTAGTTATCCCCGTAGATAAAGCACGTTTGATCGCTTCTCAATAAAAAAAGATTTTGAGAGCCCAACTATAAGATTGCTCGAAATGTCAATGCCAAGGACGTTCAGAGAGTTACGTTTGGAAAAAAACTGGCTTCAATGAGGCACTGTACAAAGGAGAACTTGGATGGATCTGTGGTTGCTAAAAGTTATTAGCAAATTTAACAGCAAACTTAGAAGCAAGAAGGTTACCTTTATCAATTGGATCAGCGATTGCGCCATCATTATATGTATCAAAAATGGTGTAGAAGAACATGTGAAATCAGTCTTAACAATTTTCACCAGGTTTTCTTGCCCTTGAGAGAAATTAAATCCTATATTTTGATCAAATTACATTTTATCCTGGTATTATGGCCTTATTGTTTTTATAAATCTTCCTCAGCTTTAGTCATAGACATATTTTATACGTCTTGAAAACAGCTTTCATGTAGTGTATGGCCTTGCAGTAGCTATAATTACACTAGGCCGTTTTGTTCGGATTTGAAACTATAGGTAATGAAGATATGCATTCCAAAGTAAAAGATCAGTATGGCTCTTGAGGCAAAACAAATTGCTCAATTAACAGCATGATTAAAACGGGCAAAGTTGTCTCGCTTGTAGAGCTATAGTAATTTTTTGGTTAGAGGCATATTAATAGTATAGTAAAATTGTAGATGGTAAAATGGGTCGAAATTAGACAGTGACCTTATGTGTAAAGAGAAAAGCTTATCTATCAAATGCTACGAATTAAACGAATCGCAGATGATTTCAACTAAGCAGCCCATAGTAGTTATAGTTAAAGAAGCTACGGTATGTTATGGATGTTCTAATCGACCCGATGAAAAACTTCCGAAGGATGAGAAATGGTTAAAGAATGCACTATAAAACCGGATACCAGGTCCGCGTTAGATATTTTTGGGCTGCTGTACAGAGAGCAAAATTAAAAAAAAAACAATTGGTATCTGAGCATAAGCAGTTGTTTAAATCTAGATTTTTATCGGCATCAGAAATAACCTTGATTTGACTAATTAATTGTTAGTCTTAATATTAACAAGGGTAAATCGTTTACATCATAAATGCGAAAATTTCATATTACCTACATACTGCATATCTGCATTTTCTTCGACTTCAATTTTACTAATCTAAGATGTTATTTTTCTCATAGTCCGGAATGCATCAAGTCAGCCATATAAGACAAATCTGCTTTTCGTAATTTACATATATCAATGCTCTATCAGTATTTCGATTACACTCTAGAATTCTTTACTGCGTTGTTGATGCCAACATAACAAATATGACTCAGCCCTCTTCATAGATAACGCTGCTGTCAATAATCTTCATTTCTCGCAAGCGACTATTCGGTGGTAATTTGATAATAATTTGCTGCATATTATAACTCATCAAAACTAAACACTGGAGTATAACACTTAAAGATCGCTTTTCCTTCAAGAACCATATTGTCGCCATTGTAAGCTGGAGTCGAATATCTCAAAATATGGTCTAAGGAATTTAATAGTTTCTATATTGTACCGTTGTCATGCCAATTGTAGAGTATGCAAATCAACACTACCAAATCTGGTTAATGAAGGTTTCTTACATTTACTCTTCACAATGTTACGTGGAACGACACTAACTTTTTTACATATGGTTGAGTTCATCTCCCTAGAACTTTTGAGGTACGGTTCAAAAACTTCGTAAGTAATTTCGATTGCTTTCAAGGCTTGTTAGGTACATTCCCCTGAGTTTTCTGCCTGAACTATGTAGATATGGAGGTTAAATATTCTAAAAGACTCTAGTTTGGTTCCAAAGTATCTATCTATATTGATCTGATCATGATGATATGAATAATATGTTTTTTGGTACAATGCCGGATAAACGAACGTATGTTTTTGAAAGTCCTATATTTGATTCTTCATATGATTGCTTTTCTTTTGCACAGGTTGATCAAGAGGAAATTTTAAAGCTACCTCTACAATCTACATCTCAAATTTATTAAACTGTTATTGCTTATTATTCTACCTAATCTGAGATAAATATTTAACACCATAATACTCAAGTTTGCATACCTTGCATCTTGAAAACTGTCTAAGATCATCCTCATCCCTAAGAATCCTAAACAGGAGTACCGACCCATTTCCAATTTAACATTTTTATCCAAGGTCTTCAAACAGCTTCTAGCAAATACTTAAGTATATTGACTCAAATATCCTTTTATCCAGTTTTCAATCTGGATTTAGATCTAAACACAGCCCAGCTCTACTGAAAATATCTGATGATATTCACTTGCCTATGAATTCTGATATGATAACTATTCTATCTCTATTAGATTTCTGCAAATCTTTCGATAAAGTTAATCACTTACTACTCATAGACAAACTTAAAAGATTGTTTGATTTCTCTATTGTTGCTTGCGTACTTATTTGGTCATATTTGAAAAACCGCTAGCAAAACGTCTGCTATGGTGAGCATTTCTCTGAATTTTTGCCTGTATATAGTGATGTTCCACAGGGGTTAATTCTTGGGCATTTGATATTTACAGTGTTCATAAATGATATATATTCAGTCATTTTTATACCCTACATGAAACCTATAGGGTATACTAAGCTTGTCATTCCGTTTGTAACGCATAGAAATAATGATGGTAGAGCAGAATGGATTGAACACCCACACATAATATGAAAAGTTATTTTGATTTTCGCATGTCCGTCTGTCCGTCCGTCTGCCCGTCTGTGCGCACGATAGCTCGAGAACGCGTGTACTTTGAGAATTGAAATTTCGCAAATGGGCTTTTTAAAAAAAGAGTAAATTTAAGTTCGAAATTGGGTAACTCTTTGAAGGGGTTGCCATAAAAAAATTTCGTTTTTCACTATATATTTGAATACTGCCTGTGAGCGCGAAAACGTAGAGTGCTGAAATTTGGTATATAATGTTTTCATAGCAATACTAAATAAGGTATTTAAAATGGATTAAATTGAACTCAAAATATGTACACCTCGTTTTCATAAAAATTGCAAATACATGTTCAAAAATACACTAAATCGGGCAACTCTTTCTTGATATTGCCATACATAACATTGAGTTCTCACTTAATTTAACTTTTCTTTTAATCTAGGGTATAATATTATTGGTCTTAGACGAATTATAACTTTTTCTCTTGTAAATTTCATTTATATGCTGATAATTGCCAGCTATACATTTCAAGACTTCGTGGTATGAATGAGGATGCTGTATGTAGACTGAATGGAGACCTTGGATTAATATCCTTGTGGGCATAACATAATAAGCTTCTTATAAACCGGTAAGCTTTGTGTACAGGGATAATCTGGATATCACAGGACTTGCAGAAGTCATGCTAGATGGTACTTCTACTCTATACAGCACGTCTGTAAAAAATCTTGACATAATTTTCATCGTTACAAATACAAGGCTCATAATAGTGAAATCACTGATTGTTCCTTTGTTAACGTATGGATGAGAATTGTTTTGCCAGTTGGAGTCCTTGTCGCAGAGAAAATTCACTGTCACTCTCAATTTAGATGTTCTCTACGTGTACGCTTTCATACAACATCCGTTTTTGGATGCAACGTAAAATCGTATCTTGATTCCAGGGTGATTTTGTTTTTGTATAATTTTATTGTACAAAAGGTTACCAAAATTATTGCTTTCTCGGTCAAGTAGAACGGTGGCGTTAAATCTGCCAAGCTTTAATTATCGAATAACTGAGAGTAAATTTTATATATATGCTACCAGAATGGAGAAAGGCAGAGTATTTGGAGATCAGTAATGGCCGGTTTCACAGGCCAGGCTTAAGTCAGAGCTTATAGCTAAGCCGTGGGTGTGGCTTAAGACCAGAACTTAAGCCTACTCGGTTTCACAGTACTCAGTAAGCAGAGGCTTACTTAAACCACATATGAAAAATTTTGAGTTGTCAATACTGCGGTAATTGTGAATTTATAAAGGAAAATTGCCATTGTGAACCCCGATGAAGAAGAAGACATCAAAATAAAATATTGTTACCACTCGTTTGTTTAAACTGTACGCAGTTTTTACCAGTCAGTCGAGCTTTTTATCTTCGAGTGTATCAGATCCAAAATCATCATAGTCGAATGTTTTGACAGTCGGAACCGGGAATAAAAATCAACGTCATCCCATTTCTCGAATTGTTGCAAGCGCCTTCTTATAATTTTTTCACGGGTCACACTTTGCGATATTATATTATACATTTCTTCGTCGCTTATATCCTCTGCATCAGATAAATAACTAACTCATTTTTGTCTTAAACTGTTTGGTTTCTTCCTAAAACATCAAATGGAATGTTGACATTAGCTGCCAAACAGTACTCAAAACTGCTAATTAGATAACTATTTGTCGCTTGGAAAACTTCAATTTAGTTTTAAAGTATGACTTTTCAAATATGTACGTTCGTTTAATAACAAAAATTTTAATATATAAGCAAAATATATATTTAGCAATAAGACCCGTATGTGTTTCACAGCAACATCTGAGGCTTAAGTCTCCGAGATGACGGACTTAAATTATGCTTGCCTTAGGCCAGTGATGTCACTTAAGTCTTGACTGTTAAACCGAAATATATTTTAAGCCTTGACTTAAGCCATTGCTGTGGCTTAAGCCTTGACTGTCAAACCGGACATTAGAGTAGTAGCGGTCATTTCAGGGGCAAGATACTTGTCTATTTTTCTTATAGATACGCATTTTGTTAATAGCTTAATTATTTTTATTAGCACACATTTAATTTATTTTCCTTTGTTTTTTTTATAACTGTTAGATATTGTTCCTGCGTTTTCACTTTTTTTATGTATTTAATTTTTTCTTTTCTTATTTTTTTTACTATAGCTAATAAATTTGTAAATTGTAAATTGTAGATATTTAAAATAAAATTAATTTGAATTTGAACTCTGTCTGAGCATGTTCTCTGAGATACAAAGATTTCCTTCATGTCTCTATCTCGATTCAGTGGACAAATTATTGTAGACATGACATCAATGGCTTGTCTCTTCAATCATAACTTGACTATGGGGGATTTTCACTTGTCGAAATATTAAAGATTGGTTTTTTATTAATTAATCAGAATTGTAAAATTGTAATCAGTAGGTATTTGATGAATTCTGCAAAATAAATAATACATCAGATTACAAATTACTGAGTTTACCTAAATCTGTACACGACATTAAAATAAAAGTAAAAAAGAGTAAACTAATATTTGAGGAATAATACTGTTGCAATGACGTTTTAAAGTACCACCGCACACTTACTCCACTTTCCTTCCTTTAGAAATGCTTAAAATTTCAAGCGATTCCAAAGCAGAAGGATAACTTTATGTACGCATGGTGTGCCGCGTACAAGACAATCAACCAAACACATCCTTTATACAGGCAAGTGTGCAAAATTGAAGAATGAAAACAAACGAAAAGAAAACACAAAGGTGCTCCCTTAATATTTATCTTAAAGCCCCATTAAATTGATGGGGTGGCTCTGGCTAAAAACGAAAAATGAGTACGAGAAGATGCCCCCACTGATCCCTAAGAAGAAGGTCCTTCCGCAGCAGAACGTGTTTCTTACTGTGTTCGTTATTTGGTGAACATACTCGTACACACCAACCGCTACAGCAGCGCTTTGTCCCACTTATTTTTGTTTTTTTATGTGCATGCCTTGTTGTCCTTATCTTTTATCCTTTATCATACAGATACAATAGTGAGTTGTTCCCTTTATTTTTTTTTATTTTTTTTTGTCCCTCAAAATGGCGGCAGAAGCGACTCGTCGTCATCGTTCTCGTATGTATTTTAGGTAGGAGTGTGTGCATGTTTACAACTCAAGTCGGAAAGGAGCAAAAATAGGAAAAGTGGAACACTTGCTAGCCTTATAAAAAAAAATCATTTGTCTTATGCTTTCACTGCCCTTTCATTTGCCCGCATCGGCCGTTTTTTTTTTTACTTATCAAGAAAAGCTTTTTATCTTGGGGCCATCCTGTTTTTATTGTCCTGGAGATATCAATTGGCATACACAAGAAACACAAGTTTTTGGAGCATGTGATGGTGGCGGAAGGAAGTGGGGAAGGGGCAGCGCATAGATCGGTGTTATGGAGTTGGAAAGGAGACCAACAGCAGACAAGTTTCACACGCCGCATCTGAGTCTGAACACCTGGTGGTCGTCTTTTACCATTGGATTTGCCCCAATGTATAAAGTGAAAATAGAGCATTGGCTCTCTCTCACATATGCGCTGTAGTTTGCTCCAATCTCCTGCAAGAACTGGTATATTTTCGTTGAGGTATTTACAGGACCATAGGGCAATGCAGTCCCAATTAAAAAGCATTTTAACTGCCGCACTTCCTGATCTGTTAAGAAGTGAAAGCCGGAGTTAATGGTGGTACGGTTATGGTTGGAGTAGAGAATGAACAAGCACGAATTATTAAATATTACTAGCTTTTTATAATATTAATAAAGCGAATAGAAGACTATACGGAAGCTGAATAAATGTTAGAATCTAGGTGAACCAGAAAATGATATATACCTTAAGGTAGTGATTTATTATTTTGTATATCATAAGAGAATATCGTCAATAGAAAGAAAACTTAAATAATGTTCATAATGGATGTGAATTGTATCGTAGATATGAAGGTAAAAAATAATGGACTCAAAGTTGAACCCTGTGGAACAGCGAAAGTCCACTACAGTTACCTGTCTGATCAATAGAATCAAAGATTTTGGGATAGTCTGGTATAAAAATTACATCGAACAGTTTCAGTAAAATGTATGTAGTAGAGCATTAGATTAGATTCTTGAAGGATGGGCAGGCATTAGCCTCGCATTCACTGTGACATGAAAGATCTATTTTGAGTCCAGGTTCAATTTATTTCGTTTCTAGCCTTAGACTATTAATAAAGTCCAGAACCATTCTGGGATTGAGATTCCACACGTAGTTTGGTAGAGGAAAAGCATGTTCGAGGTGGAGTAATCTCCGCCCGGCCAATGCTTCGGAATTGTAGTAGCAGGTGCTCTTAGTTTTAAAGGGGAATCCTGACAGAAGCGGCAGGATAAAGTCTCAACCAAGCCCATCTTGTTTAGATGATACTGCAAGGAGCAGTGGCCTGCGACCATTTTAAGCTCTGTTCTCTGAAGTAGGAGTTCTTTTATGTTCCGCCAGAGGTGTCAATGAAAAATCACGCAAGGATTGGAAACACTCGAAACGGTTGTCTCAACTCAGTAGCAAAACCAAAAATATTATTGAAGATCGGAAAGTAAAGTTAAATAATATACGGTAAAAATAGAGCGCCATACTTATATATACTGTCATTTGAAAAAGTTAATATGAATTACATTGAAGACAAATTTTCTAAACATTTGTTTGTGACAAAATAATTCGTTACATTTCCCCTCATTTTTGGAGAAAATTTCGTTCGTAATAAATTTTTACTTTCAAATTCAAATTTCTAGAAACAATCTTTATTCACTGAACTGGCCCAGTTCCACTTACAAATAAAACAAGAACATCTGGTCTCATCTGGCTCTCATTCAAGAGAAGCTATTTCAAATTTCATGTGTCACGTGCAGATGTCACTATTCTAATATTTTAAATGCTTTAGTTTCTTAATTTTATGGAAAATTAGCACAATTATTATTAAGGTTACAAGTTATATAGAAAAACAAACAAATTCCAATTATTTTAGAAAATATTTAAAAAAAAACACCTGATCCCTCTTATATGACGTTTCCTAGGTTATAGAACCAGCAGAACTGGTTCGAACTGGTTGAACTGAACCAGTTCAGGTCAATAAATTAAATATGTACCCAAAACAGATCCAATAAGTTTCTGGTAATAAATAATTCATAACTTCTCTTAACATCTAAACCTTCTCGAGTAGTAATGCTCTCATTGTCTTCACGGATCGTGACTTTCATTTTGGGTACGATGGCTGATCATAGCAATTTTCGGTTTAATCGCTTGGTAAATAGACCTCTTCAGGATTGGGAATTCAAATTGCTATACTCGACCGTGTCTGGGTTGTTACCTGGTGTGGTTATGTTATGTAAACTTCTGGTTTCAAATTCCGGTTAAGGACTAGTGTACTTTTGGGGAACTGGTTTTGCGGTGGTTCTGTTTGGCGTCTCAGTATTATCTGTCGCTACAAGTCTGGGGCTGTCTTAGAAATCGGATGGCTACTGGAACTTGAATCGAAGCATTTTATGATGATGGCTGAAATGGTTATTTTCCATCTGATAAGACTTGGACTACATGTAGCATGCTTCTACTCAGGGCCATCTAGAGGGGGCTAGGAGGGCTATATGGCACGCCCCTAAATCCATGGTAATACTTCGTAAAGCATTATAGAAAAACGTTTTCTATTATATTATTAATTCGATTAAGTATATCTGGATTAACAAGGCGTTTTGAATTCTTAATATGTAATTTATTTAAAAAGCTCATAGTTTAGACGATTTAATCAGGAACAAATAAAAGCCTCAATGCATATAGTACAACAGAAATATTCAAATACAAAATATGTGATGAAGTAATTTTTATGTGGAAAATTTACAGAACAAACTTTAATTCAGAATTGAGTCTAGAGGATTTACTACAGGACCCATGAGAATCCAAGGTAATGGATTTATTTAAAAATTTGTTGGCAGCACTTGAGATATTCTCATTTTTGAATTCAACTATCTCATCCAGCTCAGGTGCTATTTGGGAACACAAAATTATCATGAATTATTCTTACTTTCGAGGAATTTATTTATAGGTAGCTGATCTCTGCAATTTTCTCAGTTAAATCGGAAGTTATAGGACCTGATTCTTTACTACCGCGACTTATTAAATTATTACTTCCCTCGATTGGTAGGTAGGTACATTCTTCATATCATGAATACTTGTTTTACCCCTTCTACCTTTCCTAACGCTTGGAAAAGAATCCTGCTAATGCCTAAAAAGGCTATTATTGAAAGACCTAGCGACTTCCGCCCTAATCTTGATTAGATAAATAAATGCTCTATGTTGGATGGGTTACTGCTTAGCCCTAACAAAGTCGCAATGCTTTGTTTCTATACCAAACCACTGAATGATATTGACATACCTGCTATAAGTTTCAATGGTTTTACATTGCACTTGCAGAATAAAATTATTAACAACATGAAATGTGTGGTAATATTAGAGTACTTTAGACACTGCCATTAGGTTGAAGCTGGTGAAGAACATTGTATCTGCCCTACTTCTCTTTTGTACTTTTCTCAGAATTTTGTAATTGTTATTTATTAGTTAATTTTACTTTTTCTAATTTCATAAAATTGTATCTATTTGGCGTTCCGCCTTATTTGTATTTAGTCATTTATAATTTCAGGATCGAATTTTAATTTTTGTATATACGAACAAAATATTTGTAAATCTTGTGTACTAATTTCCAACAAATAAATTATTATTATTAAGTTCTACCAGAAAGGAGCTTTAGCACTTTACAAAGAGAGACGAATCGACAATATCTCATGAAACGTGAAATGGGTTATCAGTGTCATATAAACTCTGGCATGGCGAGGACTATGGACTTTCAACGATTATAAATAGATTCTCACAAAACTAAACTCGAAAAGCAATCTTAAAATAATTTCATCCCTTACAACCTTCAGTTCAGTTAAGGTTATAATGTACGCAGAAGAACATTTTCAAATACTTAAATTATTGTTAAAATTTTTACTGTAAATAAGGTACATTTGATTTAATTAAAATTCATAAAGGTTTAAAGAAATTTTTTTTTATGTTTTTTTTTTAGTTGACATATTTTTATGAATTTCAGACGGAAGTGGGCTCCTTTTTTTCTGGTTGGCCTGAACCCCATATAACTTCTCTCAGACCCTGCTTCTACTCATCTACTATACATCATAATTTTTTGAAACTTTATGATAATTTTCTCGATAATATTAAGTAGAGTGGTAAATTGAGGTATAATACAGGTCGGGGTACTTACCTGGATTGCTGTGGGGTTTCTCTAATTAAATCAAATTTCACAAAACGCCTTATACCCTAGACACAGAGCACGATCTAATGAATCATTAGTATTAATTGTTCATTAAAATGCCGTGTGTCACATATTATTCATAATTATGGCTAAAAAATCAGTGAAGTGTTTTTTTCCTTCATTAGAGCTCTAATGAGTGAAAATGTGCTAGAACTGAATGTATTTTGGCATATAATATAAATCTGAAGCTAAAACTAAGTTTATAGCGTCGATTCGATCCATTTCGGTTCCCCACTATTATAAGTATATCAAAACCAGTTTTACAGTACTACTTAATTAAAGAAATCGACGTGTGTCTGCAGTTGCCTAATCAATCATTATGGTCTAATGAATCGTTAGTTAATTATTCATTAGAAGCGCTATGTGTCTAGGGCATTATTTGTCCCTGGGTAATTTGAGAATTCTATAAACTTAACCTTAAAGTAATGTTGTTCCTAAAGATAGCAAATAGTATATAGAAGATTTCTATGACTAGACTATATTTCACTTGTTTTATGTGGCGGAATTTTTATGTTCCATGTTCAGAAAATTCTTAAAAGAGATAGAGCAGCGTTCCTATAATTAATAATAATAATAAGTCTTTGAATGTACTATTATTAATACAAAAAAAAAATTACGAAATAAAATGCAGAAACCAATCGCTTTATCAACGATCGCTGTAATTTTTCCGGCTTAGACCATCATCTGAAGAATTTCTGACTTTTCTTATAAAACATTCAAACCGTAGTATCAATAATTTTGAGGAGTCTACAATCGTTGTGGAGTTAAGGCCTTATCAGTCATTACTATTTTTAATAGTATATTAGTGTGCAGGTAGCACCTCTATCTCCCTTATTTGGAATGTGTTGTCCACTTTTCGACCATGGTGTAAACATTTTCCTATGTCTTCATTCCATTAAGCTTTAAGATGCTTTCAAGTGCTGTTTTCCGGTATCAATACCGGATAGGCCTGCATAAATGGAATATTTAGCTCCAGATATTTGTGGAGATAGCGAGTGAATAGATCGACAAACAATTTATTAAGTATTTTTAGAACCTCATTATTTTGATGGAAAAATTACTAAACGTAAGAGAAAAAGCAACTTCTCTTGTATTTATTTCGTAATTTAATTAGAACCTCCAAAATAAAAATTGCAATTCCATCGAGCAGAATACCATACAGTTATCCTTCTAACTATACAAGGACGTAAATATATCGTTCAAACTACACAGCATTGTGCAGATTGTTGAGGTGATTGAACTCTGTTTCACAGATTTTACATACATATGCTGAGATCGGAAATTCTTTTCACTGAGCGCGTTTAGGCGGAGACCAAACCGGTCAAAATTACCGATTTTTCCTCCGCATAATTACAAAGCATACCAAAGTGGTTGGTATTTTTACATGGTTAGGACCAAGCTGGTTTGGTCTCCGCCTAAACGCGTTAACTGATCCCGACATTCTTTGGTTCTGTTAGGTTAAAAGGGAATGAACGTGGAAGAGCCCCGATGATGGTAGACGAGACTTGTAGCAAATTATAGTTGATACCAAAAACACTCTATGGAAGATATCAGCGGAGTCTGGCTATTAGTCGAAAGAAAATTTATTGATATTCTCGTGTGAAATAATGCACAACTTCAAGAAATACCCTTCCAAAAACCTTTCAGAGTGCTTAAGAGATAGAACGTGGTTTCCGGAACTGGCGGAGAATCATAAACATGATCTATTCGATAGTAGTTAGTTGCCAAAGCTGACACTGCGGCCTGCATAGGCGTAATTGCTGAATTGTGGAAAATGCTGATGGTGATAATCTATCTATACCGTGAACTCGCCTTAGACAACTCAAGTTTTATCATGAGGGAATAGCGTATTAATAGTGCCAATTTTGAGGGATGAAGTTTTGGTATTTTGGTTCTTGTGTAGTGAACAGTATCAGTTCGGTTTTCCTTGAATTCATATTTTGCTCGAAATCCTCAAATCGCAGTTGCTCATTAGTATGGAAAACACCTTCTATATAAAGATCAGTACGTCGTAAATATATACGCCTGTGTCTACTTAACCTTCTATTTACTAATCCTATCAATCCATCACCTCTCTCTATTCTCCCTTCAGCCATTTTTAGAGGGTGCATTATATTTTGAGCTTCAAACCGGTCAAATATTATAATTTTGTGACTTTAAATTAAGACTGTTATCATATGCAGTACTTTCTTGGATATCAGTTATGCATGTGAATTGAAAATGTCCTTTCAGATATGCATAAACAATTTACAACTAAAAAGCAATATTTAGATATCCACTTATCGATCAAATCTCATCCCTCTGCATTCCTTCCATAAAATCCTTTCTACAGCGTGTAATCACAGGAAATAGTAACAAAAAAAACTTCAAAAATCCAATAAAAAATCAGTAGAACTAACAATATGTGGATGATAGATGAAGTTACTAAATTGATTCGCGTTATATAAATTGATTAGACAGCGCACTGCAGTCCTTATACAAACTATGTACATATACCAATGCATGTCTCATATATACATATATATATGTGTAATAAGTAGAACTATGGAAAAATATAGATATACCCAATAGCGTACAATAGAAAGGATTGTATCCAATCCATAGTGATGCAGCAGTGCACATCAGAAATGTATTATCCTATATAGGTCCTATGCCTGGTGGAGTATTAGGTCTGATGGTGAAAATCAACGTTTATTCTCAATCAATACGAAAACTCGGAAAAATAATAGAAAACAAAATGAAATCGGTTTTCGGTTTAAAAAAAAAACCTCTCGTTTGTTTGGCGAGTTTTATAAGTTTTTTTATATTGGGAAAAGTCTTCATTTTTACTAAATGGGCCACAGATACAATACTTTTCTGTAAATCTTATCTACTTCAAAAGTTTTTCTACTTACATATATTTAACAATCGACTGTGCTCTCCTTGGTGTATGTAAGAGTATACTGTTGTTGTTGTTGTTGTTGTTGTAATACTAAATATATATTTGTGTATATTTGCTCACTGCATATACAGAATTGACCGAGTCCAACAAAAGAACAAAACACAAAAAGAACAACAACAATAATTCAATCCCTAATAATAATACCCGCGCTCACAAAGGAAACTTATATTGAAACAGAATTTTTCGCGAAATTTATTAATTTTACTTTTAATTTACGCGCTAACAACAAAGCAAAGTGATTAAACTTGTAAAATTATATTCAAAATCACTTCGGTGGTGCACTTTAAATTTATCACTAGATTTTCCCCCCATCCATATGTATATATAAAGAAAAATTCAAAACTCGAAATTTAACCGCTCACTTGCAACTATTTATTAGGTGAAAATGATTCAAAAAGTTTGGCAACCACTGAATTATTATTATTACGACACTATGTGACTATGGACTGGTGAGATTTGTAAGCGTTCACGCTTTTTTAGAATAAGAAGTTTTTTTTGCACTTAAGATGTTGCCTTAATTTTCTGCAGTTCATAAATTAAAAGGATAAGACCAGCTCTCTCTCTTAGAACTTGACTAGATGCACTATGCTTGGCAAATTAAAACGGATGATGGCTTATGTTTCGGCGAGCGACTGACTGCTGCTAACATCACCTTTAAGGTGAACTTTTCGGACTAAAGGCTTGATGTGGAGCAATCCGGAGCGAAAGCAGGAGAAGTTTCAAATTGGCAAGGCAGCAAGAATATGATGATGATGATGATGATGATGATGATAGGAGAGTCACACACCATGAGACAACTTTCGGTTTATTATAAGGATCATGGAATGCCGGACCTAGATACATGCATACATTCATAATATACACACGTTCTTCGAATCGAAGCTTTAGGATCCGGAAAATTTATTTTAAGGGCACTTGAATTGCGCATGTTTCCGGCACAACGTTGTCCTTTTATCAATTTCAAAGTGGGGGTAGATGGGGAATTGAGTTTATGTGACGTCAACGAAAACTGTATTAATTCACGAAATACGTATCCTTTTTCGGCGAGGTTCTCTTGTTCAAAACTTCCTACCTTACCTACCCCTGCATCATCTTTCTCTGCGGAGAAAGTTACCGTTCTTTTCGCCGCGGTATTCTTATAGTCATTATAATACTCTTAGAATTTCACCCCTCTTCAAGTCCTTATGAACATCATCGCATTTAATTAAGTTGCCTCATATGCCGGTATTAAGTTTTTTTTTTTTTTTATTATTATTATTTTTGTGCTTTTTAAGGCTTGTTATTCTGGAGCATGGTACAAAACCGACATTATAATCGGAATGAAAACTGGATAGCGGGAGAAGAAATGGGGGCAGGAGAGAACGGCAGTTTTATTCCAATGAGAATCAAATAAAAAACTGTATCTGCACCGAATTGTGCACGTACAGGCATCTACATAACAACAACAGCAATATTGTATTCCTATAAAGTATGGAGCTCTTTAAGGAATTTTGTAGTTGGCTATGGATGGATACATAGCATCGGACTATTAGCAACCATGCTATTGTAAGTATACAGTTATACTTGGCATCTTTATATGTGCCTATTGGAGTAGAATGGAATATGGAAGTAAAGTAGGACGAAAATGACGTCAGATATTTTGCAATAGGAACGAACAGCAACCAATTGTATATACATATGCCGGAGGGATAGAGTGCTTGTGGGGTGGGGGGGGGGGGGGCGGTAAGTACTCGGTACTCAACAGATTTAAAGGAAGGAAGGTAGGAAGGATGGATGGATGTATTCATTACCTGCAGAATGTGGAATGACCTATTGTGCTCAGAGCCTTTGTTAATTTCCTATCAAAATTATAAGTAAGCAGTGCAAATAGATACAATGTATGTATGTATGTACACCCGATGGTGTGTCATAATATCGCATAAGAGGATTTCCGCATTTTGTTTACTTTTTGGATACCTACCTATACATATATATTCCCATATTCCTTGAAAAGGTTTGCATATTGCGAAACACATATTCGAAGATCCTGCAGTGTTTATTTGTTGCATTCATATCATAAAAGGATTTATGTGCTCTTTTTATGTGTTTTTTTTTTAATTGCACACTTCAACTATGGGTCATGGATGGATTAAAGAACTTTCATATATAGCCGTGGGTGATAAAATGGATACGTGTCAAGTTTTTCTGAGCGAATTAATGCAATTACATTTTACATTGATGCCCTTTGTAGGAAATTTATTTAGCAATTCATTATGACCCGAAAGAAGGTATTTTTGCTAGGGAAACTTCGCTAGACGACTTCTAGTGAATTATTTCAATGTTTTTTTCTGTAGTTTTTTGCGAAATTTTGAAATTTTACCTAAATATTGAGCTTTGTTTTCTTGTGGTCTTTGCATTCGAATGTTTTTTTTTTCACTTAACTTACAAACAGCTCGAAGCATTTTTTTGTCTCCTTTTTTTGTTGTCCAGAACGTATGATATCTAGTTGGTGTTTGAGCTAACTGTTCATATTTGGTATTTCAGTGAGGTCTTAGATGTGCTGTCTTGTCGAAAATTCCCAACCAGCTGGTCCACCAACAATTTTACGTACTTCAAATGTGACATTGGTTTTTCATTATTTGTTATTGTAGCAGTCGTATAAAATATACAGGGTGTTTCCCACTAGGAGGTTAGTAGAGCGGGAGGTGATAGTACTCACTTAGACAAACCAAAAATTGTATGGCTGGGGGGGGGGGGGCATATCAATAGTTTAGGAGTTAAAGGGTGATTAAGAAAAAAAGCCAGTTTTCACAAAACACCCTGTATCTTATAAACTACAGGGTATACGGTCACACATAAGAGCTCATTGTATGCAGAACTTCATGGCCTTTCCAACAACTGCTCAACCACCTCCGCACCCCTTTTTTTATAAAAACTGTAAGCTGCAGGCTCTCCTTTTTAATATGACCTATTACACCCAATGTCCTATCTGAAGCCCTTTAAGAGTTCTTAGCTCTAAACCTATTCTCAAACCTATTTTCAAACCTATTATCAACGATAACTTGTTCCCTTAGCACGTCATTTTTAAAAATATCGTCTAATTTCGGTGTGACCTGAATAGGTTATGAGTTAATAACTGTTTAACGGCTACACTTAACACATAGGGTGTAATAGCTCAACTTAAAGAGGAGAGTCTACAATTTATAGTTTTTATAAAAAAAGTTATGTTAACGACCTTTTTTTCAAAAATAATAGAGGTTAAATTAAAAAAAGGCAAGAAAATCCGAAATTTTTAGTTTAGACAACCATAATTCATGATTGGAGAGGGGTGTGGAAGTGGTTGAGCAGTCGTTGGAAAGGCCATGAAGTTCTGCATACAATGAGCTCTTAAATGTAACCGTACACCCTGTAGTTTATAAGATACAGGGTATTTTGTGAAAAACTAGCTTTTTTTCTTAATCACCCTGTAACTCCTAAACGGTTGATATGCCCCCCCCCCCCCAGCCATACAACTTTTGGTTTGTCTAGGTGAGTACTCTCACCTCCCGCTCTATTGACCTCCTAGTGGGAAACACCCTGCATATGATTTTACTAAAAACATTTTCATCCCCTAGAAAAAAAATTTTCTGCGCCACTAAATAAATAAATAAGTTCGAAAATGGGACCAGTTGGGACACTCCTTCATAGGGTTATAAATTTCGGTTTTCACTATATATTTGGACACTGGCCTGAGAGCGCGTCGACGTAGAGAGCTGAAATTCGGAACATGCTGTTTTGACAGCAATAGTAAATGAAATTTCAAAAATAGACTAAATCGGACAACCCGTTCTTGGTATTGCCATAAAAAAGCTTAAGTTTTTTGGCGATAAGGCCTAGACGTTTTTATTGTAAAAAAAGTTCTTCAGAATATAAAATCCTATGAAATTGGTTATAATCTTTCTTACTGTCCGATGAGCCGTTTTAGAAATATATGGCAAAAACCACTTCAAAAATCAAACTTGCACATATGGGTGATCACACGAAATTACATACGAGTACCATAAGAATTGGTGTTAGACCAATTCTAGCTTTTTTACTTGTGTTATTACAATTAGAAGTATATACTATTGTTTGTTTTTATAGTACTGATAAGGAAACACTTAATATTTAGCAATTCTTCTGCAAGTTGCATACTTGTATATAATACTTGTCGGTATACATGTGATAACCTTCAGCATCAGGGATGTCGTCCAATAATTATTTATACAAGTGTACGGAAATTCTGGAGCTGACAGGTAAATCCTGTCTAGAATAAACATATCCAGTATCCAAGTTTGCCAGAACGTAAATTCTTATTCCCCGTTTAATGAGTTTAGCGGGGCTATACGTTATGAACGATATTCGAATTATAATTTGTGATGAGAAATGGATCCACGAGGTGTGACGCAAACATTCAGCACAGTGGTTGGACAATTGGACAAGGATGACTCACCAAAACACATTACAAAACGTAATATTCATCAAAATAAGCTAATGGTGAGTGTTTGGTGATCTACCGCAGGTGTGATCTGTTATGATTTCATGAAACCTGGCTCATCGATCACAGCAGAAATATACTGCAACCAACTGGACGAATTATGAAAAAAACTTAAAGAAAAACTGCCTAAATTGGTCAACAGATCGACTCCTATCTTATTTCATGATTTTCTCAAAACTTCATCCTTGACGACCAAATATACTAACAAACCAAGGATAGAAAATTAAATAAAACTTAGTAACTATTAACAAAAATCAAAACTAACGCAAAATTCCTCAGTCCAAAAGAAATGACATTAAAGCCTTAAACTTAAATTATTTAATTTTTTTATTTAATAACCGCATCTGAAAATTGCACATAAAAAGATAATCACAATTCACAACAAGCAAATATGGAATATGTTCATTACCCATCCCGCTAGACCCTGGACTAGGTAGAAGAGAGCTTCCTAAATTAACAATCGTTCAAATGTTCAAGAACCCGCTATCCTTGAACGAATCTTTCGGTACCGACGTTCTCCGCAACCCATCGTAGGGTTCCCAAGTGCCGTACAAAAATTCCGTTTTCACTACACATTTGGGTATTCCTCAGAGCACGTTGACGTAGATAGCTAAAATTTTGTACTCAGCGCTTTTATAAAAATAACAATTAAAATTTCAAAAATGAAATAAATCTTTGTGTTGCCGGTCAAAACTTTTGGTTTTCAATTATTTAACTTTTATTTTCATCTAGATAAAAATATTAATGGTCTTAGACCAATTATAGCTTTTCTCTTGTTACTTAATTAATTTAATTTTTGGCCACATTTGTAATAAGATTGAGCAAAAATTTTCCAATTAAGATTATTCCGATTGGCATATGATAAGATTTTGATTGTGTGGACTTTTCGTGTGATCAATATTTACATTCAGTGCATTAAACCCACTTTTCTCCTGGTTATTAATAACAACGAGAATACTAGAATGGCTTCCGGGAGATACTACACCGCTACTGCGCCGGAATATACTTTTGAGAAGATCCGAGATTAACATGGGGTCCCCATTAGCCCAGGATTTTTGACAGGATCTAAGGGCAAGGGAATAATTTTGCCTTGAAGAGAAATAGTCGGGATAATAACAGTCAAAGCATACATATTTTAACTTAAAGAATAAATTATTTCTTTTGTCTTCCCTGAATTCAAATTCAATTTATTAGTATCACACCAATCAAAAATCTTTGGTAGAAAATTCTTCTTCATAGCAGCAGCAAAAATTTGAAAATCATCGGCATAAAGATGAAAACGTTCACCATGTAACGCATTTGTGACATCATTAATGAAGAACGAGAACAAAAGTGGGGATGGTATTACACATCTCCCTGTGGTACGCCTACTTTGACTAAGTTAGGAGAAGATACTCTGCCATTTGAAACTACAATCTGAGATCCTTAAGTACCCCGAAATAAGTAGCCTTTCCTTCCTTAAGTAGCCAGAAAAAATCAGTAAAGATAAATTGGCAACAAAATTTATTGATCAGTAAGTCATGGGGAACCGAATCGAAGGCCTTCGCTTAAAGTCTAGGAGAATATGAATAACATTATCCCCAGTATCACACATAGAGAAAATATCTGAAACTACCGAGGTAGTTTTGTAGGATTAAAAGGATATTGATATAAACTAATACAGGGAGATTTATAATGATAATTCTAAATTATCGAAGTAGTTATCTTCAAATCACTTCCAAGGAAACTTCAGCTCTGATCTAACTTTTGACTTGTGGTGTTTAAGGAGATCCAGATAAATTGCTTTCAAAACATTTAACAATCCTTTTACTAAGCACCATATAGCATTAAAATAATTAATTCTTCCAGCATTATATTTATGAAAAATTTTCGTTTAAGGTTTTGCGTTTTGATTTTGCATCTGTTCGAATTTTCTATCCAACTTGAAATTGTTTAAATATAACTTATGAGCTCTTTTTAGATCCTTGAAACTTCTTGCATAATAATTTTAATAATTCTGATAAATACTTAATAAAAAATACATTCACATAATGAATTCATTTATCATTGTACAACAACACTTAAAAATTATAAAAAAAAAAATGTTCAAAATGCTATGTATATCCTACATCCGGTAAGGATGCAAAATTAAATTTCTTTAAACTAGCCAAAGGCTATAGAGATACCTACCGGTAAAATTCTTAGTATTTCTCTTTACCACCGTTTTACACCAGACTTAATAGATTCGTTGATTGCTAATGATAAAGTATGCTACAAGTGCAACCAAGTACGAAATTAATTTTAAAACTGAAACCGGAAACGGTACAGTTCCAGCAAACCAATTCGATATTCTTGGTTGTCGATCACACTCCACGTAAACTTTGAAAACTCTTATACCCACCTACATACAATGGAAGACACGTTCGGTGTTGATTATTTTCACAGCCTTAAAAAAATTAATCACTAATTGTGCACACCTGGCCAGTTGAGAGTTTCTTAGAATATTGTTTCGTTTATAAAAACCACCTTCTTTAAGGTATAGGCTTTCAAACAGATCAGATAATATATTTCGTCTCGTATTCATAAAAATCAATGCTCACAAAAATATGAATCACTGTCTACGTAGGACTGTTTAGGAGGATATAAAAGTTGAAAATGAAAACAGAAGTGCGATCTTATGCAGATTCTAGAACTATCGGCAAATTACACTTAAATTGAAATATAGCCAAGCACCATTCAATTGCCGGCAATTTCTGGGAATTGCATAAATTAAAGGTGTTGCTGCCATAATTCATTATGCGTAGCGCGTGCTTTTTGAAGGGAGTATGAATTTACATTCTGCGCGATCATGATTTGAATCGCATAAGATGTCGACATTCTTTTACAATCGGCATAGTAAGCGATGTCATTCCAATCTTTGTTGCCTAAGTTCGGGATTTTGCAGGTGCAACAGGTTCGTTTAATTTTGATGAAATGTATACGTTTAGTTAAATTTTTTTATCTCTGCTGTTGATGCTTTATATAGTGTACGTATTATCGGCTTACAAGTATTATAAGCCACTTAAAATTTATCTGTATGCGTCGATTATTTTCTTAGGTTTCATAAAACCTGCACCTAGCGCCATAACTGCAAAAGGTAATTAAAAATGGATTTTCTTATAAAACTGGTACGCAGAGTGTGCTTAAGTTTTGTAGTTTGTCTACGATTAACTACCAAATGTGAAGACTATGGTTAACAAGAGACAAAGTTATAATTGGTCCAAGACGGCAGTTTCCAAATATATATAGCGAAAAACCAAAGTTTTGTATGGCAACACCTAGAAGGGGTTGCCCGAATTTATCCTTTGTTGAAATTCTATTTACTATTGCTATGAAAACACAATGTACCCGATTTATCCCATTTTCAAACATAAATTTACAATTTTTTAAAAAGCCTGTGTCCAGAATTTCAGCTCTGTACGGACAGACGGACATGCACAAATTAAAATATGTAACTTTTAATATTTTGCGTGATGTCCAATCCATTATGCTCTACCAAACGTAGTATACCCTATGATTTCATCATTTAGGGTATAAAAATATTAAGCGCGTCTGTTGAACAGTAAAGCTTTTTTTGTACCAGACATAATTGATAATTGATATGGACCTGTGCAATCGTTACTGGACGTTTCTATTGTATTCCATAGGGAAAATTACTACAAACTTGTCAATAAACTGTCCAATCATTATAAGCTCTCGAAATACACTCTATTAAAAACTATTGACTCCAAAAAGCGAAAGTAGTAATTTACTCCGAAGATTTTCACTAGTTACTATAGTGGCATTCTTCAGGGCTCTATATTGGGTCCTCTTCTATTCATATTACATGTTTTTTTGTCATTAAGGATGTTAAAATTCACATACAGGATCTCTGAGCATCCTCTGACTTTAGTTTTAGTATGTACCAACATAGCTGAAATAAAAATAAATAAAATCAGGGATATAACTTAAAATGGTTCTTGTTTATTTTTTTTATTTTTTTTTATTCTGTTTAGTCTTTTGCGTAAGCGCAAGATAACCTGAGCTGGTGCAAAAGTAAAACCAACAAAAAAAAAAAAACGAAATAATTTTTTTAAGACTTGGTACAAATGCGTACACTACATCAAATAGAAATACAATATTTTTACGTCAAAGGAAGTACTGAGATAATTTTCTTGAGACTTGGCACACTTGTATAGTTCTGATGGAACTAAATCAATTTTTGAACCATTTCTACCGAAACGTTTGTTTTAAAATTTGGCACACATTTGAAGTTTCGCTCACAATACAATATTTTCAGATTAAAGCAAGTATCTATGACGATAGTCTCACATTATTGATTCAATATTTCTGTTCAAGTCGTTTGCGCTTAACATTTTCATTCTAATTGGCGCGTTTTCCTTGGAACCTCTACTCGCATTCTCTAATGGTCTCTTTATTTGTGTTTTAGCTTCGATTCTAACTGCTTATATTGTTGACTATTTTTTTATTTATTTTTAATAAAAACTGACTCTCCCTAGGAACGGAATATTTGAGAAATGTTTCACGCCATATTAGATTTCAAAATTTTTCAAGGGGCCCCCACTTACTTTGAACTGAAAATTTTGTTTCAAGAAAATTTATTTGATAGAACTGGGTCAACAATTGATTTGACTTATTGTTAGACAGACAAAGTTTTTCAGCAAAATAAAAATTATCAGCTTTGTTACGTACGAGTTATCGCGGATATGTATCCATACATTATACCTGCCATTCCGAACATAATCAAAACTCGTATTTTTTGTAACATTTACGTAATTTATTTGAAAATTTTGAGAGTTCTTCATTGATTCTTTATCTTATTCAGTTTTAGTTTCACATTTGCCAAGCAGCGTTCGATAGGTCAAAGTTCTGGGCAATTTGGAGGTTTTGCTTCCTAAGACACAACATTGATCACGTTTTTTCTATAATGGGATGTTGCCCCAAATCAGGCCAAAATATTACAGTAGTCCTGTGGGACCTGATGAACGGATGAAGTTTTTTCTGCAAACATTCCTTCAAATAAATTTGACCTTTGAGCCTCCCTTTAGTGATGAATGGTCAGGATTTCCGACCACAGGAATAAATCGCTTACCAAATAGGGTATTTTTGTAGAAACTTTGGAGTTCTGTGCACTCTGACCTTTTGGACCCTACTCCTCTCCGATATGTGGCAATATAAAACTCCTCACTTAGAATTTGTCTAAAGTCTTCTTTACAAACGTATCGTCATCGTATTCGTATTCGTCATCCATAACACAGCAGTAGAACTTCGTTAACAAATTTTGAAACTTTTCAGTTTCAGTCTTTTTTTCATGTCCTGACTAGAGACTTCGGGATTTTAAGAGTCGCTGCGACATTCCCGATCGAGAGGTTTGGATGTCTTTTGAAGAGAAGTTTAATCTTCTGCTCCTTTGTTGCATTTCATGATTCTTTTATCGCCCTCGATGCAGGTTTCCTCTGAGTTGCTAACATTTCCTTAATTTAATACCTTTTGAATGCTGCTCTAGGAATTTTAGGAAGTTTTCCAAACTTTGCTTGACTCAAATCTGGGAACTCCATTGTATTTGGACACAATCAGTTTTCTGTGCTTTTCACGTTTTGATCCCATTGTTGTCACTACAGTGCCGAATGACTGACTGCGAAATATATTTAAAGTAACTAGTGCGATAAAGAAAATGAAACAAGAATGAACGTGATCGGTTAGTTTTTTACACTTTGGCAAACTGAAATGTATAACCACTTTTTATTCCGGACATCTCTTATGTTAGAAAAATAGAGAATCTTCCCATATTCTCACTAACATGTGTGCTTTAATTATACCTACATTATTATCTCGATGTAAACATATTTTTAATCCTCAAAAAAACAAAAAAAAAACAAATACCTTTCAAATAAATACCTAACCTACCTGATTTGATTATAACCCGTTATTTATCCGCACCAAAGAAGTTATCATAACTATTAATAATAGAAGTGAAGATAAATTGCCATCTTTCTTCCTTAATTCTACCAATTTGCTCAATACCACTTAAAGCTTCGTTTAAATTATTTCATCAAAAATCACTTGAGTAATCTTATCGTACAAAAGATTATAATTACAAGAAAAACTCTTAAATACAATAAATATATCAATTTAAACAAGAAAATATATGTAAACAAAATTATTAAATTAAGTGGAGATAAAAGCCAGACGGCACGTGACTTTAGAAAAAATTTCGTTGAAATCCATCAAAGAAAACTTACACATCTTTATATCTTTTTTTAGATTTCAACACATTTTTCAGAAAAAAAGAAGAGCAAAGATACGATCGGCTAAAAGTGGAAGCACTTGATGAAAAAAGTTTCCCAATCATAAAAGCTTTCTGATGACTGCAATCCTTGCGTGTGTGGTGTGTATGTAGAAGTCTCGTGACAAAAGGACAATTTTTTTTAAAAATGAGTCGCCTTAAGAAAAAATCGTCAACTTTTAAGACAAGCCTATCCAATTCATGTGTATGTACCTACTGCCTTAGTAACTTAGAAGTTAACTGCGAGCACGAATATAACAGCGGTTTACCGAGATTTAATTTATCTGTGATTGCAATATGTGTGGAATATATTGTTCCTTTATCCTCTGGACAGATCGTCTCTATAATGATTTAATTTTTAATTAAATGGAGACAAATGTGCAGTTCGTCGGTTCAAATTGCAGTAAAAGTGCCACCCATCGTCATTAAAATTTAATGAATTTATTGAAAAGTGCAAAGATTTCCCAATAAAGTCAGCAATGTCATTCATTCATGATCAGCTGTGTGATTTGGCCTCTTTTAAAAAAAAAAACATTTCTTCTGTCTAAATGCTGTTCATCTATAGTAAAAACTTGCAAATTTTCTTGATAGCATTTATTTAAATTATTGAACTCTTGCATGATTTTTGCTCTCAGTGAGAAACTATCAATAACATTTCAAATGAAATCATTTTCATTGTCACATCTTCATTTCCTTGAAATGATCAAATTTCAAATTGAGTCAGTATGGAACAAATCGTCTGTCTGGAGTATTTAGCAAATTCGCACACAATTTTTTCATAAAACCATGGCTGTAAGATTTCTGAAATATTTCAGCCCGTCAAATCTAGCGCTCTTCTACAAGCCCTACATTAGACCTAGAATGGAATACAATTCCCATATATGGGCCTGGACTGGTCGCACAGTCTTACTTTCATTGGATATTGTCCAAAAGAGAGCCTTCAAGCTCATTCATTGGCGATGTGGCTATAACTTGTCATATCGACTCACTCGAGCGCCGCCGCAATGTTGGATGCCTTTATCGCTACATGTATGGTAATGTTCTGATGAAATATCTGATCTAATCCCTTGTAGACTGATTCCTGCACGCAATATCTACCTCCTTTCTGTCATGCTGTGCTTTACATCATAGGGTATCCCCTGAGCTTGGCTTAATAATATTAAAAAAAAAGGATATCTTTGCTAAATAAAAAAAATCGCTCGGCCAATTACACATCCATAGCAGGTGAGACTGTAGAATGACGATCAAGTCTCGCTGCTGAAGTATTATTTGTTTTAAGGCGATCTTTTAAAGTATACTAAGCTTGACATTCCATTTGTAACGCACAGAAATAATGATGGTAGAGCAAAATGCATTGGACACCCACGCATAATATTGAAAGTTATTTTGATTTTTGCATGTCCGTCTGTCTGTGCGTCTCTCTGCCCTTCTGTCTGTCTGTCCGTCTGTCCATCCTCATTATAACTCGAGAGCGTGTTGATTTAAGGCCAAAACAAAGTGAGGCGTAAATTGATTGCTGTCAAAGATTCGAATATATGGCAGTTCCATATACTTAATACAATGAGAGCGGCACGACAAGTTGCCAACAAAAATCTCTAAATTAGTCACCAATATAATTTACATTTCTGTGTGGACAGTGAATAATTGACATTGATGTTATGTGGATTTGGTTATTTTTATAAAGCATAGGAAATTAAAAAATAATAGTACCTGTATAAAAACAATTTCTGTAATTAATTTGAAAAATGATGGATTTTGAGGAGGAAGTAATAAAGAAAATGAGGGAAAAAGTTATGCTGGGCAATACGCGACATCCCATGTATAGCAATCTCATTTTCTTCTTCTTTTTCTTATTAGGTTTTCTTTATGCTTTGCAATTTTAAGTAAGCCACTTCTATACTAAAGATTTTTCTTAATTTTTTCCATCCTGCCATTTCTTTTACAATAAATAAAACATTTGTCGCGTCGCGCTCACTGTGTTTTAAATGCGATATTGCCGTCAATAAAGTTGTCAACATTGTTGTGTCGCTCTCACTGTGTTTTGGCCTTTAGACAGCTGAAATTTTGTACGCGGTATTTTTACAAAAAAAAAAGTAAATTAAAGTTCGAAAATGGAACCAATCGGGCATCTTCTCCATAGGGTTACCATACAAAAATTTCGATTTTTACTATTTATTTGGACACTGCCTGAGGACACGTCGACTTAGATGTATTTCTATTCCTGACAGTATTTACAGAACTCTTAAGTGGTCAAGATTGCTATTTTTGCAAGGCGTTTTGTTTGTTTCCGGCATTAATGGCATTTCTGTAACCTAAATTTATAATTTCAAAATATGCCGGCATTACCGCCCCACCATTTCCAATCTGGATCAAGATTTTTTAGTTTTTTCTTTTAAAAAAGGAACAGTAAGTAAAATTTCAGAAATAAAGGTTTTTAAATAAAGCCCGTCGCGTAATATGTAGATAACAAAAGATGAGTAAAGACTTTTTTGTAATGGAAGCCTTATACTACTACCTACTTTTGTACATTAATACATCCCATTGACTAAAAGCAGCACCGTAGCAAACCAAAAAGTAAAAAGGAAGCTAAGAAAAAGTGTAATTTGAAAAGTACCTCTAAAATGAAAGTGATTAGGAAGAAGTGTAGTAAAGTGCTTCAGATAATTCAAAAAAGTGCTTTTCTGTGGCAGCAATCTATTAATGGCGTGCCTACGAGAAGCTTTTTCTTTCTAGTAGTTTATAAGTAGATGGAAGAGCTTTTTTTTAAGCCACATAAATTCATTGTCAATGGTATAAAAAGAAGTTGATAATGTTTTGGTTTTATGAGAATTGAAGATAATGTGAAATTGGATGTAGGCAAGTTGAACAATAGAGCTGAGAAGTGGAAGCTATACGGATAAAATATAAATTAGCTTGTTTTAAAAATGAACACTTCGATTTTAATTCTAAAAATAGTTATTAAATGAATTTTAAATTCCCGTTATTCAACTAAAATATTCTTCTTAGACTGAAAAACTAATTTTGTATAAATAAATACAATCTTGATCAGTCAAAAAATCGATTACATTTCACAGTTACCCAGAATTACATGCATACATACAGGGTGTCTAGATCCAAGTATTAAAGGGTAAGTTTCGATGAGAATAGCGAAAAAATTTAGAGGCGAGGGCGACAAATCTCATCTTTATCAGTTCAGTAAAAAGTTACGTAACATAAATTTTTCATGAAGTTTATGATGCATTTTCCAATCAAGTGAAAAAAAAGACATTCCTTCCAATTTTACCACACGGATGGGGTAAGACGGAGTACCCCCGTGGGGAAGATGAAATTATATAGTAGGTTTGTTCAATGAAAATATCGTGTAATGTAATGTTATTTGAAATTAGCGTAACCTTAGTGTAATCTAACATTTCTCTAGCAGTTCTCCTAAGTTCTTCTGCATTCTTCTTCTTCTTCAAGTTTTTTATGATTTGTGAAAATTTATTTATAAAATAGTTGAAGAAAATCAAAATGTGTTCTAGCTATTTTTCTATTTTTTTCTTCTAACTTTTGCTAGAAACAGAAACACTGGGTTTTCATCGAACGCTCTGGTTTAATAACATATAACCCTAGGCTTAAAAAACAAAAACAAGATAGTGATGCACTAGGGTATATTAGGTTTATCCGAACAGAACTAATGTTTCATCGAACAGACCTAATGTTATTATTTCTCGGATGGATTGACAGCATGTGGAAGTAGGTGAAAATTGATTAACGAGATAGATTTTCTTACGTACAATGAAGCCAAATGATTTTTGTTCCTTATTTCAATTACTTTGAGAGCCTGGGCTTCCACATAGCCTCTCCAAACCAGTCCGTGTCTCAGACTCTGCTTCAGCTTCGTGAATTCTATATTTGTTGCATATGCTAAGTGATTAGCCTTTACTTCTAAAGGATGAACTTTAAAATTATTTTTAAAAAATTGTTTGATAGTTGTAATAGGAAAACGAGGCTAGAAATTAGAGGAGGAGTGCCCTTTTATGCACTTATAGCTTCGACATATCAACTCAGATCTTAGGCATGTGGAGCATTGTCGGGTTTAATAAGTATCTAAATTGTTTATGTTTCTGGTATAATTCTCCGAGAATTCTAAAATTGTTCAAACTTTTGAAATTATCATTAAAACATAAAAATGTTCAAAGTAAAAGTTTATTGTTTTTTTTAGTAGAGAATCTATAAATGCAA
This sequence comes from Dioctria linearis, assembly GCA_963930735.1. Lineage (NCBI taxonomy): Eukaryota > Metazoa > Arthropoda > Insecta > Diptera > Asilidae > Dioctria > Dioctria linearis. Next base: position 28,997,799 of record OZ005741.1, read on the forward strand.
AAAAATGTGGGTTCTAAATCAAAAATCCAAAACTACCGTCAGCCCCACCATTAATGAGGTCAAAGGGTGATTCAATTTTTAAGTAAGTCCATGAAAAGGTTCCTCCAAAATAATGAGCTATTATATAGAAAATTTTTCTGATTTCATGCATACTTTGGAATATATTTGCAATTGACATTATAAATAGGCCACTCACACTCTATGTATATGTAGTATAAATTTACAAATTAACTTTTCATTTCCAAATATTCATTAAATTTTAATATTTTTTTTGGGTAGGCATAGTTTTAGTGTAAATTTTATCATTTTTTTTTAAAGAAAAATATATAATGATTAGATTATTATTTATGTTAATTTTTTATCAAGATAAAAAGAAACCTAAATTTTGCAAATTTTTGTTTCTTATTCCAAAGAAAAAATAATTATTTTGGTTATGTGCTGACTAATTAGATACACTATTAGTTAAACGTAAATTCATTTAAAGATTGAATTTTTGCAATATTTATATAATAACTTCTAAAAAAAATAGTTTCAATTATGAATTTTTATTTTTATCTAAAAAATATGTATATACACTTATTTCTTAATTGACTAATGTGATGCGTTGGTGAACACTGAATCAAATTGATTAGATTTTTTCATAAACATTTAACTTTTGTTACTTGCACATTCAAAAATTAGAGCACTGGGCTAAAAGTTGCCAGATCAAAGTTGGTAATTTGTGTCGAAATTCAATTATGTAATTCTGATGAATAATTTTGAAATGAGACATCTTAAAGTAATTCACTATTGACAATATTAATGTATATATAAATGATTATCTATAGTAATCGTTTGTTTTTATTAATCACTAAAAAAAACGTGTGCAAGTTTATTTTAAGTCACGAGGAACAATGCAATATATTAGTTGAAAAATGATGTTACTTTCCGAACTTCTGAAACTTACCCGGAATATTCTTAAAAGCACTCCTTCCAGTCAAAATAATACATTACTTCAGCGTTTATATTTTTCATACATCTTGTTTTTTGCTCTTGGAACCTATCTCATACCCTTCACAGATCCTTTATCTAATAACTCTGCTTTCAATCCCCTACTAACTTTGGGCTTAGATTATACATATCCTGACTATTCGGATCCGAAAGCTGAACATGTTTTATATTTACTATGTAAATAAAGATTTATTTTTAAAGCTAACACTAAACACTTTCACTTAATATAAGTGTATAGCACAATCACATAATTTTACACTCAAAAATTATTCTAAATCTTTATCGCAACCTGATGGAAATTCACTTCTGATGGCGGTATACATTCCTTTGGTGTTCCAGGCTTTGTAATCATTCGAATAATTTCAGAAAGGGTATACTGCTTTAAAACACTGTTAGCCTGAGGTAGAACGAAATCATGAATTTTCTGACTGATTAGTTTATCCTGTTTTTCAACAATATCCATGAACAATCTTTCAATAACCTTATTAATAATCTCATTAACAACACCACCTTCAGCTAGTCCAGTGATATTTGATTCAACAGCCCCTAGGCTGACAGTCATGTGGAATTCTTTCAATTGTACTCCAGATAATTTTGCACCTAACCTTAGATTTCCTTTGAATCTTAAATCCTTTAGCGTAAGATTCAAACCTCCATTGCCAGAGAGTGTCATTGTTTCAGGGAATTTGAGATTAAGATCATATTGTCCCAGTGCCCTAATCTCTTTCATATTTATGTCAAATGTCGATTTTAGTGTTAACAGGTTGAAGGATATGTCGATAATGTCAAAATTATCCAATCCATCTATTATTAATTTATACAAATTTACGTGACCTCTGGAATAGATATTTTTGATGAAATTCAAATGCGAATTGATAAGTAATTTATACATACAATACAAAGGATTCATTGAGGTTGATTTCAATAATATTAGCCTTAAATGGAGCCAGAGGAGGGAGTCCGTACTCAGGAAATCCACATGGCATTTGTTTTTTAAGATTTTCCAGCATTTGTCTTAGGGAATCAGATGGACCACGAACTTCTATAATTACAGATATTTTGTATTATATATATATGTTCATGTAAAAATTTTCAACAATATTTTTTACCTGTTGTTTGATCTGGAGTGGCAGCAAAAACTCCACTTAAAATTGACAAGTAACCCAGCAACAATTTCATTTTCTTGACTTCGTTTGGTTAAAATTCGAACTATCACTTAAGTGAATTGTTCATGCTCATTATATATACCCAGTTTTTGTAAGGATCTTATCTGTAGATTTATTGTTGATACGCCCCAGCGGGGGGTAACTTGTACGTTGACAAGACCATATTTTATAATAAATAAATTAATCTTGTGCTTCGCGTGCCAAAACACTACTTACAGAGGTATTATCATCATGCCTCTACATATATTATTTCTAAATAAACGATTTTTGTACAAATTTTAAGTTATTGAAACACACTTTTGATAAAATTTTCAGAAATAGCATAAATAAATATTTAGTCTTGTTGTTAAATTAAAAAAAAAAAAAAGTTTTCTCTACTAAGCTATAAGCTTTAAGTATATCTATTACCTTGGATTATACTATGGGGGTTTGAAGTACCTATGCATTACCTTTAAAACGTTCATAAAAGTATACATACAAAAATACTCTGCATTTTAACGTGTTTATCGGTCAGATTAAAACGATTAATTAAATGAGAGATTAAAATACTTGCATTGTTTCGCAATTTATTTTTATTACAAATTTTGTAAACAAGCCCCAGTGCAGTAAGTACAATGACATTTTTTGCGCAAATAATCTATATCTTTGTGAATTACGCGCTTTAAGCTTAATTCCACTATATAAATAGCGATATGCATCCCAATTCAGTCACATTATTGATTGCATTACAAGTTTTGCAGTAGGATTACATTAAATTATCGCGCTTTATCTCTATCTCCACTCTTCACTTGATAGAAGGAGAAAGCATTACTCAGAATTTTTTCTGTTTTTTTTTTTAATTTCTTTTTATAAATATTGCAGGTAACAAGTTTAATTACCTGTTTTCCTTGTGACATACCTTGGATTATAAACTGTAGTAGTTTATTTTATGTTATTAAACCAAGCTCAGGGGATACCCTATGATGCAAAGCACATCATGAAGAAGATAGGGAAAATATTAGAGAATAAATGCCTCCAGAATCATTTATGTGTTGAATACGAAAGGTCTCTACTTGTCTTCCACTTGTTTTTTCCAGCTTTAAAACTTCTAATAAAAGAATTTTCAAGTACTGGATATTAGACTTGATTTAGATTTTATTTTTAATCATTTTAACTCAATATGCCGGAAAAATTGATTTGTACCATTAAATAAGAGTCTCTATCATATTTTTTTTGTTTTTGCAAGTAGCGACATCTCCTACGAAACACAGAAGTGATTCTGAAGGCATCTATAATTACATCAAGGCTATACTGGATTCCGTGTCCGATACATCAAGAAAATCTTGTCACTTCAAACTGGACAGTAAATAGAGAGACTCTCCACATTTTCCTCCACTAAAATAAAAAAGAATGTTAAGGCAACAACTATACCTAGCAGTCTAATATCGGTTTCCATTGATATTTCAAGAAAAGAGTGCACGTGAATCACTGGAAAACGAGTTGAATATGGAACAACTTTTAAATCGATGGGAATGTGGTCGTAGCATATGTCAAATTGACATTTTCAACACCACGAATAACGTAAAAATGATAAAAAATTATAATTTATAAGAAGTAAGATTTTTCAGTCAGTTTACCTCCATCGAATTTTTGAGTGTAACATTTTGATTTGCATATACTTTTTATAGCAGTGCACGTGCACGTCAATGGAACGATTTCAGTGTACCACTGCAAGAAAAGTGCTAAAACTTTTGCTAGAAAATGTGTTCAATGGAAATAGGTATAATTCTACAAGAAAATATTAAAAACAAACACAAATTAGAAATAAAGGCCATCATCATTTCCTTATTTACTTGTTTCATCATAAATTCAACCCTTTGTATCCTTTCTTTCTAGTCAGAACATACCAAGTTCTTGCAGCTGCTATCCCCTCTCTTAAATGATAAAACTGGAAACTGAAAATGTCATTAAACAAAAACACACACCGCACCCTCACTTCTATCGAAGCTAACGGTAGAGAATCAACTGACGGAAGTACCATTATCGTTTCAGACAATCCAGGGCCTACCAATCCTGATACTAAGCCTTCAATGAAGCAATCTTTATGTTAAAGGTTTTTGACAGGGTGCGTTGCTTGTGCAACTTAACACTGACTGCAAAATTCACAATGTTTTCAGGCAATATAAATTCGCCTATAAAAAATGTCCACCAAGTGCCAAGAACCAAACAAGGAAAATAGAGCGGATTATATTTGTCAAGGACATACCTTGTTAATTTTATATACCATGGCTATAAAGTATAACTTGTCGAAACAGCGATCAGAGAGGTCTCATCTCATCAGAATGGTTATCTCTGATCACCATAGAAGTTCAAGGATGGAGACCACCCAATTGCCCATGTACAGGGCATTTCATATTATTAAGTTGCCTTCCAGTATGACATGCGATTCCTTCAGGTGAATTGATACAAAAAATTGTTCTACATACCTTCCCCCCCCCAAGGTGTCCTAAATCTTAAGAGTTATAGCTATTTCAAGATTTCACCAATAAACGTGAGCCCTGGTTGGAACACCGTATGGATTTTAGCAGTTTTTGGATTTTTTAATAGCTTACATAAATTCCTTTCAAATGAGATATTACTTATTATATTTTATTTAGGCATCTCTTAAAATATTTTCAAAAGTTTTGGTTGTTTTACATAAAAATTTCATAAACATCGTTACTTATCTCAATAATTTTTGGCTATGTGACCTAATCTTATTGACTTACAATTAAAGCCACAAACGTTCTTTCTCATTCGAAAAAAAATCGCATTCCAATGACTGTAATAGGTTCAACACAAAAATTAAATTGCCTTATCCAAACCAGATCATAAAATTGCATACTCCCTATCACAGGAAGGTATGGTGGATTCTTTAGTAACTCGATCTGCAATTATTTTTAATCATAGAAGGCGCAGTGTTCCACTAACTTAGTATTTAAGCACCATGGAAGTATTTTTAGTTGTTTTTATAGATTTTTTTTTTTTTGGGTTGACACCTCTTCTCACAGTCGGATCCTTACAAATATTTAAATGCTGGCAAATGTTTCCCCTCTTCTGATAAAACAGAACGTAGGGGGAAAAGTGCTGCTCCGTTCAGCAGGTGGAACTCGAACCTATGACAAGGTAATCAGTGCGCTTTCAAATTGAGAGCTACTGAGACCATATGTGTGCTTTAAACTTGAACAAAAATGTCAGCACTTTTCCAATGAATGATGATGTCTGGTTGGAACACCTACTAATTAAACGATTTATAAAGCTTCGCAAAACAAAAGTTATTAATCAAATTTTATGTCCAATTCATAGAAATAACAAAACTTTACAACAATAAAACATAATACAAAATTCGAAGATAGTTAAACAGAAAAAAAAAATACGAGGAGGAAAGAAATACAGGAAGGATAAAATAAAGATTTTAATCGAAGTTCGGATCATAATTTCAGCTGATTGCGTTCATTTACAGAGGCTTCTATAACCAAATCGGTATAATCTGTTTTTTGCAGGTATCTTTCCTTTATGCAAATCTACAAGTGGTTCATTTAATAATTACCTCAAAGGCTGCAATATGATACTCATGCACAAGTCACCATATGCATAAGTGGTCCAGACTACATCGAAAAAAGAGTGAGTCAATGGTAGTGACAAAGAAACCGTGTTGTAGAAAGCAATCAGCCGGAGACTAATAAGCATTCACCTGATAAATAATAAACGCACTAAGATAAAGATTTACTTAAGATTTATTTAGAAATTCTTAAAATTAGTAATTTACGTTTGCCCACCCTCGAAAGAGAAAAAAAGGCTTAATGAAACCATAAATGGCAGCAGTAGCGTTGGTAGGTAGTTAAGCTATTTTACAGATAATAGAACTTGTGTTGATTAATTGTTTAGTGACGTAATATCTACATTAAATAAAATTTACTAAAAACAAATTTCGAATAAATTAAGAAAATCGATTTTAAAAATGTCTGGCCGCATCTTGAAAACAGATATTTCATTTAGTTAAGTTAACAAAAAAAAAAAAAAAACGAAAACAATTGGCCAAGAAACTATTTAGTACTTTTTACGTATTTCTTTGTTATCAAAACAATTTTAATTGAACTTAATCAGAAAATCTTCATCAAGCACACGATAAATTTCGGAATTTCTATTTTGCGAGTAAAATTTGAATTTGTGTGTGTGTTTTTTTTTTATTGCACTGCACTGCGACTAATGTTCATTGCTCGTTTCAATCATTTGATTAGTTGTCAAGAGCAAGATATTGGACATAATCGAAATGTGTTTCGATAAGATTTCACTATCTAATTTTAAGTTAATAAAAAGCCAAATAGAATCTGATGGAAAGATCATTTGAACAAAGAAAGTATCAGAGATGAAAGTTCTTTTAACGTTTGTCGGCTTAGCTATTTTAGCTTCCGGGTGGTCACAGGATTCTGTTGGTAAAAATTGAATATTTACAATTTTAATTAATAGTTAAATAAAAAGTGAAATTAACAAAATTTCTAATTCACTAGCACCCAAAGGACTTAATGAGCAAATTGCGCAGGCATTAGAAAATGCGAAGAAACAAATGCCATGTGGCTTTCCAGAACAAGGAATACCACCACTGGTTCCATTTAAGAAAGAATATGTCGAGCTTCAGTATGAGCATGCTCTTTTCAGGTTCGAAAATTTTGAATATATTTTTAACTAACATTTTTTTTTTTACTAATTTTTGTTTTATTATTTTTCATTTTTTAGTATTCTGGGTAACGTTTTTGATCTTCGCGTCAATGGATTGGACGATTTCAAAACTATGGGAGTAACTTTAAGTATTCTCACATTAAAAGGAACTTTCGACATAAATTTCAACAAAATCAGTGCCTTTGGTGATTATGCCTTGAACTTCTTTCCTCTAAAATTTTTTAGAATCACCGGAAAAGGAGGTCTTGATATCGAACTTAAAGATTTACGAATTAAGGGAGACTTTAAGATGGCAGGAAAGGGTAATGGACTTGAAATTAGGACATTAAATGTTGTTACAGTATTAGGTGATATCAAGTCGAATATTAGTGGACTTCTTGGTGGTGGAAAACTAGCCGGAAGACTAGCCAATCGTACAATTGAGAAATTTGTAAAATTCTTTATAAAAACTCAAACTGATTTTATTACTAACAAAATTCGAGAAATAATAGTACCAAATGTTAATGAAGTACTCGGAAAATATTCGATTAAGGACATCTTGGAAATTATATCGTCTGCTCAAAAGCCTCCTAATTGTATACCACCAGAAAGCAAATTGCTCCAGTTGTTGGAAATGTTGGAAGTTTAAAAAAGAAATTATTAAAATATAATTGATTTTATTAATTTATCTTTTTGATCTGTGATTTTATGATATTTGTATGTGAAGTGTCCGAAACGATTATATAAATTTGCAAATTGTCAAGTTTAAGTTCATTATAGTTCAAGAACTGCTTCTGCTGGTATAAATGGTTTTAAAAGCTTTTGTAAGATTTCATTTACTTTATCACAATAATTGTTTGCAATCAGATGTGTATTCGATCAATGAATAAAGTGGAATTTACATTTTTTCGTAATTATATTTATTTATGTATTATTTCTTTAACTGTTTGCAGCATTCGAATGGAAATTGAAAAAGTTAATTCGCTGCGTAAGAAATCATTATTTATTTCTCAAATCTCTAAACAACTTGGTTGAAAAATAATTTAAAGAAAAAAATCTATTTTAACTAGTTAAAAAAAAAGCATGGACAAAAAATGTTTAGCATACTTAAGGGCTTGTTAATATGAAGGCAACATATCGCTTGCGGCAAAGCTCTAATTATTGGCTGCAGCAATATGGACGTTGCTACACACACACTTTCTCTCTCTGAATATCGTACGATAAAATATTGCGCAGTCCTCTTAATTTGGTATGATTCTCCTTAACCTTAACTTTTATTTAAAATGAAGTACTAGTCATCTGTGACGACGTCGAAATTTACTATAATTTATTTATTTATTTTATGTCTACAGACATAAACTCCTACAGACTAAGCGCTAAACAACTTAATATTAAGTTCTTAAGTTCTTCAGTAGGGTCTACGAAAGTACATACTTCATTAAAATTTCTAGAGTAGTGAGCGATGGTTTCATAATGGCCGTAACAAGTTCTATGAGAAGGAATGTATAAAAAATCTCTGGATCGAATATGACACCTGATACCCTAAATTGTAAAGATCCTAAAAACAGTGCAATTACGTTTAATGAAGCCAAACATTTTAAATGCCTTACAAGTGACGTAATCAATGTGCAAAAAGCACTTTAACTTCTTATCAAAAACGATACCAAGATCTTTAATCTTACTAGGCCTCTCTATAGTAATATCTTAAATCAAGTACATATTCAAAAAAGAAAACAGGATTAATTCAACGATAAAAGCTGAAGCTTTTACACTTGCTTAGATTCAGTTCCAAACACATTCAACGAGCACCAAACCACAAATTTATTTAGATCATAATGGAAATGAACTCAATCTGTAAAATCTCTAACTAACAAGACAATTTATAGGTCATCAGCATACAACAGACATTTAGCGAAAGTTTATAAATTTGTCAAATCATTAATATAAATTACAAACAATAGGGGGCCAAAATGGCTGCCTTGAGGCACCCCTGATTTAACTATAAATTTTCGAGATTTAACAGAATTAATTAACAAAATTAGTATAGATGACGTTGACCTGAACACCAATTTTTCATTTTCATTAATACAAAAAAAAATTACACAAAAGCAGGAAAAAATACACAAACTGGAATTTTAAAATAAAACAAGACTCTTTATCCGCTTGCGCGCCATCTACTGTTGTATAGTAAAACTAGAACAACAATTTGCATGAAGGAAGGGGTTTTTTAAAAATTAGTTTGTAATTTCTATTTAAAAGAAAAAAGGTTTTTAGCACAATATATAGAAATATTCTCATTCTAAGTAATAACATAAAAGTGTAAATGAAAACGTATTCAAAAATAAGGAAAATTGAAATTTTTACAGTCTATCGTACTTTTTATAGAAATAAGGCAAAAAATTGTGAAAAATGCTGAGAAATCCGTAGATTTTTGCTTGTTCTAGAGAAACTTAAATTCGTGTCATTTTTAATTGTGTACCGAAATTATTCAAACTGAAACAGGTAAAGCAGAGTTGATCTGCAATCGAGTTAATGAGTTCAAGTTGCTTGTTTTTCGGTTTATTTTTTGTGAAACATCCTGTACTTTCCCCGTCACTTCCTTTTTGTCCATGTATATTTTATAGGAGGAACCTTCAAGACACCAACCTGCTTACTGCTTAATCGCTTACTTATCCTTAGATGTAAATTGGGAAATCTTGAAGATATATACGTAGATATGAAGGATAATAGAAAGAGTTTTGTAAATGCATGTGGTATCAAGACCGGAAAAAAATTTACTTTAAAAAATAGAACGATTTTTGCTTCATAATTAAGACGATATTTTCGAAGATAAATTGCTGTGCTAATTTCGCTGTGGGCTAAATTCAAACCAAACGTCATAAAAGTCTTCTGGTAGTATCAAAGGAATAATTACAGTTATAGTCAGCTCCTGTTTGTAGTGGATTGTTAGAATAATCGTTCCTTACTTTCATAGTTAATTTTATGGTCCCAATAGATTTCGAACGGAAACTGATTAGGTAGTTATTAGTTATTTACAAATAAAAGCGCAACTTCATTTCGGGCAGCATAGTTCTGAATCTACTGGACAACGCTTTCGCCTGAATACTTGGTAGAAATATTCTCAGTTCTCAATTAAGGATCGTATTTCATTGAAGAGCGCTACTCTTATTCAACACTTATTCTATAAAATTGAATTTTAATCCAATTTGATACGTTAATTAATTTTGGTAGAGTAAGACTTGATCGTCGGCAGCTGCCATTAGAAAATTTTTTATTAAATTGGACAGCAATTAACCAGAACATGAGCAAGAATAGCAGGGAGGATTTGGTTATAAACTAGGAAAAAAATTATAGTTTGTGCAAGACCAATTTTGGCCATATTTTAAATGGGTATATCAGCAACCATTCCATTCCCTCCTCATCGTCTAGAAAGCTAAAATTTATATTTTATCAGATTTGGTAGGCATTGAGTCATAGATTACCGGAAAGCTGCTCCTTTTTCATCAGTCTCATAGTCCGTCTATTTGAATATTATATTATATTATTATACGCAAATTTGGATTAAATTTAAATATACTTAAATTCGGTGAATCGACTGCTCGTTGATAAAGTCCTGGTATACGTAAGCCTAATTTTAGCTCTATAAGTCAACATTTTCTCGAGTTATATATCGGACAGATAGATAGGCAGACAGACGGATGGATAGAAAAATCAAAATGCTTTTAATGGGTGTCAAATACTTTTTTCCCTATTTATATAATATATATGTAAAACTTAGTAAATCCTGTGATTTCACTTATAGACTATAAAAAGGAACTTTATGACAGTTACACATGAGAAGAAAGTCGATCAGAGAAGGGTTAATATTTGAAGAAAGATTGCAGTTTAGTGGTTCACGCTGAGAGCAAGAAACTTTCTTCTCTCATTACCAATTCCAATGCCGCTATTGGGCTTTGACATTAAAAGTAGTACAAACATCATAGACATGCCCGTTAAGAATAATATCGCAAAATTCATTGATGTTGTTCCTATGATCTTATCTTGTTTTTATATATTAACCATTCCAGTGGAACAATTGTTTGTGGAGAGTTTAGTACCAGCAATAATTGACAGAGCTTCAATGGGCAATAGCATAATACTAAAGAAAATGAAAAGAAGTATAACTCTTACTTGAAAATGTAACCAAAATTTTGAAGATCTGACCATTGGTCTATTGAAGATTAGACAGTAACACATTCAAAACTGTCTAATCAACATACTCCATGAATCCATTCATTGGGCTGTAGATAATAGACATTTGACTCCAAAGATAATCAATAAAAGATATAGCACTGAACATTATGATATAAACTTATTGATATCATCATGATGCTTCTGGCAATATTAATTTTCATTTCAAACATACAAATTGTTTGATTCACTAATGTGAAACAAATACAAACAAGAAATACTATCAATGTCCTGTCCATCAATAATTACGCATAAAAAATTGCTAAACAATACTGCAAAAGCATATTATACGCAACCTGTGGAAATCTCATGTCAATAACGTTTTGTGTCATTCAATAAACCCTTCACTTTGATGGACATCACTACCATACGGAAGGAATTACAAGTGCTAAAAGAGATTTCTTATAAAATCAAATGCAAAAAGAGACAATGACCTTTGATTTGTCATACCTTTAGCGAGACAAAATAATAAAAATGAACTTTACTCCATGCTTTTTTAATTAGGTGATCGGTATCATCACATGATCTTCAAAATTCTCAAATAGTTCCGTTATCATCTAAAATTAGTAAAGATAAAATTGTCAAAATTTTAAGATTATGTATATAACAGCTTTTTGGTGTCCAAATTCATTTCAGTAGTGATAACTCATTCACTCCTCAGATGTACTTCAATCTCCTTTCCATTATCAATTGTTATTTAAGATCACACATTTTTTATACTTTTTGGTCTGCTATTGAATTGAAAATAAAAAAATAAAACCTTCAACTGATATCGATAGTAAGATAAAATATTTTTTTTTCTCTTGTCTCGTTATATAAAGGTGCCGAACCATGATGTCAAATGGCAAAATGAAGACGTTCTTGGTAGTAACAGTATTAATTTGCGCCACTTGTGTGCCTGCAAGCGGTGCAACAGGTAAAATTTATTCACGGAAAAAATATTTAAATTTATAGTAACTATTAAATTTCCATAGGCGGACGAAATCTAAATGGAAAGTTAGAAAAACTTCTCGAAAAACTTAAAAAGGAAATGCCATGCGGTTTCCCAGATAAACAAATACCACCAATGGCACCCTACTCGAAGGACTATGCCGAATGGAAATATTCAAATATGCTATTATCGTAAGTTTCTGCACAAAATTTATTATTAAAATGAAAATAAACTAAATATAAATTATATTTTCTATTTCTATATTCAAATTTCAGAACTTTGGCTAGCATTATGGATTTTCGTGTAGATGGGTTGAATAAGTTTCGCACTAATGAGGTGAAATTCAGTGTCGCAACACTTAAATCGACCTTTGATTTAAGCTTTCAAGAGCTCCGTTCTCAAGGACATTATGTAAATAACTTGGTAATGATTAAAATTTTAAAGCTTGCCGGAGTAGGGGATGTAGGCTGTGTACTAGAGGATTTAAGAATCAAAGGGAATATTCAACTTGCAGCTAAGGATAAAGGCTTGTACATTAAAAAATTTGAAGTGGTTACAGTTCTTGGTGATTTCAAATCAAATATTACTGGAATTCTTGGTGGTGGAATATTTCAAAAATGGACGAATCGCATCATTGAACGAATTGCATTGTTTTTCATTAAATATCAGTCGAATCTTTTAAGTGAGATAATCTATGATGTTGTTGTACCTTTAGCAAATGATATTCTCAAAGAATATACGATACGTGATCTTTTGGATCTTGTAAATTCTGGTGATAATCCTGTTCAATGTATACCACCGAAACATGTCGACTCCATAATGACAACATAATTATATAATTTTGACATATGCATAATAATAATATAATTAGTGAAAAAGGAAAATTATATCTGAGTTTAAAAAATAAAGTGCACTTCATAACACCTATTTTAAATTTGACTTAATATTGAAATATTAGTGATAGTAAAGGAAAAACCTTTCACAACGAAAATTTGCAAAACTATCTTTTGTAAAGCCTAGTATCGAGTTAGAGTAAAATGTGATATTTCCATATAAATTTTAGCGCCTGCAAAATCCGTAGCAGAAATTTTACTGATGATTTGGCCAGTGCAGTACGGCGTTCTCCGGTAAAACTGAAGGTTTGCACTTTATAAAATAGATGTCGCTATAAATTGTACACAAATTTTACTAGACATTTTAATGGTCGAAAAAAACCATTTTTACATTTCCTATTTCTGTGACAATTTGCATTATCTTTGATCAAAATATAAAAAATAAATTACTTTGTTTTCTCCATATTAACATGCGTCAAAGTTTTACCTGCGATTTTAATGTGAAATGTTTGAGGACTGCGTTAAATTTTACTTTAACCAAGCTCGATACTTCGCTTGAGTAAAAGTAAAAGTTTTGTACACAAATCCGGGTATCATGAGCACTTCAAAAGTAACATTAAAGTATCTGCAATTTAAAAATTATAATAATTGCAGTTCTATTTAATTAAAGCTGTGTGTAATTAATGAAACAATAATTTCTATGCATTTTTTATAAACAAAAAATCACTGGATGAGTAAACTAACAGAAAACCCCTGACGCCATCTATTGGATAACAGATAAGTGAGCACGCTTTCAAATAAGTAGGTAGCTGCTTTAAAAAAAAAGAAACTTGAAATTTGTCTATAATTCTCCATTCACAAACAAACAATTTAGAGATACTGGCATTCGGTAAGCTGACATCCTCAAGCTTTCGAATAGGTTTATTGCTTATTCCGTCATTTCTACGAAGCAAATTCTTGAATTTTTCGTACTTATGCGGCCACAGTAAATTCATCATCTGCATAAAAGAAAAACTACTGAAAGTACTGAAAAAGATTTTAAAAAAGAAAATATTCATAAGCTCAAAGTTCTTCCAACTTTCGAAAAATTATTAACTTTTATGTAAACATGTATGTACAATATATCTACATATAATTTTTTTTTATAAATTATTCTAAATTTGTACGATTTCACGTGAAAAAACTACATGTGTAGATTTTTTGTGGGAATCGTTTATTTTCAGACCCTTTAAATAATCCGCAAATCGTTATTTGTCCCACTTGTACAAATTTATGAACTTTTCCAATGTGGAATGCAAGTGTTATGTAATCTCTTTCTCTCCTTTTCTCTCATGTTTTCAATTAAGTTGCAGTATCATAATGAATTTTTGATATTTGGGATTCCCCTATGCACAGGGAGGAGACAAGAGTTCTACGACTCACTGATTGGAATTCCTATAGGAAAACTATCAGAATGGGGCTAGAGGAGCTTGAAAAAAAAAATACACAGATTGATCATCTGCTCTTACGAGAAAAGCTGTCCTGTAAAACAAAGGGAGGCAACGCTCTTTAACAAGGCAAAAAAACTGGTGCTTGGGGTGAATACTGGATGAGTACAATAATCAAACAGGGTAAAAAGTCTCTCTGGCAGAATCTTCACCTCAATGAAAGTTAAATGGGCCGTCAACTCCTTTAAGCCATTCAAATCGCCTGGAACTGATGTCATCTTTCCAGCCTTACTTCCGCAAGAGATAGAAGACCTTCAAAGCATACTCTAGAGTATATACCAGGAATGTTAAGGTAGAATTTATACTTATGGGGTGAGGGAGGTCCCCTGCACTACTCAAGTCCTACCGTCCTATTAGCCTAACCTCACTTCCATTTTCCAGGCAGAAATACAAGCCATAGAACTCTGCGCTCGGAATTCACAAAAATATGTGTGGAGCCAAATCTTACAGAATATCAAACAGCAAAACCAGCACTTAAAGCGCTACACTCGTTTACCATTGAGTCTGAGATGGTTTTGGACTGTCTTAGTGTCTTGAAGCAACTGACCGAAGTAAACAAGGTAACGCTTATTGGATGCCAGAACACAAAGGTATTAAGGGTAACAAGATTGAGAACCGCCTTACAAAGCAAGGGGGCAGATCGCCGCTTATTGCCTCTGGTCTAGTCTTTGGATACACAAAAAGCCACCTCTTAGCTCAGATTAAGCTTTGGGAGGACTGAATTTACTGAGCATTGCCAACTTAGATATCATCTTAAAAAAATTAAGGGTAAGGTCGATAATACTGTCGCTTCTGTATGGAAGACGATGAAACCGTTGAATACCTCCACGGAACTGTGAAGTTCTGTGGTGCATTCAGCTAAGACAGCGCGAAGAGGCATTCCCACTGCCTGAAGATGTGGCAAAGGTGGCCCCCACGAACAGCATATATTTTGTTAAATACTTGAAGTTTGAATGGGCGCCCTAGGATTTGGTCGCTGTGACTAAATGAGAGGCGGGAGCTCTGTCTACATCCCCTACAAAATAGTAATAATAATATAATGAAGAACCTATTTGTAAATAAAAGGTCAATAACAAATTTAACAAATTTTTCTACAGAATACAATAATAAATGTCAAATTATGTATTTTGTATGGGAGAATTAGGAAAATTCTATTTTTCTGTGGTGTTTCGAAAGGTTTACGTGTAATTTTATTTAAAATGAAAATTTCGGAGCAGTTTACTATAACAGACAGTGAAAACGCGACTGTTTCTCTTAGAAATATGGAAAAAAATGTTCCAAAAAAGTTTGTTAATTTGTGGCAAAATTGTTGACACAATTCAAATAACTATATTTTCCTTAGATAATATTGTGAAAAATATGATGATAATTGTTTTTAAAATAAAAATATATGACGATAATTGTTGTTTTAAGCAAAAATGTGGCAGTTTCAATTAAAAAAGTAGGAAATTGACCCCATTCTATTATGTATAACAACAAGTAAATAAGTATTGACAAAAAAAACTATTCCTTTGGAAATAAAAATATTTAATGTTTTTTACACCTTCCTTGGTGATATAGTTTTTGAATGACAACACTGCACATATAAGTAATCATTGTCTTTAAAATTATTTTATAAAAGCAGTAATATTTCATATAAAATTCAAATCACACAAGAGAACAACTTGTCTAATTCAAAATATTTGAAAAATGTCTTTATAAAACACTCCTTTACTTGAAAATGACAGCTCCATAGTTTGGCACGAAATGACACTCAACATGGCGCATATCCGAAATTAGTGCGCGGCACCTGTCAACAAAAGAACCTACATACGTGTGAAATTTTTACCTGAGCCTTAAAAATTTGTAAAATCTAATCTCGAAACTGTGTTTAGGTAGGTATTTAAATCAGTGTAAATATTATATTTTGGATTATTGAGATATCATTTTTAATTTTAATTTCGACCTGGCAGCTTAGTGGACGTCAAATCAAGGAATGAATCTGTGGAGATTATAGATTTATGAGAGTTTTTCTTAAGATATCCACCAATTCTATTCTATTCATTTCATATAAGAACTCATATTCTATTAATTTAAAAAACGTTAGAGTAAGTAATACCTTAAAAAAAAGTTGACATTTTTTCCAGAAACTAAATAGATTTTAAAAGTTTGAACCATATGCAGTCGCACCAAGATGACTAACTAAGTATGACTGTCGGGCACCATAGATTCGCCATTTTGTGCATCATGTAAATCGAATGAAAAATAAAGTTTCAATTTGCATATAAATTTATTCCATTTAAAATCTTAAAATAAGTATAATTTTCACATTTCTTTCATATTAATTAAGTAAAGGGAATGGATTCATGCATGTAATACCATTTTTCAATGTTATTAGGAAAAGTGGGGTTAAATGATGGAAGTTTCCCAGTGGATATTCGATTTGATTTTTTGAAGTTTTCCATTTCCATATAAAAAAGAAAGTGAAGGAAGATTATTAGAATTTGCATTCCATATTTTAATTTTCCACTAACTCCACTTTTCACACTTCGTTAAGATGCATTCCAAATTTGCCTTCTATTTGAGAAAATTACCATTGCTATAAAACTAATTTCACTTTAGAAATAATAAAAGGATCTCAACTAATCAATTAAAAACGCAAATTATATAGGTATTTCAGTCTTATTTTGCATTTTTTATCGAGAAAAATTTTGGTGGCACTTTGCTGTAATCAATTACCCTGAAAGGAACTTTAAAAACTAACAAATTCAATTTATAAATATGGTAAGAAATTAAAATTGCACTTATTTCAACATTTTAAACGGATCCAGTGGAATAAATTTACATAACTATATATTAACACTTTATTTTTCCCTTTTTAAGAATCGATTCGCATGACGTCACAGCCACTTGACAGCCCGGACAATCATACCTTGTTACTCTGTATACCATGCTTTCTGCATAAAGATAAGGACCAGTTGACTTTTGACATCTCGTAACTCTCCATCCATTGCAATTTCTGTTAACTGCAATTTAATATCTATAATCGGGGCTATATCTTTAAAGTTCGTTCGTCTTTTAGGCTCATTCTAGATTAATAATAATAATAAACAATTAAAACAGCTGATACCCTAGATCAGAGGTCGGCAAAGTGCTGCTTTTTGGCCTCTTAAGTGCGGCTCTGGCACAAATATCCACGGCCAGGCGCGCAAGACGGGCCGAGAGTATGGGCCGGTGATGACTGCGGGTTACGCGACGCCTGGAAAGACTCACGTGTTTCAACCAAAGACAACCTAATAAGAAGGAGGCCGAACAAAATAGGAAATTTTTCGTGTTTTCTAGAAAGAAACAAGTAATGTCATATACTTATGCCTTTTACATGAATGGGGAAAAGAACTTGGCAGTCGCACTATTTCAGTGCGACTGAGACAACGAGTTACAAACAAAAATTGAGAGAAAGTCGGATTACCCGAACGACAAAGCCAAAGATAACCTAATAACAAGATAGGACACGGGAGAGTTTTCCGAGTATTTAACATTTAAAATGTACACAGCGAGAAAAGGAAAGAAAGAAGAAAATGAATTACAAAATAATCAAACTCTTTTAAAAATTTTATGAATAAAGACAAAAAATGTGAATACGCAGATTGCATGCAACGAAACGGAATGGCAAATGATTCCTTTTCGTAAATAAATGAGAAGGGGCGGAGTTTTCAGATTTTACTCTCATAAAATGTTCCTGTGCTCTTGTGAAAACAGGTCTTCTTGAAATATTGACAGAGTTGGTTCCAAAGTTGCTCCTGTAATCCTATGATATTTGAACGCACGTGCTTCTGTTTATATTCGTTGGCCAGTTTTGTTGTTAGTCAAGAGACTGCTAAGGCAGGGAAACCCTACAATGACGGCGAATATATAAAAAGTTGTTTTCTAAAGTCATCCGAAGAACATTCCGGGATTTTAAGAACAAAGCAGATAAATTAAAGAGTTACCATTGTCTGCCAAAACAATGAAAGATAGAACAGGTAAAATGTCTTCGGATATAACCATCCAGCAAATCGAAGATGCAAAATTGGTTTCGGCTTTATCAATAGCACTTGACGAGTCTTGTGGCATAAACGATACAGCGCTAGTTTCTAAAGAAGAACTTTTAGGATTATTGCGACTCAAAGGTCAAACGTGTGGAGAGGATATCGCAAATGCTGTAATGGAGTACATGGATAAGAATCATATCAACAGATGGGGCCAAAAGTATGACCGGCGTAAGAAAAGGGTTTGTTGCTATTTTGAAGGAAAAAAATAACAACGAGATACTTGCATACCATTGCATCATTCGTCAAGAAGCGCTTTGTGCGCAGACATTTCCAGAAGAAATTTGTAAAGTTATTACGATTATCAACTCCATTTTAGTTAAAGCTCTTAATCATTGCCAATTCAAAGAATTTTTAATTGAAATGCTTCATAACAAGGTACGTTGATTATCAAGAGGGAACGTTTTAAACATTTCGCATCCCTATTAGCAGAAATCAAAGTATTTCTTCTTGAGAAATTTGTTCACTATCCAGAACTAACAGACGATCAGTGGATCCAGAACTTTTATTTTACGGTAGACGTTACGTCTCATTTAAATCAGCTTAATCATAAACTACGAAACACAATTTTTTCGATGTTAAAAGAAGTTATGTCATTCGAAAAAAAAATTATCCATTTTTGCTCAAGATTTTCAAAAGGAAACATTGTTTCACTTTTCGAGTCTGCTGAACCATCGCCAAGGAAATAATTCCTCTATTCACAAACACACTACTTTTAAAACAATCTTTTTAAATATGAAGGATGCATTTCTCAGCAGGTTTCAGGAATTTAAAAATAACAGAGCGACTTTAGAATTTGTCAAAAACCCTCTTAATGCTATGAAACAGATTTGAAACTATCTCCTTGTGGCATTGACATTGTTAACTTTGAAATACAACTACTGGATTTAAAAAACAACGAAATATGGAGATCTAAATTTTTGTGTTGATTTGGAAATATTGGAGAAGAACAAATGTGAGCTTAGTTCACAATACAAGTGATCTGCTTTGAAAGACCTGGAGAAGGAAGACATGGTCATATTCAACGACTGGAATAGTTCTCCTGATTCTTATGATCAGCTGAAAAAACTCGAGTTTGCTGTTCTTTCCGTTTTCGGTTCTACATATGCATGCGAACAATCTTTTTCAAGCATGAACTTTATCAAGAGTAAACTGAGAAGTCGTCTTATTGATGAGAACCTGGAATGGTGCCTAAAATCGAGAATAACTTACTCAAACTTTCCATTTCGCATTAAATGTTTGTCAGTTATTGTCGTGATTTAAATTTATGTTTATTTATGATTTAAATTTATGTTTATTTATAAAAACGTATTATTTTTTATCAATGAATAAAATCATTATTAAGTATCAAATCTAGTTTTATTCAGTGTACCCGTAATTTAATGAAGTGCTAAATTATAATAAAGGTTTACTAAATCAATAAACAGGTTTGGGTCTCAAAATGATTTTTAATCGTTGTACTGTACTTGTTTGGCCTTTTGGCTAATAAGTTTGCCGACCACTGCCCCGTATGTAATTTCGTATGGTCACCCATCTGTGCAAATCTTAAATTTTTATGGGGCAACACCAAGAACTGGTCGCCCAATTTAGTCCATTTTTGAAGCTTTTACTATGAGAGCACAGTGTACAATATTTCAGCTCTCTACTATGATGCGGTTTTAATATTATGCGTGGGTTCCAACCCATTTTTCTCTACTAGCATTATTTCTGTGCGTTACAAACGAAATGACAAACTTCGTATACCTTCTGACTTCATCCTCTATTAGCAGAATTCTATGTCCTATTAGAGCATTACCTTTAAACATTATGAGAGATTGCTTTGACATGGGCTTTAACTGAGTGGAAGCTGGCAACAGATCAAGGCAAATTCATAATTGCAGTATTTTTGGATATGAGAAGAACCTCTGAGACGATTGATCGAGCAATCGACTGGCTTACATTGTTCTTTACTCAGATCGCCATTCGCAAGCAACTAAAATTAATGGTGTATATTCGATACAGTAGAGATGTAATAGTTGGTGTTCCTCAAGGGTCAACAATTTTAGCAACGTTGTTGTTTATATTATATAATCAATGATATGGGAAAAGTTTTAAGGTATACACAACTTAGACTATTTGCAGATGATGCGCTGACATTTATAATGGGAGTGAATGTTCCAGAGTATGTAAATAAGCTAAAAGACTAAGGCTGTGTTACAGTTAAAGACGAACAAGAAGAAATTAAATATAAATAAAACGAAGTGCATATGTATTAATATAGATATAGACTTGTGCATGGAAATGGATAATAATGTCCAAAATGTTCGAAAATTGTCTACTTGCAAGAAAAAATTCGGCTTAAAACCGAAAATATTAGGCCAGAAATAATACGAATTCCCTTTTAATATCGATTTCCTTTGAGGGGAGAGTACCTACGTTGGATTTAAAAGTTTACACCACAGTTTCAATAGCTTTATACAATTTCACCCAATACATATAATTCGCTTTGTGTGATTTTATACCTCCCCGATCCATAAATAATTTAAATTAATTCCAATTCTGTTTATTATCCCGATCGGAAATTTCAAAATCTTTAACGTAAAAAAACAGTAATAGCATCATATCTCTGCTCGGTTTTTACATATCCATATGCAACATATGTACATACATACATATAACGTCAGCTATTCCAAATATCAAATTTTATTCCCGTATCCTCCCAGTGGATTTTCTGCTAATTTGATTTTTCCAACAATGAACTGAGTAACTCACGACAGGTAACAAAAAGTAAAAAAAAAAAAAAAACACCGCCTATCTCCATACATAGCACTAACTATGTACGCTAATATGATTGGCACCATCCATTGAGAGTTTTCATTGGAACTAATTACGAATTCAAAACGGTTGCACCGGCCGTGTTTATGTGCGTTGTGTAGCGGATGTATGAATTATTGTTCGCGAGTCCACTGAACTGTGCGTCAGTACTTTGATATGGGCACCTACATGAGCTACATCCGATTCATAACTATCTACATACATAGTATGTAGAGGTACTATATCCAGGTATACACTTTTTGCCGCTGCAATCTATTGTTTTTGTTACTCTTCTCCTTCCCCTTGTAAAGTTTTTCATGATTGCATGTAAATAAAAATAATTTGGGTACAAAATTAATTTAATATACCGTTAATTAATGCCTTCGGTCATCCCTTATTGTAGGTATAGGTATGCTCGAAAAAAAAGAAGTGTGTTCCTCCTGAAAGATTTAATGAGGGAAATTCACTGATTAGAGAGGCAGTGACGGATAACGAGATAAATTCTCATACTAATTGCAGAGCTCAGAGGTTTTCAATGCAAGGCAGCATTCTAGGGGATGATTCAGGAGGTCATTAAATCGGCCAACATTATTAGAAAGGATTAAAAAAAATTTAATTAACCTACATATGTATGTATGTGTATAAACACTTTTTCTGCTTCTGGCGTTAAAGTAAATTATCTTTCGTTACAAAATTAGATGGCCAAACTCTGGGATTTTCATATTCAGAACAAAAAAGTTAGGTTATGATTAGTATTTTTTGATAAAACTAAGATTGTTGCAGCATAATTAAATTAGACTAATTAAAGCTGAATTTATTAACTTTGTAATGTTTTTAACTTGACTTTGACGTAATTTAAAATAATTTTCTTACTGTAGACACTGAACTCAAAATTCTATTACAATTGGATCATCAAAAATAGATGACAGCTATATTTTATTGTTGTAATTGTAAATCCTAAGAACCGCCTGTGAGGCTTTCAGCAACATGCTCACTGAAAGGTTCACCAATATATCTGTCACTCTCTAGAGCGGATATATGTATATAGGGGAGTCGAAGAAATTACCACCGCGCTAATCCAATTCTTTGAGTATTCAAGCCCGATTAGGAGGGCAGATTTGAACTCTGCCCCCCCCCCCCCATTTTGGTTGACGCGCAAGCTAAAGAATCAACGCCAAATTATGTGCAGGCTATACAACAAAACCAAAAGATCAAATGTCGCAAACGAATGGTTAGTCTACCAAAATGTTTTCCGCCATTATAAATATATAATTCGGAAATTTAAAAGAAAGTGATGGTAACTCTTCTGCGAAAACGTAGACGGGGCTAATGAGATGTCAAGACTAAAGAAATTCATATCCAAGATACCAATTCAACCCGAACTCCTCACAGATAGTAACGGAGTGCGGGCCACCTACTTTATGGAATCGTTGGAAATCTTGCTAGATGAACACTTGCCTGATGGTCCTGACGAGGGCGTCTCATCTCTGTGTATCGAAACCTCTCGTAATTAAAGCATTTCCGGGGGCGGAGAGGTTGCCTTCATCACGGACGAATCGCTCAAATGGGCAGTTGACTCTTTCAAACCTTTCAAATCCCCGGCCAAGGATGGCATTTTCCAAGCCCTCTGAAGCCGGGTGACCTTCTGATTAGCAATCTAACCCTTCTCTGTAGGGCATTCATCAAAATAGGCTATACACCGAAGTTGTGGCAAGAAGTCCGTGTTGTGTTTAACCAAAGGCAGGTAGGGTAGATTACTCAACTACCAAAGCATATACACCTATAAGCTTGACTTCTTTCTTATTTAAATCCTTAGAACGCACCTATGAGTGGGAGCTGAGACGCTCCATTTCCAAAAACAGACTGTCACAGCATCAAAATGCGTACTTAAAGGAAAAGTCTGTTGAGACGGCCCTCCACGAGGTGACTCACTCAATTGAGAAAGGCTTCCTCTTTAGACAATCATCGATGTAGAAGGCGTATTTAATAATGGTCTTCTGCATAAGTTTACGGAAATGGTAACAAAACATGGAGTGAACCGATCTCTAAAAAATAGGACTGCACACATGTTGTATAATAGAACTGTCTTTGCTGATTTGGGCGGAGTAAGCAGAGTTAAAAGAGTTCACAGGGGCACACCTTTATGTGGTATCCTATCACCTCTTTTATGGGTGCTCATCATGGACGATCTCTTGCTAACAATTACCCGGATGCGTTACAAGCAGTATGTTACGTGGATGACTTGACAATCTTAGTCACCGAGAGCTATGATCAACGCCATAACAATGCCAAAACAACAACGAACTTTGAAATTAATCATTGAATAAATAACTAATAAGGAAACGGCATATCGGGTGAAAACCTAAGCCACTCGGCGAAATGTATTAGTGTGCTGTGTTTGTATTCGTTTCATCAAGGCAGTAATGAAATCGAGACATTTTGAAGAGGACATTTTTTATAATCCACATTCCTATGTAAAATAAACATATTTAGCTCCCCCTTATTTTCAGATAATATTTCTTGGTGTTGCCTTTGTATGACTGACATAATTTAGGCAGCAATTACAATTCAATTGTCAAAAAACAAACCGGCATTGGAAAATGTCAAATTTGTTGGCATGGCTGTTTATTTTTATAAATATTTCACTTTTATTTTGCTTGAAACATTATAAATAATTATTACTTGAAGAATGCTTTCCCACGACAATAACGCCGTTAGTTCCTGCAGCACAGCACAGGGCACTTCATTACGATAATTTAAGACTCGGGAGTCTCGATTATATAAAATATCGTTCACAAAAGAATATTTCACAATTATGTTACAGCACTATTAAGTAAAAATCACGTTTAAATATTTATTTACCACAATATCGCTAATTCAACAAATCCGCACTTCTTTTCATAAAATATGAAATGTCAGAAATGTTGAACTGAAGCACAACACAATAGGCAGTAGGCCTCTTGTCACCCCCCCCCCACAATCATAGGTCATACTGTCATTGAATTGCTTAAATACGTGCACTGTATTCGCACTGTACCCCGCTTCTTTGATAGTTATTTATTGAATGAAATTAATATATCAAAATTACATAGCAACGCCAAATCAACAAACAAGTAAGGAACTGTCGATGTCAAAGTAAAAATTTGAAAAAGGAGACATCATGAAATTTGCAAAAAATACCTCTTGTTTTTTGTTAGCATTCATAAAAAATATTAAATCATAAAATAACATTAACACATGTTAGTTATGATAAAAAGAAGTATGGAGCTTTTTCCACGCCATCTATATGTTAGTAGTTCGAAATTCCAGTTTGTAAGCTTTCGTAAATGGCAGCGTGAAAATAGAATATCTAGTGATTGCGAAAATGTTTCCTTGTTATAATGTCAGATGGCTCCACTTGTACCATTTTTAACAGTTTTGCTCACACTTCAATAAAAGCAAAGCTGTGTAACTGAAGTATATATTGACAAGGGTTTCAAGGGATAAGCCGTAAGAGCACAGCCAAACTAAAAACATACAAAGGCTGGGAAGTAGACAACTCCTCGATAGAATATAAAATCCACGATGGCTGGACCTGATGTAGGGAAGGACGCAATTATTTCTTAGAAATTTTCTGGCAATAATATGTCTTAGAATTGCTATGCATTATTGGAAGCCGACAAGGGTTGTTTGGGCCACTAACAATTTTTATGAGCACAGACGCGTAGATGAGCAATAAGCATTCATTTATCGTTAGAAAGGAAATGTATAGAAGATATTTCGGCAGAATTTTTATTCAGTCTGGTGGCTGACTAGTGTTATTTTCAGATACAATGTGTGCCGCTGTTGGCTTCCAAAAATCCATTAAATTATTAAGAAAAAAATTCCAGTAAATTTCTAAAATTTCGGCCTTCACTACATTAGTCGGGCCATCGTTTATTTTATATTGGAGCGAGGCATTGCTCGCTTATCTTTGCTTACGTCTGCGCCTCTACAATACAACAAGATACTAAGTCACACTACGTTTCGCTATCAGTATATAGTTCTTCTATATACAAAAGGATATAACCTATTTTCATGCAGGTCCAGTCTGGCCTACTCTGAGCCAGACAGAGATGGCCATATGCAGTACTGCGTGCGAACAAAAGGATGCCAGTTGCTACTCTACGCTACTCTACTCCACTCTGCATTGTGAATGTGACATTAAAGTTATTTTGATTTTTGCATTTCTGTCCGTCCATCCATCTGCTTGTCCTCACGATAACTCGGTAACGAGCTTACTTATAGACCTGAAATTTTTCACACGGACTTTTTAAAAAAAAATTAGATTTAAGTTCGAAATTGGTACAAATCGGGTAACTCCTTCGTAGAGTTGCCATACAAAAGTTTTCATTTCTTTACTATACATTTGAGCACTGCCTCAGAACGCATCGACGTAGAATTTTAGCTGCATTTTGTACACGGCGTTTTCATAAAAAATGTAAATACAATTTCAAAAATGAAAAAAAAATCGGACAATCCCTTCTTGGTGTTGCCATACAAAAATTTACGTTTTTACGTATATTGTAAAAACAATCAGTCCTAGATGTTTTTGTTGTACTAAAACGGTCTTCACAATATAAAATCCTATGAAACTGGTTTAATTATTTTTACTGTCCGGCAAATCATTCTAAAAAATAGATAGGAAAAACCACTTTAACACAGAAGGTTGTCCATTCGAAATTACATACAGGCAATCATCTTTCTTCCTTGTTTTGAGGCGTAACCTTATCCTCCTCTCATGTGTTAAAAGTGTCGTGATTTTACGATGAAAGGAAATTTTCAAAAAAATCTAGAATTCTAGAATATAGCAACCGATTTTTGTGATCCATCTATCAAATGATGCAAGTTTTTTATGTTTGTTGAAAAAATTCAGCAACACCCGAATGAAAAAAGATTTGTTAATAATTCGAAAAAAATATTGAGGATCGCTTCCACTTTTTCTATATATATATAGTTTTTTTAACCCTTGCTTAGTTATTAATCTAAGGAATTTATTTTTTTTCTATGAGAGAAAAGGCAGCTCCAAGCTTTATCCAAGTAAGTATGTGACTAAAATTCTGGATATAGTCGGATTGGATTTGAAGATATTAAATTCTATAGAAACGGTGTACCAAAACTCAGGTAGTATGGGAGCATTTCATTGAAGGGAATGTTTTGCTATTTCTTCTATTGAAGATCACAAGCACTCTTATAACCGGGCTGGAATCGCACATTTCGAAAGAATAAATGTCAAAATTATGCATTATAGGTAATCAAACGGCACATGTCATTATCATTAATACCAAATAAAAGTGAATTGATTTTGATTTTAAAGACAGTCCAATCTGTTGGTGATAATGAGATAATATAAGTGGCATGACAAATTGTTGATACTTGCCTGGCTATGTGCTGATCAAAAAGATCGAGAAGTTTTCTTTTAAGTTATGATATATTCAAAAAGCTTAACAGTAAGCTACAAAGTATGAATCCAGATTCATGTAGGTATTTAACATGCAGATTAATTTCATCAAAAAATTAAAATATCATGCTATACTTATGTACTAAATATATGGGGATTTGAACTATTATATACACTACAGAAGCTAAAAAACTTCACATTTTTACAAATTACTACAAAAATTAACCAAATCATTTCTGAGATAGACGCAGCAATAATTTTTCCTTTACGATTTGTTTTTGTTTCATAAGTGGCCACATCGGGACCAAGGCAGCAGGTATTTACTACAATTTCTTAATAAATAATAGATAGGCTCTCATAAACGAATATCTTATTTGTAGATGATCCAACAAAACAAAGTTCACTTGAACTTTTTTTTCATTACCGTAAAAGTAATCGCTTTTAATGAAAATTTGCCAATAGCTGACGGTCCTTTGCAATCACGGGAGCTATGTGATCTAAAAACAATAGGAGCTAACCCTGGATGGAGCTGTGGAGATCGAGCGATAAGACCTTTCTTTAGAGATCGCTTATTTTAGGACCAAGATTTTCCTAAAGCGAGTTCAGGCTATTATCAATTTTGTTTATCCAATGGCACCGTCAATTTCATTTCATTTTAAAAAGTGCAAATCAATGGTTTTTTTTGCAGAATTATTAAATCACCTACGCTGCTATAAGAACACCCATTAAAGGGACATAGCACATGCCATGAAGATAGTTTTTCCAAACTCCCACTAAAAGCCTTATATTAGTTAATTTCTATGAGCGGCTAATTGACTGACATCGCATTATAAATATTTTTCTACTATTCTGTTCCTTTAAAAAAAATAATCGTTTTCTTTAAATTCGTAGTTTTGTATTACCTACAATGCACCTCTAATTCAAAATCAAACACTCACCCTTAATAGATCACTTATTTTATCAAAGTACACTTCAAGCTGTGTCCAGCAAACAACGCATCATAATCGGACTTCACAAGCAGATCTCATTGACAAAATTTCACAAGGAGAAATATTTACACAACTTGAATGACACATTTCCAAGAGTCTCTAACACCTGTACGATATGTATGAACAACATCAAAGCTGGAATACCTAATCTGGTTACAATGCAGCGGCCCATCTACTTACAGTAAACAAAAATGTAAGGGTCAAGATGTGTTAATTACGTTAACAAACACAGAAATCCTAAAGGGTCTACAAAGATGACACAAAATCTGGTGAGATAGGAATTATTTATATTTGCTATTCCATTTTCTACCAAGCCGATTAGCCATAGCCATTGCCTTGCCTACCTGCATTCAATTTTCTTATACCTACAAATCGAAATTTCCGGAAACTCTACAGAAGACGGTGCAGTAAAAATGTTGTCAGCATTCATAGGTAATCAAGAAACATATGACGCACCGTCACCTTTTTCTAGGTAATAATTTTGTTCTATTGGTCATTGAAAACAGGTATATAACGTTTCTTGTTCGTTATCCTATTGTGCCCCTGTGAAAGGATCTCCAGTTGAGGAAAAGTATGTCCTTAAATAAGAGCAAAATTTTTGAACATAGACCGTACTTATATTAGGTAAAGTACCCACGTCTCTATTTGCAGTATTTTGGTTTTTTTTTATATATACATAAACCTTAAGTGCGCATGCGCGTGTATATTATGTATACTAACAGATGTTCGATGGTTTTATGCCTATGTGAAGTCAACCGGTCATGAGCAGATGTTTATTTTATAAAGAATTTATGGAAATTTTTCATTTAATTAGAAATGAAATTTTGAAACTTTGTGTACCTATGTTTTCTGTTGAGGATAAAACAATACTCAATTATTAATTATAATTCTTTATTCCAAATAACTAAATATAAGTAATACCACAAATAAGTAAATATACAGATAACGAATCGAATAGGAAAATTGAAAACCAGAAGTCAGATACATGTTGCGAGTGAATTAAAAGAACTTGCAACATCTCGCTTGAATATAAATTCGATGATGTCGGGACTTTATGTACCTAGGAACTCTAGGAAGACCTCAATTCCTTCAATTTACTGGAAATTTGTTCTTCAGAAGTTTTATGCATTATTAGAGGCTGACAACGGCAGGAGAAATGAATGCGTATTGGCAATTGGCACAAAAGGCACAATGCTCTAATGTGCACTGAACTGAGTGACCGAGGGCAAGATTTTCTGCTCTACCTTTTTCGAAGGAGTAACTTGTCGATTTCGATGGGACTTCGGTGCAACACCAGTATTGCACTTTTTCCAGCAGTGCCACACTGAAAATGTTCGATGGGACAATTTTTATAGCAGAAGTGCAACACAAGTTTTGCACTCACTTCCCCTACTTTGCACCGGATATTTTGTCGATGTTACAAATGCATATTCAAGTTGAATTGTCATCTGCTCTGTCAAAGTGTACTGTCGCGATTATTTGTGAAATTTTGGAGTTAAATGAACTAAAAAATTTTATTTGGATAATTGGCATAAATTAAGAAGAACTTTGTTTCTATATATCAATAAAGAGCATTTATTACGGTTGACAGTTCCATGTATATAATACGTGTGTCCACAAATACAAGGAATATGACAGAAATATGTTCGATGGACTTTAGTGCTCCCAGTTTTCCTCTGCCAGAAAAAAATGCAACACTCAAATGGTCCCATCGAAATCGATTAGAGCAGACATTTGACAACTGTAAACTATATTGACAGTTCTGAAAACAATTCAAATAACTTCGGATTTTATGGGAAAAAAATACAAATTCAGGGGAGGTTTTAACTGGTGAGTGTTCAACAAATACGGCAAATAGGTTGAAAACTGGTAATAATGATCTCTTGTTTTCATTTTATATAAAACTAATTTTAATATTGTATAACTTTAGATAAGAAATTTTATACTGAGATGATGACGAGATCGTTTGGATTGACGGATTCGGATGCTCCTGCTGATGAAAATACGGACGACTTCCCTCCGTTAGGAGGTATTCAGCAGGCAAGCACGCAAAGTAGTAGACCAATAACCAGCAATGCATGAACAAGCTCAGCACATGTTGAGTACACAGGTAAGTGCTTAAAATGCAAAATGTGGAATTTTTAAAATATATGTTCGACATAAAGCAGCCATGGAAAGTACTGCAGAAACTGGTTATGCCTATGGCAATGCTATTTGGCTTGAGAGCCAAAGTAAGCTATTAATAGCTGCGTACACAGAGTTCAAACCAAAGTTGGGAAAGACTATGCAGGTGAAAACTAAGAAAAAAATGAGGAACTTAATCGCTCAAAAGTTAAAACAGAATGGTCACCATTTCACGCCCGTCCGAATCGAAAGTAAATGGAAAAGCCTTGAAAGGGGTTTCAAAAGGAAAACCAGTCATAACAAAAAAAACTGGACGAGACAAAGCGACCTGCAGTTTTGACAATTAATTTATTTGTGCTTTGTGTGTATCTTTAACTAAAATGACTTTTTTTATGGAGCATATTGATGTGATGTACAACAGCCCTGCTGTTTTTTCGCCTAGCGCCTTAGGCGCTCAAGGTTATATCCAAACTAGGAAGCAAATTGTAAAAAGAGCTGGTGTAAGCGTTCAACCAGGTATAACTAATGTTATTAATTCATAATCGTACTTACTTCCATTTTTTATTGATAGATTTGCCTGAAGAACAAGATATCACTGTTACTCCTGACTTTGCGCCATTAGACGAAACAGCGAATAATTGTGCACTAGGAGTTATTCCAGCTCCACGCCAGTAAAGGGCACGAGAAGCTTAACTGTTGCCAAACAGATTCTCGAATGAAGGGTGCAAAGAGCCGAAGAATTTAAATTAAAGGAAGCAAGGGTGGAAGCAAGGGAAGAACGGGCAGACGTTTCGATCCGATTTGATCCAACCAATTTCGATCCAAACGGATGCATGAGCACAATTGTTCCGTTCGGTTTCAAACACTTCACTTTAAAATTTTGCCAGATTTTGTCTTTCTTCCATGAAAACATTCTTTTTTTGTCATATAATCCATGTCTTTTTTATTTGCTCAGCAAAAGCCTTCTCATGCATCGTTGAGTACAAAGAAATCTTTACAGATGATTTTTCTAGGTTATGTCATCCGTAAAAGTTTAAATTTGCTCAAAGTTCTACGTTTCGATTCGATCCATTTCGATCCACTTCGGTGTAATGTGTCCAATTGCACGTATTTCTCATATAAGCAAATTTGACATTTGTACGAATCGGATCGAAACGGCAGTGGAATTGTGTTTCACCCTTAAGGCAGAATATAGAGAGAGAAAAGCAAGTGCATATGAGGAGAGGACGCAACAAATGACAAGGAAAAATGACACACCGCAAGGATTTTTGAATAATTTCCAAAATAAAAACACGTGATTAAATGTTGTGTATTTATTTTTTATTCGTTGCTGCATTCAGTTGTGCACAAAGTTGGTTTCGTCTGGTGATATTAGGTGGTATACTGCTGTCAGGACATGCTGCCTTCTGTTCATTATTTTCCTCAGGTGGCTGTGCAAATATTTCCACTGTAGCAAAGTTGTCATCACATAGATTATGCAACACAACACATATGCTCGTACAAAATGGCACAATTTTGTATGTCCTGTTAGTTTGCAATAATATAATTGCCTGAACCTCTGTTTGAGCAAACCAAAATTATGTTCAATGATAACTCTTCCGGAGGTTAATTTTCGATTGACATTTTTTTGTTGTGAAGTCAAATGACCATTATCCTTGAATGGTATGATTATGAAATCGGAACATGTATAAGCAGAGTCCGGGAAATCTCACAGATTCCTTGCAACTGGATACTGACAATATTTTTCCGGTCAATATAGGAATCCTTAAAACCTTTTGGCGGATCAATCCTGATGTGCGTTCCACCTATGGCACCTATATGACCAGAATAAATACCTTAACGAAAATCTAATACAATAATTAGATACCTACATTAAATCGATCCGCAATATCCCTAAACGAGCACGCTTCATGACCGGCAAACCATAAAAATAACGCGATATGCACTTGTGAACTGAAAGCCTTGGTGCTTTCTAAGGCCTTAAATTCTTTCGAATTTAAAAAGTTTTTGCACAAATTTTCAAAAATGGTGCGACTCACTCGAAAATGTGTAATGAATTCTTGTTCCGTATAAGTTGGAACAACCTCTGCCAAATATTTGTCGATGTAGAGTCTTTCATTCTTACACAAACATAAGGTTACAGTATCATCGCAATCACTGTCGTCACTACTAACATCAAATTCTGCTGATAAACTTAAAAAACTGTCCGATTCCAAAGATATCAATGTCTTCGGAAAATGCAAATTCCGCTAGCTCTAAATCCACGATCACCAATAATTAATTTTTAATTAAGAACGCACAACACATTTCTATTTCAAAAGTAGGTTTGTTCGATGAAAACACTGTGTGTAGTAGAACTACTGTAAATTTTTCTCTACGATTTTAAATTTATAGTGCCAAATTTTTAAATGTATTACTTCTTTTTGTATTTTCTTACCTCTCCCTCAGGAAGTAAATTGTGTGCAAACCGAATTGGATTACCTACTGTGTTGATAAATTCTGACAGTTCTACTTGACAGCTCTCAGAAAATTTCAGGAAAGTGTGTTTAATGAGCTTTCTGCTCCTTTTTGCTCATTTCTGCTCTTTTTAAGTTTTTAAGTTGAGCTGCTCTGCTCTGCTCTGAAGTTCATTAAACAGACCTAAAGTATTATATCTGAAAAGACCTCCAATCGCCCGGCCACAAAAAAAAAATTTGTCACCCTTCTCCTCACCAGACGACCCCACTAATTGATCTTAGCAGACAATCGCTCAGGCTGTTTGTTAACAAACAATCACTGGATATGGAATTTTCCGTTATTTTTTCAAGAATATAGGAAATCCAACAGCGAATTGTATCCACTGTTCGAAGAGAGACAAAACCTCGAAGTAAGTCTATTATGTGAGTTTCCCGCAGTTACAAATCACTGGCGAAAAATTTCCACATAGTAAAATAACGCGAAATAACGCGGTGTTTTACTTGAAAATCACACGTTTATTTCGGGGAGTTATATAGAAATAAACCTCTCTGATAGGCATGGTACAGGGTATAAAAAGTATTCTCATTAAATTTTGACACATGTGCTGTGACGTAATCTCGTCCAATAATGTATATACATTTCTATTGAAAAGACAGAGTTAGGATAGGAGAGAGGGTATTGCGTTCTCTGTACTGTTCTTTCCTTTACATTGCATGACATTTGGTGCACTGATGGTGGAACGTGGCTTGTAATGAGAATAGCTTGTATTCTCTGTACCGTGCTGTTAGGCAAATCAAAAATTCATTAACCAATCGTATTATGACGCGTCCATTTCAAATCTATCCGTTGGAGCTTGCTTAATTCAAAGCTGACATTTTCTGACATATACGCTGTTGAAATTCTTAACTGACGATATGCAGCCTCATTTAACCAGCATAGCATGGAAATACTAGGCACAAATTAGGCACACAATTAAGCTCAGTAATTCATTTATTTAAATAAAAACTTAACAAAAGTCATACATAATATGTAGTATTCAATAATTCAGCGACTAAACCATTTCATTTTACCATTCCTAAAAATTTTAAATATACCGCCAAAACATTTACTGTCTTTACTGTACTAAGCTTTGGATTTTTCTGTAGATATAAAAAATCGATTTTTGGTAAGAAATATTGAATATTCTCGCATAATATGTTTATATTATAAAGGACTGTTAATACAAAGCTTATAAAATGGTTTTCGCTGCTAATGTAATTAATTTGAAGAAATGCCGAAAAATACCGATTTTCACTTATATAAATAAAACCGCTGCAATTATTTCCTTTAGTTACACAACGAGAACAATCAGCAACATGTGTATTGTGTATGTACTGTTCGATTCTAGCCTTGTTGCTGGCTTGACTTGCCGCCGCATTCATTTCAGTTGCGTCGTATTTTCTTAGCGCTTTGATTTGCTTCTGTCTGATTTGAGGTTTATTTCATCTAAGCCGAGTCACTTTTTAGGAGACACCACGAGCACGACAACAGATTCCGTCCCGTCCGTTATTCCTAGAATCATGCCGTGTCGTGACCATGGCACAGCAGTCCATCTAGGTCCATTCCAGATACTAGATACATAGTCTATATTGGAGACGTAGTGCGAGGGTTATATGGGAGAGTGCGATAAATGTTGCTGGTCCTACCTTCGCTTGCTCACGTCCATTTGTATTATTTATTGCGAATTGATACCAAAAAAGCTTGTTGATCTCAGTGCTGCCATACATCATATTTATTTTTAAGCGTTTTTGTTTTTTTTTTTGTAAAAAATAATTAATAAACATGAACATTTATTTATTTGAGTACCCCTGCCAAAGGCACGCATAGCGCTGGGCACATCTTAGAAAGTTACTTAGTAGATTTACATATTGGCAAAACAAATAATAAAATAATACGAATAACATTAGTCTTAATATATAGTACAGTATAAAATATAGAATAAAAAATATAACAAGATAGAAGTAGTAGCTTAATGTACAGCACAGTACAGTACAATATAGCATAGTCCAGTGAAAAGTGCATCTGGCAAATAGACCTGCATAGCTTAAAAAATAAAATAAGACAAGATAAAGGTGCAGCACAGATAGTTGAAGCTTCTGAATGATGGATATCTGGTAACCAATCCAAGCCCGGGACCGGAGGCTGTAAGGCAACTGAATTTTAAATTAATGAAAATTGGTGACAATATTGACACAGAGATTAGTGATAGTATGGAAGGCAGAAGGCCATTAGATAGCTGCTGTCAGGAAGTCCAGAGCTTCAGACTTAAATGAATTTAGTGAGGCACTGCGTCTAGCCTCATCAGACATACGGTTCCAATATACGGCTCCACTCAGGAACACAGTTTTCCCACCGAACTGCGTACGAACCCTGGGAAGGACAATTCTGTGGTTGTTCAGGGCGCTCCAAGCGAAACGTATAGTAATCTAGTTTGGTAGTAGACCGTGTCTGGCCTTGAATATCAACTTTAGGGTGTTAAATTCGTACATGTTAGCAAGTGGACAAGGAAGAAGCAACGCAAGAAACTGTGTGGGAACATGTGAACCTCGTTTGAAACCGAAGACATATCAAGCGCAGGCCTTGAACGCACGGATTAATTTAAACAGATTACCGATGGAGATTGGGAAAAGGACTACATCAGCGTAGAAAAAAAGCGGTAGAATCAGAGCCGAGAAGAGCCTTGTGCGGGTGAGCAGATCAATATGCTGGGAAGCAGCATAGAGCGAATGCAAACTATAGTATACCCTAGAACAAATTTTGTTTATCTGAGGCTCCCAGGTGAGGCCTGAGTCCATGAGGAGGCCGAGATTTAAGATCGGCTTGGTTGAGAGTGTAACGGTATGGCCTAGAAGATGAATATTTGGCAGATCAAAAGATAAGTTGGTGATGTTTCTGAGCCGAATTGAATATACGATGGCCTGAGTCTTGGAGGGATTGAGGGACAGACTGTTGTTAGCAGACCACTCCGCAATCCCGGCCAGAGTTGAGTTAATAGTTTCCGCAGCCTCGCTGATATTGTCCGCGGGTGCACCGAGTATATCTGGAGATCGTCTGCATATACGTGGAAACGCACTCTGTTCAGAACTGCACTGACATCATCTATGAAGAGCGAAAACAAGATTGGGGCCAGCACCGCTCCCTGTGGCACTCCATCAGATACCGATCTCATCGCAGAGTAAGAGTCATTGCACTTTACCATGAATTACCTTTGCCTTAGATAGCATTTGATCAATGCACACGCAGATGCTGAGAACTCAAAACGTGTACGTAGCTTACAAATAAGAATCCAAGAAGAATAGTAGTCAGACAAGGTAACAACCGATATTCAGCGCCTATGGGCGAAAGCGATATTCTTCAGTATTCAAGAAGAAAAATACAAAAACGCTCAAGTGTCGTTTGATCATTAAATAAATAACTAAACCAGAAGCGACCTTATCTGTGAATTGAACTTAATTTGTCTTTTTTACGTTTCTGAAAGTAAATATATCAGAGATCCGGGAGTTCAGCGACTTTTTAAAGTTTATTATTATTAATAAATATTAGAAATTTGTAATAACGTTCTTTTGAAAACTTGAACACATTTAAAATTTAGCACTAATACATTTCGCGAGTGGCTTAAGTTTTCACTCGGTATGACATTTCCTTCTTATTAAATGAGCCACTTGATTATTGGACCTGTGTATATTGTGTTTCGCTCAAACTCCTTTTTCCTAGTTATGCTTTCCATGGATTATTAGACTTGCAGGCTATTGGATATATTTATCAGTTTTTTACAAGTGTAATTTATAGATATGAATATACTGAACCCATGCTGTAGGTATTTGAATGTTGACAAAGTATATGACATTATACACAAAATTAGCCTTTATCACTGCACCTACTTGCCTTGGAAACTGTTGAATTCGAAAGAAATGTTAATAAAACTTAGAAAATATTAAATTTTTGACTATATAAGAGATGAAAGTACCTATTCTTTGTGCTATTCAAAACAACTTACACGAGCTCTGAATGTCAACAAAAGAAGTTCATACTTTTTCGTAAAACATTTGTCGATAAGATAAGTCGATGGTCAAATAACTTGAGAATCGGTTTTCAAACAACAGTTTATAAGAGGAAATTTAACTAGGTTGGCTACAAAGATTGGGTGCTAAGTAACGCGACATACTCTTATGGTTCTGATAAAAGCGATTCTGGTAAGCCCTTGAGAACAAAAGTGGCTCTCAGTGCTTTTAATTTTTACTGCGCCTAGTCCACTAGAACATTAAATTATTGGGCTATTTCTGTTTAATCATCCTTCTTATATCTACCCGTTTATAATTACAGCTCCGATAACTCCAAAGGCACGCCTTTCTTTTATAGATATTAACAAATTTTATCACTTCACTCATACAAGCTTGAGATTCGCAACTGTTTTTTTTTTATAAATACGTTACATTTATTACCAATTTAAGCAATAGAAGGCTAGCAATATATTGCCCACAATAAGATATTATTAGCATCTCACCGTTTGCATTAGACATACATATACCCAATTGTAATTCCATAAGCAATACAATAAAATATTGCTAGTTTAGATAGGGAATAACACCGCGGTATGGTAAACTCTGTCAGTCAATACCTATAAGACTAACTAAAAAAAATGTCCTACAAAATGACATGAAAGAAAATGGCGCTGAAACTTTTGGGAAGGCTAAACATTGTTATTCGTTATAACCTTCCAGTCTATTGCCCTAGACACACAGCACTCTTAATGAAGAAATAACTAACGACTCATTAGTCTATAATGATTCTTTATGAACTGCAGACACACAGCCATTTCTTTAATTAAGTTCTGCTGTCAAACTGGTTTTGATGAACTTATCACATTAAAGAAGCAATATGGATCGAATTAACGCGATACACTTTGTTTTCATTTATTTTATTTTCAATTTAACAATTTCCAAATGAGAAAAACATTATATTTAAAAAAATATTGATAATATAATTTGTGATTTGCATTTCTTTGCATTTCTTCTTCTTATTTTTCAAATCGGCAGATGCACAGCGGAGCTCCAGATTTACATTATATGCCAAATCTAGCACATTTTTCCTCATTATAGCTATAATGAAGGAGGAAAACACTTCATTAGTGTACTTCATAATCATCTGATTTTCGAGCTATAATGACATATACTATTTGACACACGGCATTTTAATGAATAGTTAGTACAAATGATTCATTAGTTCGTGCTGTGTGTCTAAGGTATATGACTCAACTAATCATAAAAGCAGAAGTAATACCCTAGACACACAGCACGAACTAATGAATCATTTGTACTAACTATTCATTAAAATGCCGTGTGTCAAATAGTATATGTCATTATAGCTCGAAAATCAGATGATAATGAAGTGCATTAATGAAGTGTTTTCCTCCTTCATTATAGCTATAATGAGGAAAAATGTGCTAGATTTGACATATAATGTAAATCTGGAGCTCCGTTGTGCATCTGCCGATTTGAAAAATAAGAAGAAGAAATGCAAAGAAATGCAAATCACAAATTATATTATTAATATTTTTTTTAATATAATGTTTTTCTCATTTGTTAATTGTTGGATTCGAAAATAAAATAAATGAAAACAAAGTTTATCGAGTTAATTCGATTCATATTGCTTCTTTAAGGTGATAAGTTTATCAAAACCAGTTTGACAGCTGAACTTAATTAAAGAAATGGCTGTGTGTCCGCAGTTTATAATGAATCATTATAGACTAATGAGTCGTTAGTTATTTCTTCATTAAGAGTGCTATGTGTCTAAGGCATAAGTGTTGTAGCGTTGTTGTTACAATAATTCCACAAATTCTTGTTATGAGATATTTTGAATATAACGTTCTTGCGATCTACAAACTACATAGGCACATATTAAATAAATTATAGATATCCAACTAATTAAAAAAAAACAGTACAAAACAGTGTATCCTTAAAAAATATGTAATGAAAGCTAAAATTCCAAATTATCTCCTTATAACAGATGAGCTTTTGTAAGAATTTTATAAATTTTATAAGTTACATGCGGCAGGCCTAACCTTAGTTCAGGGAAATTCCTAGAATCATTTAACATCTGGCACCTTGGTCTGGCAGCAACATGCATCAATCAAATCGAACCTCCCAACCATATTAAATCAGACTCAGCCAAAACAAGTAAAAAAAAAAATAACTTAAACCTGAAGAACTGCATAAATAAAATTCAGTCGAGGTTGCATTGGAGCTAAATTGAACTGAACATATGTTGCTGCCTTTGGCGTTGCAGTGTTGCACTTCCACACAACACAAACACGTAATCAGCTACATACAGCGCCATAGCGCAGATGTTCTACCTAATAACGCCGGCTGCCTTGCCGCTCCGCTGGCGCTGCCAGTACGTGTAGTAGGAGTAGTATTCGTAACGACTTGACTTGACATTTACGTCCTCGAATCGAAGCTCGAATCTCTGCTGCTCTGCTGCCCAACGTTCATACTTTCGTCGCGTGTTGCTAGTGCTACTGAGTCTGTAGCAGAGCTGCGAAGTGCTATGCCTATGCTGTGCCGGTATTGGCGTTTCGCCTAGCGTTTTATTTTATTTTGCGATTCGATGCGATTAATCATCAGCTCAGCGTTCCGTGGACATCGTGACGTTTTCCTGGTCCCTGTGCGGTGGTGAGGTGATCAGTCATCGCAGTTACTTAGCGTCGCCTTGCGTCTCTCTCACATTTTGTCGACGGAACGATTTATATGCGATTATATAGTTTAGTTTTATTTGGTATTGGTATATGGATGTATCTGCGCTGGGCTGCGCTGCGGTCGATTCGTGTCTCATTCATGCCTGTCATGCCATGCATGAGTCCTTCCTTTCTTGTTCCATCAAGTTCAATCAGTCTTAGTTGAGCATTCGTCGGTAGAGTTATGTTAAAAGAGTCTTCCGAAAAGGTTTCATCACGTGTAAAGCTTCCCTTAACAATTAGTGTTCATAGTTGTCGTCAAGTTATTATTTCATAGTTTTCCTGGAAATGTTGAAATAAACTTTCGTGTCATTTCGTAAAGGTCATTTTACATTTTAACAAGTTAATTAGTTCCGCGGAAATGAGTATATACTGATTGCGCGTAGAAAACCTACCTAGGTACCTATCTAGTTTTTTTTTTTTTTTTGTATTATGCCTGAATAGAGCATATCTCCGTGTAAAATTTACGTTAATTATTTCTTCTTAAACTTAGAAGTGTACTTACACATAAGTTTAGTGTTGATTATTTTAAAAGTGATTAAAATTCTAAATAATAGTAAAAAATAATTTATAACAAAATGTGGAAGCTGACAAACAACCCCCATGTAATCATCTACAGCTTGTTTTGGTTAATTTCTGCAAGTTTTTGGACTTGTTCAAGCTCCAGCACCGTAGAATCAATGGACCACTGCTTTACTCACAGGTACAACAAGTCCGCGAATACAACTTACATGCAATTCACCAAAGAAATTAGCAGTACTGAGTATGCTGTCCTGGGTGACTTCAAGAGTTTACATTGCTGTGCAAAAGGATATCGAAGTATTGAGTGGTAAGTGTCTGAATTAAAAATAAAAGTTTTAGTAATTAAAATTATTTATATTATCATATAAGCCACATTAAGACAGTTTACAGTTACATTGTAAAATGTCTCCTAGCTTATATATTACACAGTAAATAATAATAAGAATAAGTTCAAATGCAGAAACGAAACGAAAAAGGCTCAATTCCGGCAGCATAATCCAAGAGTCTTATTAACCAACATTTGGCAGTTTTTGTCAGCCAACATTATCGGAAAAGTATTCCATAATTAGAAAAGCCGAAGAAATTGCTTGACTTGACATTTTTTAAACCAATTCTTCCAGGATATGGTCAAAAGTGTGACAGTTGATGAAATCATGGATTTCTATTAGAATTTTAAAACGCCGAACCAACTGTTGCAGCTTTTTCTAGCAGTGGTGGTGTTGCGCACTAGTCCGTTAAATGTAAGAACCTTTCTACGGCAAGTTGTGAGATGGAAAAAAAAATTTCTAATTTATATGAGAAGCCCACAATGCTTGAAATAAATTAAATTTAATTATCGCTTTTCACTCAATTCCTTTATTAGAATTAAACGATGAATCTACCCAATTTTGTAAGGCTAAACCATTTTTGCATTAGGAATTTAGTTTTTTTTCTTTTTTTTTATTGCTTTAAAACAAATAAAAATAAAACCTAAAGAAAACATATTAAAAAAAAGTGCACATAATTTCACAGCGCTTGACTTGAGATTATTTAATTTTTTGGTGTTTTAAAAACTTTTCTGAATTGAATAAGAAAAAGAAGTCTCAAATCTTCTTCCTTAACATCCTTTTTTTTTATATATGTATATATGAAAATCAAAGTCTTTCTGTGAGTACATAGTAATTTTAAAATAATCGTCATTCCTTCTTTAGTGTTATAAGTGCACGAAAAACTGGAAACATTTTTCCTTTACCAGAATGACGTAAGATTTTCTCTGATTTCTTTTCTAATTTTGTTCATTGTGACTAATTTTCCTGTGTGAGGCGCCACTTCTTGTACCAAGTACCAAGACGTAGGTGATACTGCAGAACCGCGAGACTACTAAGGGCAGTACCGCGTAAGTTAAAGTCAAAATCAAATTTTCAGCAAGCTTCTTTTTTTTCGATTACAATGACAAACAAAATTATTGCTACTGAACTCTGAGATAAGACGAGAACCATAATATTATTGGATTTTCGAAATAAAAAAAATTTTCAAAATAAGTTCTAGTTTCTTAGCTACATTACCAGTAACTTCAAAATTAGAATTTGCTACTCTATTCAGGGAGACTAGCAATATCATAACCGCGTATATTGCTAGTCTCACGGTTATGTGGTATCACTGATGAAAAGCCGAAAAAATGTAAACGTCCGCGATGGAATGGAAGCCGGATTAGTTATTATTGGAATAAGAACTAAGCCAGCAGTTTAAGGCTTTTTTAGGTTTGCTTAATAAAAGTGTTAAATAAAGTCTGAAATTTTGAATTTTGTCACTACTGTCACTACTTTTGCACTCAGCATCTCATATATGGTATCGGAAAAATACAGCTCTAATCTTTTTCACAAAATTGACCTTTCTTTGCAATGATCAAAACTTTTTCTATTGGTTTTGATTGTTTCCGTCACTTCCCATTCTACCTACCTCCAGATTTTCTATACTCATGTACAAATTTATTTACAACAGCCATTGCCATCTTTATGTTCCAGGGCATGAGAGATTTTGCTTTTTTAGGGTTCCGTACCCAACTAAGATTTCGCTGTCCGTCCGTCACCAGGTTCTATCTCATGAACCGTAATAGGTAGGCAGTTGAAATTTTCACAGAGTGTGTATTTCTATTGGCGATATAACAACAAATAATAAAAATAAAATAAAATTATGGGGGCCCCCATACAAGAAACGTGATTTTTTCGGCGTTTTTTTCCTTGTTTTATTCTCATTCATTATTATTATCATAAGTAGGCATTTTTTTTTTCAAATGACGGCATTATTTTTTCACATAACGCCTACTCTCATTTGAAAAAATAAATAAAAGGTGCATAGTGTTAAATTTTGTGCGATGGTACGGAACCCTTCGTGCGCGATTCCGACTCGCACTTGGCCGGTTATTTTTTTTTTACTTGCAACAGTACGAAATCGTACTACTCTAATCAATTCAAAGAATTTGATGTCACGGCCTGGAACATAAAGACGCCAATGCAGCAACAGCCCAATTAACTGCTATCATAATGAAGTTGACGAAGTTCGTATTGTGAGTTGCAAAATTTTGCAAGGCTCATCAGGTTGAGTAAGTTATACCACAAATAAGTAAAGAAATAGAATAGAAAAATTGAAAACCAGAAATCGGATGCATGTTGCTAGTCAATTGAAAGAATTTGCAAAGTCTCGCTCGAATCTAAAATCGACGATGTCTCGACCTGATGTAGGAAGGCCTCAATTCTTTCTTAGAAATTTACTGGAAATTTGTTCCTTAGAAGCTTTATGCATTACTGCAGGCTGACAACGCCAGAAGAAATTAATGCTTTTTGGCAATTGGGGGCTAACAAAGGCACAAATGAAAGTATTGTAAGTATCTGAAAATAATTCTATCGAAA
Source organism: Dioctria linearis (assembly GCA_963930735.1). Classification (NCBI taxonomy): domain Eukaryota; kingdom Metazoa; phylum Arthropoda; class Insecta; order Diptera; family Asilidae; genus Dioctria; species Dioctria linearis. The sequence goes on from OZ005741.1 coordinate 29,040,144, forward strand.
CATTTTCTGTAAATTTCTAAAAAAAAAAATACGTTTTGCGTATATTTACTCGTCTACGCTCATAAATATTAGGTTTGTTCGATGAAAACACCGGGTAAGCCCCGGGCTACACGGGCTATACTATCTTGTTTCTTGAAAACTCTGGGCTTACACGGGGTTACAGCAACTTCTTCGATGAAAGCCCGGTGTTTCTGATTTTGTGCCCCGAACTTGCACTAAAAATTTCTTGGGACAAACATTTGACATTTGTCATTTGTGAACTGTCACATGGAATTTGTTCGGTGATTGCGGTTGAGTGCTGTATATAAAAGTGAAAAAATCGTGGAGCTCATACCAAATTCAGATTATATAAGAAAATTGGACAAGAAATTAGATGACACAATACCCATCGATAATATGCACATAGAAAATTCGAATGAAAGAACATGGATGAAATCGTAAGCCATTATTAACAAGTAATTTTTATAGACTTCACGTTATCCCAGCAGCTACCAAGCAAATAGATTTGAAGCAAACAACATATAAGAAATTCTCTAAATTCTTAAATGATATGTCAGCAAAGGGTTTAATAGTGGCTCGAGAAGAAGCCAACGGGATAGAGAAAGTCATTTCTGTAGATTTCGATCATCCAAACTATTAATTTTATACCTAGTGACAAAACATCTCATGATAAAATTGAAAATAGTGCAGCACAACTGTTTCTTGCCGAAATGATGGAGCTATATCTGGTCACAGATGAACCAATTGTCATTTTACAATTACAGAAAAGGCGATAATATCGATGTAAAAAAGCTAATAAAAGAATATGTAATTAAGAAAAAAACTGAGAAATATTTTTTGTGCATTTTAATATTTATTTATTCTTAAATTTTTAATTATTTCACCTATTTTATAAATAAATTTTCACGAATCACTGAAAATTAGAAATTAAATTATGCTCAGGGGAACTGTCAGAGAAATGTCATTACATTAGATTTACGCGGTGTTTTAAAAATTTGTTCGATGAGTATACAAAACCCCGGGTGAATTTGGGGAAAATTTACACAGTGTTTTCATCGAACAAACCTATTGTTGCCGGCCTCCAAAAATGCGTATGAATTCTAAGAAAAAATTGAGGGCTTCCCTACATCAGGTCATGTATGCATCGTTGATTTTATATTGTACCGAGGCATTGCATTGCTCTGGTAAAAGATAGAAATTGGGGTGTGTGCCTGAACTGAAGAACAACATTTTTTCTTAGCTACAATTTTCGTCCTAACTTGGTTAGTAGTAGGTAGTATGGGAAAAAATAAATTCATAGCTTGTTGTTAAATTAAAAAAATTTCTGCGTGTCAGGCAGCTGTCATATGAACCATCTGAATGTGATTGAGTGAGAATCTTCCGTACGCACACATCGGTATACAAGAGTGTGAAATCAAAATTTGTAACTTCGGTCGTGCGGTCTTAAGCACGCACTCACCTTTTTTTTTTTGACACCTCATTACGTTAGTCTATGCTTATGTGTAGTTTTAAGTACGCAGTAAATACGCACAGATTTGAAACGAAGTTGTATACTAATTTTTTGTTTTTTTTTTATATTTCAGTGGTAATTCCGCTTAAAAAGCTTTGTAGATTAAGGGCATCAGTTCGTTCGTGTCCACTACATTTTAATATATACCATACAACACCTTATTTTCCATAAGTTTAACAAATTTCTATTATGTACGTATATACCTATCAGTTACTGATTTTATGAAAATAACAAAAATGCGTAAAACAACTGGGCACAGTATTCGATTCGATTCGCTCTGAAAAGCTATTTTTTTATGCTGCGGTGTTCTTTCATCAAACAACCCATTTAATTTTGGGTGGCAAGTTCGAAGTCTTGCTTCTAACTTATCTACAACTCCAAATAGCGAAATTGACTCTCGAAAAAACAAATGAAAAATAGAAAATGAGAGAATTGAAAAAAATAGAAAAAAAAATGTTTGATATCAGATTAATTTGAAACGAATCTAACTTGAGTAAGCCCGCAGCTGAGACAACTTACAACTAGATAATATAGTAAGAGAGAGAGAGAGAGAGAGAGAATGTATAGAGCTTTATATTAGAGAGCCATTAGCTCGTTTTAATGAGACCGCATTTTTGTGAGTTTTTTCACATCTAGATGTATGTTGTCTCAGCCCGCAATGTGCTGAAAAAAGAAAAAAATAAGCGTTTCATATCGGCAGAAACCTAATACTCTTCAGTATGGTTTGAAAATGATCTAATTGATCTCATCTCATATACATAAACTAAGAATAAATTCTGGGTTAAATTAATGGGCTCAAAAGCAAAGGGATACAAATAACATTTTGTTAAAAATTAAGATTAGATTTAGATTTAAGCGGGACAAGTGACCTATGCACTGTAGCCATTTTTGGCTTATTGTGCACCCCTCATATTACAGTTCTTCCAACAAAACCACTCTAGAAGAAGAGCAGTATTTTTTTGGAAGAAATTTCTTCGAAGTCGGCAGGCTTTAAAAGGTATGAGCCAAAGGCCTGGAGTCTGCATTGTGCAATGGCCTCGCATTCTCTCAGTGCATGCTCCGATGTTTCATCCTCTTCGAAACATAGTGTACACACATCAGTGGGTGAAATTCCCATCCGATGCATGTGTTTGTTAAGCATACAGTGTCCGGTTAGGACTCCTGTAATGACTCTGAATTGATTTCTAGATAGCCCTAACAGATCCAGGCTCTTCTCTGGGGAAGGTATCTTGATGAATCTTTTGGCTTGTCTGGATCCTGTCATTGAGTTCCATCTCTGGTCCATTTGGTTCCGGATCCAGGTTTGCATGGTAGACTTCACAGTATTGTAGGAGATACCGCAAAATGGTTCTGGTCCTATAAGGGGCATGGTTGCTCCTTTTTTGGTCAGTAAGTCTGCATTTTCATTCCCATCAATTCCCAAATGTCCTGGAGCTGGCACCCACTGAAGCGTTAGATGGTTGTATGTGCCAAAAATTAAGATAAGTGCATACATAACTAGATACACTCGAAATATTAATACCAAAGAGATATAACTAAATTCCTATTCCATGCTATTTTAACGACTTACAAATAGGCGTTTTTGTTCATAGGCACTTCTTACAGAGAAGGGGGTATAAGTGATTGCAAAGGATTGCATTATTTATTACCTTTTTACTAACCCAAAAAACCACAAAAAATTATGTTAACTACATCAAAAATATATGCGGATTATTTTTATTATAATTACATAGAATTACACTTCAGACAGAATTTAGGATATCCAAAACTTGTATCTCAAAAGTGTGAAAAATGTACTTGTACTCCTCTGCTTTTGAGCCCCTCAATTATATAAGGCAATTATCATATATTTCATCCACCAAGGTGGAAGAAACAAGATAACTATAAAACTATAAAAATTATTAAATGTTCAATGGAGTGGAACTGTGGTCGCAATTGAAATTTTTCAGGCCCCATAAGGCCTCACAAAAATATCATTACAATCCAGCGTAGACCGCCATTTCATGATTATAAAAGTTTTGCATTCGTCAAAATTAACCGCTCAGCTTGAGAAAATTTTCGGACTACTAATATTTAAAAAGGTTTATGTGGACTAAAAAATAATCTTCTGAGCTTAAATTGGGGGAAGAGTATTAACTAAACACTCGCTTGTGTCGTATTCAAAACTTTTGTACTATGAAAAACAGAAAAATTGACATTCATGTTGGCACATATTATCTAAACACCTATGTACCTCAAGCTGTAAACTCCTAAAAGTGCTTCTAATGAAATCACAATTCATAAAAAAAAAAACAGATAAGATATCAATTTACAACGCTTCGTGAAATACTTTACTGCACCTATGTAGGTATACCGGAAAATTTTTGACTTACCTTACGTTGGTATTTCTAGAACTTAATCAGTGCTTCTCATAATGAAAGACTAGCGGCGTTATCCTGTTTGAATATCCATTTTGATTGAAAAAAAAGACGAAAAACAAATAGAAAAATGGGCTTTAGTTCTAAGGGATATAAAAATGGAATTTGAAATTGTCATAGATGAGACGCCTTATTTTTTGACAATTTTTTTATGCGGATAGGTACATTTGGGAAAAAAGCTATCCCTCTAAAAATTGAAAAAAACAACAGGACAAAAGTCTACTCTCGACCATATGAATTTAAATTGCCAGCAGATTTTTCCGACCCACCGCAATATTACGTCTGCACGTCTACCTATGTACCTACCTACATAGGTAGGTTTACTTATTTATGATATCGCCCAATCTCTCTGAACATTTTAGATTTTTTTTTTTTCTAAATTGAAATGTTCCAACAATGGTTTGCAATTATTTCCATTAAACTTTGTGAAAATATTTTATTTTCTTAGAACTCCAGAAGCATTAAACATTGGGCACATCCAAGAAATTTCGTGCAATAAACAAGCGCCCGTTTATTATCAACAGCCCACTTCAAAGTACTACTTGTTTTAAGGACGATGTTAATTGTAAATGTATGATGTCCTGTACTAATATACACATAGGTACATATCAACAAATGTGATAAGAAAGGAAGTGAATTGACTTGAAGAAAATTATTTGCGATTTCACCGATTTTCCGGAGTAGTGCCCATTTCATTGGCCTGATGTAATTAATCTATTTAGCTTCTTATTTTCATGGAAAGGTGATTCATAGGAATTTTTGCTTAAAATATTTTTGTTTAAAATAAAAAAAAAAGTTCACATCGACGTGGGATTTAATAACATTTAATAGTCAATCTAACACCATATACCTAGTCAACTCACCGCAATCTGCTAGCCTTGATTCCTTTCTTCCCCCAGATGAATTTCGATTCGCAAATTCTACTAAATCATCAAAGAATCAATGACTAGCAAAACAAGTCTGGCCCCAACTGAGTTAGTTATTTTCCCTTAGTCCAAAATTTCTTGGAATTGTATTGATGATCAGAGAGCACAAAAGTATAGACCCCGATTTCCGACCCCAGCCCAGCTATGTCTCTACCCAAGCCAAGTGATGTGACAAAACACCGCACCGCTTTTGAATTAAAGGGAGTAACGTGAAGTGCTGGACGCAACCGCGCCGCCATGGAACATTGAACGTAGAAGAGGGCGAGGGAAACCAGCAAAGCAACAGCGGCAACAAGGAGAAAATAATGAAGGAAGGCAATAAAGGAAAAAAAAATTATAGTCTCTTCTGCGAATTTGGTCCCTTCCTGAATACCAAGAACGAGCCAAATCAGTCGACCCATCTCAATTCTCAGCGTAAGCCCCAGTACAGTACCTACTGATTTAGTCTGTTTCTAGGGTATAGGTGCGGTCGGCCTGGGAGGATGTGGTGCATTTTATTTGTGCCTGTGTATGCATGTGCCGATGTGGACCTGTCATATGAATTGTGGATTCGGAATGAGATTTAAGTCAACTTTATGTTGTGTCATGTAGTCGCATCTTTATTACATATTTAGGTATGTATGTAGGTACCACCATCGATGCGCTCTGAGAAGATTTTCTTCGGCGCTACGCTAGGCAGCTGCTGTAATACCGTATTGCTTACAAACGCTGCACCATTTTTTTCTGCCACTTAACTGGTATGGTGAGGTGAGGTAAGAACAGCTAACCCTAGTTAGCTCGCATATGCCGCCACATCTCAGCCGTAATTATTGTTTGCTGAATCATTTACCACGTGGAATGTGTAGGTAGGTATGTATGTACTTATTGTTTCGTATAAAAATGGCTACGAATAAAAAAATTCATTTCTGCAAAATTTATGTTGCGAGCATAAAAAGCTGTTAAGAAAAATTTTCATAAAAAGGTAAAATGTAGATTTATGATTATTATACGTTATGATGTGAATACAATGGCGTTCCACTGAACCGTCATTCCAACAAGGATCAATGGTGTGGTATACAGACGGTTCCAAAACGAAAAGTGAAATCGGACTGGTTGTATACGAGCCCAGATGCCATATATCAACGGCGCTGGGTTCTACCCCCGCCATATTCCAGGCTGAGGTATTAGTCATAGAAGAATGCGTCAATATCTACATTTCGAGAGCCATAAATGGCTCAACTATCTATATCCTCTCGGACAGTCAAGCTGCTCTCAAGGCCTTAAGGGCCTACACTACCAAGAGTATTGTCTGGGAATGTCTGCAAACCCTTAAAAATCTATCAAGGAGAAACAAGGTCATCCTTCCTGTGGGTACCTGGACATGAGGGTCATAAAGGCAATGAAATTGCTGGTGGCATAGCCAAAAGAGGAACAGAAACTCCCTTTGTCGGACCAGACCCATTTTGTGGCACTTCAAAGAGTTACCTCAGAGCTACCTTAACTAGCTGGAAGAACAATCAAAAATCCCTCTATTGGGAAAGGCTACAGGGACTTTGTCAGGAAAAAAATTTATCAATACCTCTGGCGGAAAAACTAAAGAGCTCCTACTTCTTAAGAGAACAGAGATCAAAATGATCACATAGCTCTTCTCAGGCCACTGCCCATTAAGGTATCACCTACACAAGATGGGTTTGGCTGGGACTATATCCTACCCCTTCTGTGAGGATGCTCAGGAAACCTCGGAGCACCTGCTCTGCATCTGCGAATCTTTGGCCAGGCGGAGATTACTCCACCTCAAACATGCTTTTCATCCACCAAACTACGTGTGGAACCTAAGTTCCAGAATGGTCCTAGACTTCATTGACAGTCTAATAAACCTAGAAAGGGAATAAATTGAACGGGTACTCAATAGATCTTTCGGGTCGCAGTGAAAGCGAGGCCAACACCCCTCCACAAATTTAATCTAATCTATAATGTGAATGCCGTTATCCGTAATTAAGGATTTGTTGCGATATAGTTGACATTTAAATAATAGATTTTAGCCGTAATGACACGAACCAATTGAAGTTTTTTTTTGTTTTATGTCCGAAAATGGAAATGCAGCAATTTGGGTCGATTGGCAATTATAATAATTGTGGATAGCTGAATATGTATTTTTGTACACAGTAAAAAAAAAAATTCCTAAAGTGAGTGGAACAATTTGTGCCACAAAGCTTAGGTATTTTTGGATAAGATTAGGGAAAGCTCCACTTTGGGAAGCGTAGATTAGGTTTTTTCCCTTAAATGTAGAGAATTTTCAATTTTTGTTGTTTTTACCCCCTAAAATGTTGGGAATAGTACCTACACCTTTAAAAAACATAAGAATGTGCTGAATAGCTAGCTCATTTCTTATTATGTTGTCTTAATTAAAGCATTTAAATAGTATGGAAATTAGTGCTGGGGCGCTGGGCACGCTCAAATAAAATATTGAACAAGTGAAAAAGCTGGAATTGGTCTAAGACCAATTCTTATGATACCCTAAATGAATGCACGTATGAAATTTCGTATGGTCACCCATTTGAGCAATTTTGAATTTTTGCATTGGTTTCTCGTATATATTTCTAGAACGGCTCGTCGGACAGAAAAAATGATCATAACCAATTTTATAGGATTTCTTATTCAGAAGAAGTTTTTAGTACAATAAAAATGTCTAGGACTGATCGTTTTCAAAATATGTGTAAAAATCCAAAAATTTTATATTGCAACACCAAGAAGGGGTTGCCCGATTTAGTTCGTTTTTGAAATTTTATTTGCTATTAGTATGAAAACACAATGTACCAAATTTCAGCTTTCTACGTCGACGTGTTCTCAGGTAGTGTCCAAATATATCGTGGAAAACGAAATTGTTGTATGGCAACCCCACGAAGGAGTTGCCCGATTTGTCTCATTTTCGAACTTAATTTTACTTTTTTTTTAATGTCCGTGTACAAAATTTCCGCTTTCTAAGTGAACGCGTTCTCGAGTTATCGTGCGCACGGACAGACGGACATGCAAAAATCAAAATAACTTTTAATTTTATGCGGGAGTGTCCAATCCATTTGGCTCTACCATCATTATTTCTGTGCGTTACAAACGGAATGGCAAACTTAGCATACCCTATAGATTTCATCTAGGGTATAAAAACAATGTATGACTTGTTTTCAAAAACAATGTGTGAATTATATTAACGAAAATATATTTGTAAGTATTCCATAAAAAATGTCGAATAAAACCTAATTTATTGAATGTTTTCTTCATTATATCCGAGAAAGCTTAACATTTCGGGAATTTTACGTATACTATAAGGTCTTCTGGTGTCAAATACCGATATTCATCGAATGTTCCATTGATTTGGGGAAATAAAACTGATTTCCTCTTGCTATCAGAACAAATGACATTTAATAATAATTTCATACACACTTCCTCCAAGCACAACACATATGCTACAATCACCGGAATGGTTAAGTGATAAAATCTTGTTTTAAAAAGATGATATATCTATGGATCTTACGTGAATTGAATTAGAAGACACGATTCACTTTGCCCCAAGGAAGGATATTGTCAAGATCATTATTTAATAATCTAATCGTGCATACTCATTTGATATATGCGGTATTCCCTCTGGAGTCCGTAAAAATGTCAAAGGAGTAAGCGAAATCAAGGTAGGTCTGCTATCGGCAAAACTATATGAATGGGGTTGAAGGTAAGGAAAAGCAGATCATTAATGAAAATTAAGAAGACATGGAGAGATAACATAGCCCTGGGGCAATGCCGTCTTTATGTTCCAAGCCGTGACATCAAATTCTTTGAATGTATTAGAGTAATACGATTTCGTACTTTTGCAAGTAAAAAAAAGCAAAATCGCTTTGTGTCACGGCCTGGAACATAAAGACGGCAATGCCTGGGACCAAAGATCCAACTGTAGTAGATTTACTACACATTTCACAGTTTTACTACCCTATTTCGTATACTAACTAATTACTACTACACTTTAGGAATTGTAATCAAAATTACAAAAATTACGAAAAAACTACCCGAAACAACATCCAAAACTTTGTTAAGACATACATATATGTATATTCACATTTTTAGAGTTCCGTACCCAAAGGGTAACAACGGGAACCCTATTACTAACACTTCGCTGTCCGTCCGTCACCAGGTTGGATCTCATAAACCGTAATACCTAGGTAGACAGTTGAAATTTTCACAGAGTGTGTATTTCTATTGGCGATATAACAACAAATAATAAAAATTAAATTAAATTAAAAATTAAAGGGGGCCGCCATACATCAAACGTGATTTTTTCGGCGTTTTTTTCCTGTTTTATTCTCATTCATTATTATTATCATAAGTAGGATTTTTTTTTTAAATGCCAGCATTATTATTTTTTAAAATGACTGCATTATTTTTTCACATGACGCCTACTCTCATTTGAAAAAATAAATAAAAGGTGCATAGTGTTAAATTTTGTACGATGGTACGGAACCCTTCGTGCGCAAGTTCGACTTGCACTTGGCTGGTTATTCTAATTTGTAGCAGTAAAAGGCAAGTGAATTTTTAAAACTCAAAGAATATTTTCTTAAAAAACCTCAAAATAGTTAAACACAGTTTTAATCATTGGTTAGCATTGGAAGAAGTTGCTAAGATGTCTTATGCTAAGCAAAAAACTAGCCAGTGATCTTGGAGATGATGAAATATGGAAACCGACAAAGAAATTAATAAAATACTACGAAGTTCAAATTTGTAAATGGTAAATATAAACTCAGAAATGAAACTGGAAATATCATTTAAAAAATGTATTTGAGAGGCTATTTGCTATGGCTGTGCAATCAAAGTTATTTTTAGTTTTGAAATTCTGGAGTTATTTTCCGTTTTTCGTCGAACAATTCTCTGTTACAGTGGACATATATGTACATGTTTTCAATAAAGTTCAATTCAAATGTAGTTTATCACTCCTTTTAAGAACTACTTAAAATCTACTACACATGCGCAAGTTTTACTACAATTTTTTATTTGAATACGCATATGTATACTACATAAAATTTCCACCTGTCTGGGGCACACCGGTATTTATTAGGTATGATAGAAGAGGAGAAGTGAGACAAAAGAGCTTTAAGTTTAGCGAAAAAGTATGTTGAACTAAATATAGTTTTAAGGCAAAAGTTTGATTTATTATTTTAATTTATAAAATTTAAAAGATGCTGTTATCTAAAACATAATTCGAGTTGGTTTTAATCTGAAGACTGTTATGTTACAAATTTTATCACAACCTTTTATTTTTAAATGGGTTTTTAAATCAGGAATAACGAAAAAATTAATAAAGTCGTATCTTTCAAAACGACATTTATTTAACACCGACTTATAAACACACTGCAATGAATAAACGTCAGAGTATACGCCTAAAAGTACGACAAATTAGTCAACTGCTTCCGAGGTTGTGACAAAAATTATAGACTATTGTAAATGGATATTCTACAGCAGCTTAGATCAATACAAGTGCTTAAATTCAAAATAATATTTTGACTTTGTAATGTGAAGTGGTGTCATTTACTCTTCATTCTACGTAATGAGGGGCTTGCTGAACTGAATAGAAACACACAAAAAGCAATTTTGTCGTATAGTTTGACATTAAAGTACCCCCCTCCAGGGGGTGATTCTGATCTTTTGTCGTACTATTTAGTCGTGAACTTTGACATATTTTGTCTAGTTTTTTTTTCAACACAGTTCATTTTGTGACTTCACTATTATCTACCACAAAATGAACTATAATGAATTTTCGATGAACAAACGTCAAAAAACACGACTAAATATACGACAAATTAGTCAACTGCTCCCAGAGGTTGTGACAAAAATGTTACATGTAAATGGAAATTTTACACCTAATTAAAGCATTACAAGTGCTTAAATTCGAAACATTATTTTGAATTTGTAATGTGAAGTGTCATTTTCAGTTCATTCTACGTCATGCAAGGCTTGCTGAACAGAATAAAAATACGAAAAAATCAGTGGAAAAGTTCATTTCATTCAGTTTAGCAAACCTTGCATACGTAAAATGAACTGAAAATGACACTTCAAATTACAAACTCAAAATGTTATTTCAAATTGAAGCACTTGTTTTGTTCTAATTAGGTGTAGAATATCCATTTACCACAGTATAAAATTTTTGTCACAGCATCGGAAGCAGTGAACTAATTTGTCGTACTTTTAGGCGTGTATTCTGACATTAATTCATTGCAAATTCAGTTTATTTTGTGGTTGATGAAAAGGATAAATTAAAATGAATATGGTGACAAATTTGAGGTGAAATGTCAAAATATGTTAAACACACGCCTAAGCTACGACAAAGAGATCAGAATCACCTAAAAAATCACGAAAATTTGTAAATACGGCTCGGAACAAAACGTCAAATAATAATTGGTGCTCAAAGAGGATTTTTTTAACTATTATTACTGTAAACTACCTACATTATTGAGTAATTGCTTCCATAAAACCACATGTAGGTTGTTTAAATATGATTCCTTCTTTTCGGAAGATTTGGTGGCATTGGTGGATTTTTTTTTTCATAAAATAGTGCTGTTCAGGTTCTTCATTTTCCTTTTCGTTCCATTCGAACAGAGCGTATTTCAAAGTAGATCGGACAGTAGCTTCTGATACAATTCGGGTTTTTTTTAAAATAATTAATTCATCATAAATTCAATTCAATTTATTTTATTGGAAGATGTTACTACAAGATTGCCATCTCTTTAATATACATAAATATGTTCATAAGAGTAGGATAATTGAAAATAAAAGCAGAAATTGCATGAATGATGGTGGGGAGATCCTAGAGGTCTTAGAAGTGCAGGAGGTCAAGGCTGGACTATGGTGGATGTTTTTCAATCATTCTATATTGTTTTTTTTCTCTATGCTTTAAAGTTTTGAAATTTCAAGTAAATTTTTTTTTTTAATTCCTACATACCTATTTTTTTCGAGATCATTTCTTATATTGAATTTAAAAGCCTGAAGTTGTGAGTTTAAAGTCTCATATCATTCGTTGTCATAATTTGGCGAAAAATGTCAATAAATTCTTAGGTAGGTCGTACCTACATATCAGCATTGAAAATTATAAGTGAAAGCCTACCTGTATCCGATTTACAGCCATAAGGCACACGTCATTGATACAACGACTGTAGAGAGAATCATATATAAGAATCAAATTTTAAATTTAGTCTTTTTTTTTATGCATTCCTCAATGAGCTAAATTTAAATGTGACATCTCTTGCCAGATAATAAAAATTTAATTTTTCCGCCTTTATGAAATTCTTATTAATAAAACTCAATCCAAGCATGTGTGGTGCTTTCATTATTCAGTAAATGCAACTAAAGTAGGTATGTAGGTAAGTATACCTCGACTATCGAAACCACATTTACAATTTACAATATTGCTTTGTTGCAAGCACAGAGGTCGTATCATATTTCATAGAATCCCTATCCTCCTTTGCATTGAATTGTAACTGTGGTTACTGGAGGGAGCCACCATGTACGAGTACGGTTTTGCATATGGGAATTCGTTTTAAAAGCTTTTCCTATGAAATGTACATACCTAGTTAATCGCAGTTCGAGGTACAAAACTGTTGTTAAGCGTAGAGAGCGGATGTGTAAAATTAAAACTTGTTGAATTTTTCAGGAAAACTAATTTTTGCCAGAAAAATATTTTACTTTATTTCCCGTATATATGGGCATACATATGTATATCCACATACATCTGTATGTACGTACGCAGTTGAATATCCCGAAATTGTCTAAAAATAAAAATGTTTGTGCGTTTGTTATCAGCGAGAGAATATAAGGAAAATTCTTCGCAAAATAATTCAATGACGAATTTTTCCACGAATTATATTTTACTGGCGAGTGATTCAAGTCAACTTTTCAATGGCCTTTCAAATTCAGATAATTATGAGACATGCACACATGACATGGGGTATCGCATGACTCACAAAACAATTTTCAGAAGTGCAGAAGACGCTTTAAAGAGAAAATATCCTCAACTGAACTGAGCCCATCGCATCGCCCATCATCTTCCTCAATAGAATTGCGATGAGATGAGAAGGCAAAGACGTCGCCGACCGTTCGAGAGTTAAATTTTTCCAACTTCCGATGTTAGGAAGGAGACGGCTGGCGTGCCAATTTCGTGATTTGATTGATTAATTCCATACTAAAATGCATTAAAAGTCGAGTATTATTTCGTGGAACTTGGATGAAGAAGTTTCAAAGACGGCCGTCTTTTTGTTTTATGCATGTAAAAACGGGTATACGCTACGCTACAGTGCCTTTGGCAATAATTCTGTGAAAATTACCTCGGTGGAAATTTGCAATATTAAAAGTGAAAACACGAAAGATTTTCTCTGACTTTCTAAATATGCAAATTCAGTAAAATTTGATATATTCCGGGTTTATAAGTAATTTTTATTTATTTATTTTTTTCTATGTAGAATTTAAGAGGTGGTGTCTGGTTATCATGTTCTTTGAAGAAAAGTCGCGTAAGCGAATAGAAAAATGTTGTTCTTGCTCTACTCTATTTAATATGGGATCATTTTTCTAGTACTATTGTCATTTGCTTGCGGTTTTTACCACCTGATTAAGTTTCAGTACCTAGTAAAATTCGTCAGTAGAAAATGAAAATAAAAAAGAAAAACTAGTTAAGATTAGTTTGTAAAGCAGCTATAGGTACATAGGTATATAACAAAAAATGGTGCAACTCTTGTTCATAATCAAAGTTAGATCGGATGATGCCACAGCATTCTTAGATTATTACAGCATCACAAAAGTATTAACAGCAAATAGTTTTCTCATCCTCTTTACTTATCACACTCAAAATTTTTAATCAATGTTTATGATTCTTTCTTTTTGTTTTCTTTGTTTTTGTCATGACAGCTTTGTTTGTGCAGATACCAAACCATGTTTACTTAAGTATAATCCTGGTTAGTCACACATCTTATTTGTTTTCTTTTAAAGATTAAACATTAACTAAAATGTGCTACTATGTATGTTGTGGAGGGAACTTTAATTAAATTAAGTAGTGTGAACTTTCCACTGACTGAGCGTATTGTCATTTTCCTATATGAAAGAATGGCACAAGTTTTATAGTTTTCTCTATCGCGCTATGCCAAAGTTGGAGCTAACCAACATCATTGATGTTTTTATGTTGACTGCAAATGCAATCACAGCAGGAAGATTAAATTTGAGATAGCGTTTACCATGCTCCTTCTCTCGTGCCCATACACAGGATTCAGGCAAAAATAAAGTCGAAATGAGTTTAATTTCTTATAAGAATGCTCATAAGTGATTAAAATATCACTTGAACACAAGAAAAATATTTTTTAATTTAATTCGATTTTCGGGTGTAAAATTTCATCTGATTGGCTGTGTTTTACATGTTTTTTATGTAGTAAACGTTCAACGTTACACGAGCTTAGACGAAATATATAGGTATATTATATATATTTTTTTTATTCAAAAATTTTCTTTAGGTAGGTATGCAGGGTTTCCAAATTGACGGCCTTGTCACTAAATATTATCGGATTTATTGCTTCTTCAGTGACAAATTTTCTATTCTAGCTTGTAGGGACCTTATTTTGTAACATCTTAACCTTTTTACATAAACAAATTCAAATGAAATAATCTGCCTGAACTAAAATTTTATATACAGTAGTTTTGTAAAAAAAAAATCAAGTTCATATGTAGATGGGTAAAATGGGGGTAACTCCTTCGTACTATTTCCAAACAAAAACATTTGCACCTTATATTTCGGCAATGCTTGAGAAGTATTGACTTAGAATATCTACGCAAATATTAGCAAATTCTGCTTGAAATATGGACAAAATCGAATGCAGTGCGTATACAAAAATTTCGATTTTTCATACTTTTTTTTTTTTTTTTGCAAAAACACAAGCTGACATTTTTTCCACTCAAATTATTATAAAAAACGTCATTTCAACTTGGAATATGCAAAATCAGGTAATTCCTTCGTGTGGCGTTGTTATAGAGAAATTTTGGGTTTAAACTGGTCCATAAAAAAAATGCAAATGTTTTGTCTAAAAGTGCTAGGTGAGGCGTGACTTAAGTTTTGGTTCGAACAGTATGTACCTACCTGCCCGTCATAATGCACTTTGCATCAAATTTTACTAGAGTCATTCCATAGGAAATAAATTGGAACACAAACTTTTCACTTTTCGCATAACATAAAAATATTAATACCTATTGAACCGAAGCAAATGTAGTTCTTTTTATGATTAAGAAAAAACAATTATGTCCTTGATGTAAGAATTTTACGGGATCAAGAAAAACACAAGATATTTGTATGAAACTTGTTTTTTTTAAAGACAACCAGACCTACCTACATATATTAAAGAAAAAAGTTTCATCACTAAATCAATTGCGAATCTAATTTGAGAATTTTACAATTTACTAACAGCATTACGAACATTAATATATATAAAAAAAAGGAATATTAAGGATGCATTTTGAGAATTGATTCCTTAAATTCAAGGATAAAGGATATTTTTGTTATCCTTTATTTTATACTTATAAAGGGTAACCCGAAACCTTTTTCTCTTCAACATAAGCTACAGACTATGCCTGTGTAATAAAAGTTATGATTTTTTGAATATAACAGCATATCAAAAATCGGAAAATTTGTAATTCAGACTGCATCTATCACAGGACAAAAAAAAACTAGTAGGTATAATTCTTACCACATAATTACTAATTTCAGCAAAAGAAGAACGAAATTGATGAGGTCGGGTAGCAAAAGTGCGAATAGACAAAATGGGAGAAAGTTCGGAATGATGATTCTTTTCTTTACGTAGATTCGAATAGCTTTAACTCACGGAGAAAAATGAATATGTCAAATTTAACGAAATCATTGTTTAAACCAAACGATTTCGAGCTTAAAACGGCGCCAATGGCGCTTAACGTTTGTTTTAACATTTAGCAAACAACCTTGCGTTCATTTCAAACATATAAAATGTTCAAGAAATGCAACCTTTTTCTCATGCAAATTGAATTTCATTTACGTTCAAAATTGAAACGTTTGAAAATATTTACATCAAACAAGCCTGCGTTCATTTCAACATTATAAATTTTTAAAAGAAACATTGAAATCGAGTTCTAATTAAAAACCTGTTTAATTATGATAAAAATTTCACTTATCAAACTTATGTACATAATATTTTGTATAAATATTTCACTAAAAATATGTTTATGATGAAGGAGTTGATGGTAAATCAAATAATAGCAGAGGCACATCCGGTAACATCACTTCGAACATCCGGCTGTAATTTATTGACGAAGAAATATACAATATTATTTAATATCTAAGTTCCAAAAAATTACATAACATACTCACAACTGAACCAAGTATTGTTTCTGCAACAATCTCGATTTTGCCTGAAATTTTGCTATAATTCTTATGATAACTTGGAAAAATTTCGACAGTGTGCGCTTTGTTAATGTGCTCAATTCCAAATTCAGCTTCGAGAAAGATATTCAAATGAGTGAACATAGGCGAAATATCAAAATTAAAAGAAACCCTTTAAGTTGCGAAAAGCAAACTCCTGACTCGAAGTGTGAACTAACTGAAGTATAGCTACAAAATTAATACTAAATTTAACTCTGTTAACGATCAAAGTGAATGCGTTTTGCTTTCAAAACGTACAACAGACAGGTTAATGAAAATCCAAATGCATTTAGCTATCATACTGAATGTCAAAGTATTCAATACAAATTATTTTCTCATTTCATAGTGAATTGTTAAATTGAAAGCATTTTTTTAAAAGCGCAGATGTTTACGCGTTTTTGGAAAATCTTTCACTTTCAATATGTTTTCATTTAATTTGATGGAAAAGTAGTTGAATGAAACGAATTTAATCGAATAAGCATTTTAAACGCGACGTGCGTTTGTTATGAATTTTTATTTTTCTCTCCGTGTAGGTACGTTGAAATTTTTTTTTGAAAAACAAGAAACGAACATGCAAAAACGCAATTAAAAATACTGTTTTGAATTTCTCACCAAATAATTACACTTAGAAGACAAAGAATGGAATAAAAATTATTTAAAAGTTATTTAATGTGAAAACCTTTGATAAGCATGCGAATTACTACGCACGGTACACTTACAGGCCCATAAGGTAACTAGCTAGGTATGCTCAAAGTTTTTAAAATTCGCTCCTCGAAACGAAACGCATTTGTCTGATAATTGGATCGCGTATTCAATTGGGTCAAGTCAAGTAAAAAAAATCTATGCTCTTCTATACATATGGGTTATAATGGACAGTTTTAAGCGACTATGAATTAACATCAAGAACTCTTTCCTTAATTGTTTAAAGTAATATAGTTAGGTACGTACCTCCCTACTTAACCCATTTACAAGTAAATAATTTCTTTGTCGCATATATTTTTATAGAATTATGAAGTAAGTTAACTGAAAATCAACATAATAACATTAATAGGTATTAACCTTCTAAACTAACAGTAAAAGTTTTATTCAACCAGAGTCCAGGTATACCTACTCAATTCTAGTTACCCTCATTTACATACTTATGCCTACCTACAACCTACCTACCTTCGTAGCTGTATAAATAAAAAGAATAAAAGAAATATTTACAAAAAAGGTATTTTTTTTTTGTCCTTCTCTTGTATTTTCGATTCCTTGCTTCGTTTAACTTATCCCAGTAATGGTAACAATAACTGTTTTATCATAAGATAACAAAATTTCACTAAAATTCAGGTGTATGCAAAATAAACCAATAACCGTTAGCGGGGCAATCAAAAGTAATTGTTTTCCTTGAAAATTTCCTGAAAAAAAAGGTCGAAAGTGCAGCAATTCCAGTACACGTGAAGGCAAAGGTTTTCTTTGAAATTCCTGTTTTATTGCGACTTTCACAGTTGGTAAATATTACAAAAACGATTTTTGCCTTTTGTATTACCTATAAATATTGCTAACAACCATAAAGTCATAAAAGAAGAGTGAAAAGTGAGTTTACACATAGCACAATCCTGTTCTGGCCTGCTTGATTCTGAACCTACTAAAGATCATTATTTAAGAAATCACCCATACCCAGCTCCCAGGTTTCGAATTTCCTTGCGAGTTCATAACTTTTTTGTGACACCTTTTTTTTTTTTTCTTCAAAAACATCAAGGCGACATCATCAATAACTGGATGAAATAAGACACGATGATTCCTTGGAAGGAAGGGTAGGTATATATGAGTACATATACCTTCGTCCTCTTGAGGTCTTTTGTTTATTGACTTTGACGGTTACATGGATGTTGGTTTTTTGTTTCTGTAATCTTATCTGGAGTTCATGGATTTTCTAATTCTGAGAGACACCTGTGTGTGCGGTATTAGTTTTCCTTCCATTTTTGTTAGGCGGCGCTAAAGCAATACTTTGAACTGTTTGATATTTTTTACGAGGATGACTTCGAGGTGTTTTGTTTTCTGTTATTACCTACCAGATGTAAGTTAAGTGGTAAATCATTGAGAAATATTCTATAATTTTATGCGTTGCGATAGACTTAAGAAAAAACAATGAAAGAATTTGAAATAGGATTATCGTCATTTGGTATTTTCTAAAGGTAAATCAAAGCAGCTCAATTATTGGAGATCACTTGGATTAGTTAAGAGATACCGGTAACTATGTACCTACTATGTTGAATTTTGATAGTTTTCTGTTAATGAAAGAAGAATGAGACTTGCTGGGACGTTTTTCCGTATAATAGTGTACAGAAAGGAAAGCTAATCGAGATATTGAAGAAGAACTATACTCACTTATAGTTGGCGATGAGACTTACAGTTAGCCACATCTTCTTTTTTTTTCGTTTTCATTGAAAGATTTGTTGCCATAAGGTATCTTGATCCAGCCTCAAACTCAAGCCATAACGATGATGCTAAAAAATTTTGGAGCTGCATTTTAACCAGGTCAGATGTATACCTGTGTCATGCGGACTGTCATTGTGAAACTTCAATTAATAAATTAAAGAGAAGAAGCTAGTTAAATTGTACGATTGATTATGGTTAGAAACTACAGAGAAAAGATAGCTTACAAATTTATTGGATTATTGCCTTGTTTTGGCATTTGTTATTGAATTTATACGTACTGTAATGTATGTGACGCCTTAAAACCTCATGTCATAAAGCTAACATCTGTATATGTACATATGTGGTTATCAGAAAAATATTTGCCTTGTCGAACCGTCACACTTGTATTTCCAACTTACACCTACTTATCGTATAGGTACTGAGGCTTCATCCCCGACCATACCGCATATTGGACCAAAGATGGATGGTGAAAAATTTAATCCTATCGCGTATTTATATCTTTGAGTAGGTAGTAGCAAAATGTCGTTTCAACAAAAATAAACTGGACTGCTGCCTAGCTGTTGTTATGTTCCCTTTAGTACTCGTAGACACAAATCAATATGACAGAAACCTCTATGTGTGGAATACTACTCCCCATGCTCAGACTTATGTCCCGAAACTGTATATCAGTTTTATCCTCCATTGAAGATAATCCAGAGTTTCAAACCTTTCGGTCCTCTCCTCCACCATTCTTTTGCATACCTGGAATAATGTGAATCTCTCCATAGATTAATAAAGTATATGTTATCCAAACGTGGATAGCACACGTGGAAATAATCATTGTATGATCCATCTGTGGGCTTATATGTATACCATATAATGGTTTGGATATATGTACTCTGTACAGAAAGACGATAACTTAATTATTATTTCCAAGAAAATAACTGCAAGTCTTTATGCGTGGGAGGCAATCTCAAAGACAAAAAGTAATTTACTTCTTCATATTTAATGTTTAAGATTGAATAGCATACTTTAATGGTTTGGTCTGATGTCATTAAAGTTAAACTTTATTTTCTGCAATTGGTATACTTCTTTAGCTATAGATGTATGTAGATAGTACATAGTTACTTAATAGGTTTGTTCGCGTACTTACTTCTCGTGCAAAAACTTTCTGGGTAAAAACTTATTCGTGTGGTGGGGGAAGAATGCAAAATGCATGAAAAAGTAAACGAACGCTTTACATGCAACTTCGTGAAAAACAAGAAGAAGAATATTGTGGAATAACATTTGCGAATTGAATATTATTTTACTTTTTGCTGTCTTGCAAAATCCCACGAGAGCATTGAATACTTAAACTATCTTCATTCGACATTTTGATTGCTCTTTAAAAACTTTTCAGAAAATTACAAAAATGAACTTTCCTACGACAGCTGTCAATTTTCCTTGCAAGAATTGTGCAGTAACAGAAAACTTCGGGTAAATTCATGTGAGAAGGGAAGCTGTGACGTATGCAAAACTCGTGTAATTTTGTGTGCACGAGAAAGTAAAGAAACAGAAACTGTGTAAGTTCATGCAAATTCATTGCAATGCATTGTCCCAAAACTGAGTACGCGAACAGACCTAATATCAGTTGGTGTGGGATTTGCAAATGTCAATATGATGTTGCTAAGAAAAGAAAACACATTTCTAATGTCAGTTTGTTGGGGATGGCATTTCTCACCCCGTGAGTATGATGTTTAGATCTAATCTGCTCTCTGCATAAATTTCTTAAAAAATTCGAGGCTTCCAATTTATTTAATTCATTTATTCACTATTTTTTTTCTGAAAATTGTCTGCAAAATTTTCTTTAATTTCGTCTCTGATTGAAACCAATTGTACTGACATTCACAAAATCTACGCCAGCTGTTACTAGATAGATCAAAATGTAAACCAATTGGAGAAAATAGACTTTAAAACTTGACCATTTCACATAGTAGGTATATCACTTTTCCGTACTGGCTCAAGTAGTGAAGTTCAAGAAAGGCATAGGTATACGTAAATAAAGATTAAAAGTTGAACATCAGGTTACTTCAAAGAGATATTAATTTCGCATGTGAAAACCATTTTTCAAAAAGTTTGTTTCGGTTTAAAACGACTTCTAGATCATAATGATCATGAAATGACGTAAAATTTATGAATTAATTCAAAAGAATGCATGAAAAACCAGAGAAGATAATTTTTACTAGAGTCAATAAATAGATTTAAAGTCAGTTCAATGCAGTGTGATTGGAAAAGTATTTGTCTTTTATGTTTATTTCAAATCTATATAGTCGGAAACTTATGTACATACATACATAGCAATGGATATCCTTTATGTAATACCCAAAAATACTATGTGAAAGGGTTCTCTCATGATATTAATCTCAAAAACTTATTTTTTTTATAGCCTTTTATGACCTTCCACCATATTCTTCACAGAAATCTCATAAAAACATTTAGATGAGAGAATAGGTCTTCTTAAAACCCGTCATAACATCACAGCATTACAGAATTGTTAGAATAAAAAAAAAAAAAAAAATTAAAATTAAGAGTAAATTGTCTTGAATAAAGATCAAGTCTTAAATCAGTTTTGAAAGCGTTGCAAGTAGGTACCTACATTTAAAAACGGACCTTTCAGTTAATTACAACCGCGCGTACGTAATTATAAAATCGTTTCAAAATGACATTTGTAAAGTAACGAGAGTCGGTTTATGTTATGATGAAAGACATGTGAAACTGTAAGTCGGCGACTGTAAGGTATAATGCACAAGATAACGTCTTATGTAAGTGGAAAAAACACTAAAAGTAAATGCACTTTATCCTTTAAAGTGCAACTCATTCCCTCGTCCAACCAGTTCTATTATTCCCAGAAACACTTAAGCAATGGAAACGTGTCATTTTCATAGATTTTCAGGTCAAAAACTTTTGGTAAGAGTTTCGTTGTTTAGTAGGTACCTTTGTAGAGAAATGAGGAAACTGCACTTAAATGATTTTGTTAATTATAATCAGTTTTTCGTATTAAAACGCTCGAATTGGGCTTTGGTTTTGATTGTTAATATTCGAAAAATTAAAAATAATTCATTTCTACAATTATTTAATTGAACAAACAACACCAAAAGTATTGCATTTTTTAGTACAAACTTTTCTAATTTTACACTTAAAGCTTTGCTCTTCTCAATTTCGAAATGAAAAAAATGATATTGATGACGAGTTTTTTTTTTTTTTTTTTAAGAAATTAGCAAGAAACCCGAATTAAAATTCCAAAATTGTATGCCATAATAACTTTGATTCAGATTGGAGGAGGAGCAAAATTCGTTAGATCTCTTGAAAGTCTCCAACAATTATCTAGCTAATAAGAGTTAAATCATAGTTATAGCAAAAGATGTAGGGTGATTCAAGAAATATGAAAGGAAAATCTTTAGGCCATTTACCTCTCTCACCCCTTCTCATCTTCACGAAGAATATTTTCCTGTTTTTTTATCTCATGTACCTACCTACCTACTTATCAGCTTTGACAAATATGTGTCTATCTGGGGGCTACACACCCTGTATATGAAAAGTCTGGACTCACTACTTTAATTTGATTGATAATACTCAGAATGTCCGAACTCAACTGCTTTAGAATATGTATTAGCACTTATTTCGATCACTTCCATGAAATACAGGATTTCTCTACTCAAACTGAAAGAAAAAACATTTCAAAATCCCGTAGGTGAATTAGACTCCCCTTCCTTCTCGCTCCTAAAATAATATTTTTCATTTCTCAATGAGATCTATGCTCTCCTGATTGGGAGCACCATATATATATACGCCAATTTGTATAATTTTTGATTTAACGTGAACGGATTAAATTACAGAATTAAAAAAATCATTTTTGGGATTTAGGCGGAATTTGAAACTAGAATATGCGCCCTTTCTAGTGGACAATGTATTTTGGCTGGATTTGATTTCATCTCGGAGTTAGAGACCATTTTTTTCGAAAAAAGAAATTGTTTTCTAAATCTAGGCTGAATTCGAAATAAGAATGTATCCCATTTCTATATGGCGCCCTATAATTTTGGCTGGATTTGACTTCATCGTATATAGGTGTATTTGGTCTGTAATGTAAAATTCTACAAAGTTGGTTTTGAATGACTATTTTTACCACCCAATGAACTGTTGTAGAAAAAAATGTGTCAACGATCTAACGAGAACATTATCAAAAAAACAAAAGACATTATCTAGGCCTTATACCCTACTAGACAGACTGTCTCCATCATGACTTAATTTTTAATTAAATGGAGTCAAATACGCAGTGTGTCACACAAATTAAGTCCATCATGAACCCATTTGTAATATTTTGCTTCATTTTCAAATGGACAAAATCTTACTTTATTTAGTGAAATTGTAGTAAAAGTGCCACCTATATACCGTCATTAAACTTAGCTGAATTTGTTGGAAAATGAAAAGTTTTTCAAATAAAGTAAGCATTGACAGCCATCAACTGATCATGAAAGAAATTTGTTTGTCGCTTTCTTCTCTTTTTGTTCTCTTTCAACAACAAACATTTTCTTCTAGTAAACACTCGCTAATTTTCTTGATAGGATTTAATTAAATTATATTGAACTCTGCCATGATCTTTACTCAGATTGAGGAACTGTCAATGACATTCCAAAGAAATAATTTTCGTCCATAGTCTGTCACCTCTTCATTTCCTTGAAATGACTGAATTTCAAATGAAGTCATTATGGTATTAGGGTATCGATAAATTTAGTTTTAGAGCAATCAAACGTATCCATATTTCCTAGTAAAAGGATAAAATAAATAAAGAGGCCGGAAGCCTCTTAACACAAATTTCGGTGGTGGTATGCTATAATTGTAGAAATCGCCCTTCTATTGATGTTAGATATACATATATTCATTCTTAGCGCAA
Organism: Dioctria linearis; assembly: GCA_963930735.1. Taxonomy (NCBI): domain Eukaryota; kingdom Metazoa; phylum Arthropoda; class Insecta; order Diptera; family Asilidae; genus Dioctria; species Dioctria linearis. The sequence continues at coordinate 29,063,761 of OZ005741.1, forward strand.
GACCATTGGGAATCTTATTTTTCTACAAATACTCTTATCTTCGCAATGGACATTAAAGATGTAGAACTGTAAAAAGCCCAAAATCACCTCACGTAAAGAAATTGAATAAATAAGTTGGCGTGGCTTTAAAAAGGCTATGACGTAATCTCCGGTATGTGAGAAAAAGAAAACCTGAGAATGCTATTTCATGGGTAATAATCACAAAATGAACTGCTTCTTCTCAGGAAATCAGAGTTTAAAATAATTACAGTACTCCTCTCAACCCACAGTCCTTTACGGTAACAAGAAAAACAAGATTGGTTTAATTGATATTCCATCCTTCTGTTTCTCGAAGGAAAATCATGAAAATTCTGAGCATTTGTACTGGAATTGCGAAGTAACAGTGAGGCGATGTTAAAATCTTAACACTAACTTAATTGTAATAACCCAAGTGATGAACTGCTATTGACAACTGAAATTTTGTACACGGTGTTTTCACAATAATTACAGATCTAAGTTTGAAAATGGGTGAAATCGGGCACCTCTTTTATATGGTTGCCTTATAAAAATGATGTCCAAAACTTTAATTTTTTGTAGTGTGGGTACACTTACTTACTTATTTAATTTTCTTTTGAAGTAGGTATGTAGTTAGATATAAACAAAATAATAATAAATTCGACTGATGAAAATTTCAATACTATTAGCATCTATCTAAATATCGTTGAATCTAAAAATCACCTGTTCAAGGAAACCCCAATTAAGTTTTCTTAAATTTAGTAATTGTGTAATGTCTTGTCAGCATTAATTATTTTAAATTTTCGCTCATTGAGTCCAACTGCTGACGTAATTTTTTCTAGGTAGATATACCTAAACTATAAAATGCTCAACGATGATTACCTCTATAACTATACACTGTTGGTTTTTCCCACAATCTTACCTACATACAGGTACATTCCATTATTCGGCATAAAATTATGCGACGGAGTTAGTTGAGTCGCTAATAAAACAAAAAATCGAAATCTATTGAACGGTTCTCCAGAATAGATATCTACTCCGCAAGTCTCGCAATTCCGTAGTATGTTGGCATATCTATTTATGCAGCCTTTCATGCATTATCTATATATCAGCGAATAAGAAAAACAAAAGATTTTTCCTAGAAAATGATTGCGGACTAAGCGCTGAAATGGTGGCCCGCGGCGTAATTCTTGTACTTTACCAAGAAAGTGATTATCTCAGACGAGAAGGCATTCAGAGGAGCGTCATACAATGATGCCACAGCGTCCACAATAAATATTACTACAACTCATAAAGCAAATTTCTTTTCTGTGTTTTTTTTTTATACCTTTATGAATTACGTAGGTAACCTATACCGAACATTTCGAAGATATTCTGGACCCTCATCTTCATAAAAGGAGCACAATTGTACGTTCACGAAAGCCATGAACTTGTCTGTATTATGACCTGGGGCTAAACGCTTATTGGTTTCCTGGAAAAGTCTGCAACTTTTAAGTGCTCTGAGTTTTTGTAATGGAATTACTTGTTCACCTTAGCCATTCCATTATTATACTTAGGTAGAGGTAAGTTAATGTACATATGTTCGTACCTCATCGAGAGAAGTGTGCTTATTTTAGTTCATTATCTTTTAAAAACAAGTTTTTAGATGATGAATCATGATTAAAAATGTATGCATGTATGTATGTCTGTATTTATTTGATATGAAGAAATTTACCAACATTGCATGGAGCTCTACATACGTAGAGATCGATAACGCCTTAACTAACCAAAATTGTGCTCTATAATTTTTATCGAAAAATGTATAACAACGATGTGTGTATGTAGGTAGTAGGTAGGTACTCGTTGCCGGCGATCTTTAATCAGAACAGAAAATGTAGAACAGTACGCAACGAAAACAGTGTAATTCCACCAGAAAATAAACAACGATATTTTCTAAAAGGCCGCAGCACAAGAAATATATAAAAACGCGTCGAGACAAGAATGTCCAGATCAGTCAAAGATCAGAGAGACTATGTATGACTACGGCGTGGTATTAGCAAAAAAAAAAAAACAAACTTCCATGTTCATCCAACCTAGTAGGTTTACTCAACTCGCTGATTTTAGAAAATGATGTAAAAATGTCCAATAGTCAGTCATCTGTGCACGCAAAACAAGACGTAAAGGGAAAATCTGCGCAAACCGATCAAACAAGTTTTGCTATTACGAAAGTGTACCGCTTGTCCGTTGGTTTTTGTCTCCTCTATTATAGTATCTATGCCTTAGTATGGTAGGCAGGCGGTGTACAATGTACATAATTAACTGTTTTATTTAGAAATGATTCATATTATACAGTTGCTCTTCTTCTATATAAACACAAAGATGGAGGAGGAAGGTGTGACATCAGTTTTTGGGGATTAATTAATTTTATATTAGCTACAATATATGTAAATGATCTACTTTCAACTTAACTAGGTAGGTAGGCATGTCCAATAACTCTTTACACACGTACATATATTGAGATAGATAATGAGACATTTTCGCTGAAGTTTTTTTTTTTTTTTGCCCGGTGTTTCGTTTTTTTTTTATTGCTTTCATTACCTACATGTAATGAGACTGCGACTTTTTTTTATTACTGTGTTGCCTATGTAGTTGCATGACGCCATTTTACTAGGGCATCCGGCTACTTTCCTGGAAGTTGATGTCATTAAAAATGCTTTCATTCTCGCTCTGTTGGGTACCGGTTCCGACTGGGATTATAACATTTTCTTTTTGGGAATTACCAGTGTAACTTAAGAAGAAAAAGCTTTATGAAATTCTGTTGTGTTATGAAATATATTAACGTTTATTTTTGGTATTAATAAGATATAAAAATCATAAATATAGGTTAAGATTGATCAAAGATAAGTAAATACTCAGATGTTCAGACAGACCCTATGCATTTCAATGTAATACGAATTGACTAGCAAGCACTAGCGAGTCAATTGTTCTAGAAATAAATATTTTAGTGGATAGGTTGAAAATTATTATATACATAATATGAATTGTGTTATTTCAAAAATGTTTGCAGCTTTTTGATTTTTTTTTTAATTTACAAAATAAAAAAAGCGCGTATACATTATGGAGTCTGATGTAGAGCTCACAAATGAAGCTGCGAGATGTCCAAAGCAGATCTTTGAAATTCAAAGTATTACAAGACCCGGTGGTGATAATTACACAAATTACAAATCTAGGAATACTGTGGGCTAATGGTATTTGTAAGCCCAATAGAACAGCTTTTCAATGCCTTATAATATTATTTACTTCAGTACATTACTTACTAGTTTTACTAATTATGGCAATGTCGTCAGGGTTGGCCACATTTTGACTTTTACCTCTAACTTCCATTTAAAGAAGAACTTGGAAAATCCAAGCACATCTTGGGAAAGATCTGGGAAAAAGAAACACTCTTCCTGAACATTGCAGATTGATTGGGTGAAAAATGAAGAAAAAAAAATATATAAACATTTAAGAAAAAAGTGAAATGCTATCAAGGTCGGCGGCCAGTTCTGTCTGGGTTGGCCAGCCGACGAAAAATGTGCTGAAATAATTGAAAATGACATGAAAAAATTAATTGAATGAAATAAAAAGTCGAATTAGTTGCATTTTTCTATTTTTTAGCAAAATTTTAATGGCACATTATTAACGCATTTCAAATGCATTTCTCCCTTGCCTTGTCCGAAGAGGGCTTTTTCCGCGCTTTTTGGGCGGACATCTTGATTTAGTTGGCGTTTTATTGGCGTACTTCGTTGGAATTGGTGTTGGACATTTTTTGAACGTCTTCCAAGCACATAATCACAGTGGGCCAACCCAGACTAGACAAAGTGGCCAACTTTGATGACAAGTGCCATTGCCGCATCACATGATACCCCAACCGTGCTCGAACATTGTGCTATAGTGGTCAACATTTAAAAAATCGCACCTAGACGACACACCAACCCTGACGACATTCCTCTACATATTTAATTCCTTGTTAATTATGCAAGTATATATGTATATACGCCTTCTATTAGCAATACAGTTTTAGAAGCACTGACAGCAACAATTATTTTTTTTTATTCAAACAAATTAAATTATAGATATTGTGCAATAATTTGTATGTATAATTACATTGCAATCAAGTTGTTCTTTTCTGCCTCTTTCGTTGAAGAGGTTGGCAATCAAATGTAAAAACACCCCTTCATCCACACCTCTTCCGGCTTTTATATTCATTTGCTGACGTTATAAATAAATGCTCCACGAAGGCAATAATTTTCTGGTACAACATTCAAAAAAACTTGTTTTATTAAAAATCATTCACTTTTCCATACCCGTTAAATTTAATAACTACAAATCCTATTTGATTATTTTTATTTCAGTATACATGTCCTACATAGGCTTAAGCCATTATTAATTAAGTCATTTAATTAAAAATTAATTTACTTTAAATTGGTCTAAACACTCTCTAGCAGGAGTACTAAAATACAAATTAAATTAAATTAAATTTTAATAAAATGGTTTGCGGTAAGCTAAGCTTAATTTTGTGGTGTAACAAAAATTAACGAAGAATTGAATTGAATTAAATTGAATTTTCTGGCTCTACAGGTTACTGTTTAGCTAGGATGGCAAAGCGATGTAGTGGAAGTAACTAAGATTCCATCCGAGTGATTCTAATTCAATAATGATAAGAGTGTTATTTTATTACAACACTATATAAAATTATTTCATTCAACTTCTAAGCTTTTTTATTTTGAAATAATAAATAATTCATAAATTCATCCTAATCTTCATATAAATGTACGCTACATACATAAATACATATGTATGTACATATATGCCACTAAACATTTAAATTCATACAAAAATTCCTTAGAAAATCCCCATCCACAAGTCTCTTAGTAATCTGTACTACAACGTGAGTGATTGCATTCACACAACATATTGTTCCACTTAATCAATTGAATATGGCAGCTCTTTATCAAAAATTAAGTCAATTTAAATCCAACAACACTTTAGTGAATTACCTTTAGTCCTACATACATACATACATGTTGAGGTCTCGCATGAATATGTTCTTTACCAAGAAATCAATTTTATCATGATTTAAACTTTCGGGCGGTGACCTAATTAAATGTAAACGAAAAATTTATGACTTCCAGGGTTAAAAATGTATTGCGAACTGATAAAATTTCTTCTCAGAATTAATGACTGATAATGACATTTTATTTTGCAATTAAGTGAAGTGGAGTCGAAGTGGTTCAGTGCAAAAATCATAATAATAATAATAATAATTACAAGGATAAGCATGGAATTACGGGCGCCATACCGCACATGAATTTAGCAATAACTGACATAATTAAGTAATAGCTTAAGCTCGTCTTAATCAGATCTTGAATGTTTTTAAAACGGTGTAAGGAGAAGAAGTTTACTTGAAAATTAATTGTGTAAATTATTTATACATACCTACATATTGTATATTATAAATTTTCGACCTGAACACAATTTTTCCTCCTGAAATATATATATATTATATATACATTTTCCATCAATTAAGCTTCACATACATTTTCGTTATATTTGCTCTGTTATTTTTCAGCATTCTATTACAAAACTTTTTCCAATATATATACATACAGGGTGTTTCCTCCATGATGGTCCATTCCATAGAGCGGGAGGTGATAGTACTCATCTAGTAAACAAATAGTTGTTTAGGAGGGAGGGATGGGGGATCATATTAACTATTTTGGAGTTACAGGGTAATTAAGAAAATATGCTAGGTTTTCACAAAACACTCTGAAAAAGTACAGGGTGTACGGTTACCGTAAGAACTTCATGGCCTTTCCAACGACCGCTCAACCAGTCCCATACTACTCTCCTCTCAGAAGTTTGATGGTCGAAACCAAAGTTAACTTAATGATAATTAGGGACACAAGAGTTTTCCGGGCCGGGCCGGAGTTTTCAGATTTTGCTCTCATAAAATGTTCCCGCGCTTTTGTTAAAACAGGTTTTTCTGAAATATTGAGAGAGAGTTTGTTACAAAGTTGTTGTTGTAATCGTATGTTATCTCCCAAACTTGTTGCTGTAATCCTATGATATTTGAACGCACATGCTTCTTTTGACATTAGTTTTGCTCTGAAGTGATTAAGTGGGAGAAACTCATGCTGGATTTTCTGATGTTTTTGGGAAATATGAGAATTTTATTGGAGAGGAATTTTACATCTCCTTTCGCTAAAGCGAAATTTATTTTTTTCTTAAAAAATTGAGGTAGTCTGTCCCGATGTATATTCTTATGAATAGTTTGAAGGGATTTTGGAGATATTTAAGAAGATTTTATCTCAATTTTTGTTGTTAACTCGTAGTCTCAGCCGTCCTACAATAGTGCCAAGCTCTTTTCCCCATTCATGCAAAAGACGCCAGCGCAAGTGCGTTAGCGTTCAACGTTGTCCCGTGTGGTTTTCAAGGAAACAATATTACGTGACACTATTCAAACGTGGAAAGCTTCTTTACCGTGGAAAAATAAATATGACACAAGATGGAATTAGTTAATTAAATAATAATAATAATAATTCAATAATAAAATATGTTATATTATATCATAGACTTACCTTCTTTATGCTAAGTTTGTCATTCCGTTTGTAACACCACGAAATAATGATCGTAGAGCAAAATGGATTGGACACCCACGCATAATATTAAAAGTTATTTTGATTTTTGCATGTCCGTCCGTCCGTGCGCACGATAAATCGAGAACGCGTATACTTAGAGAGCTGAAATTTTGTACACGGACATTAAAAAAAAAGTAAAATTAAGTTCGAAAATGAGACAAATCGGGCAACTGCTTCGTGGGGTTGCCATACAAAAATTTCGTTTTCCACTATATATTTGGACTCTGCCTGAGAACGCGTCGACGTAGAGAGCTGAAATTTGGTACATGGTGTTCTCATTGTACTAGCAAAATAAAATTTCAAAAATGGACTACAACCCTTCGTGGTGTTGCCATATAAAAATTTAGGTTTTTTACGTATACTTTGAAAACGATCAGTCCAAGGCATTTTTATTGCACTAAAAACTTCTTCAGAATACGAAATCCTATAAAATTGGTTATAATCATTTTTTCTGTCCGACAAACCGTTCTAAAAATATATGCGAAAAACCACTTCAAAAATCAAACTTGCACAGAAGGGTGACAAACGAAATTACATAAGGGCATTCATCTAGGCCTAGGGTATCATAAGAATTGTTCTTAGATCAATTCTAGGCTTTTTACTTGTTTTTTTCATTTTTTGCAATAATTTCCCAAATGTTGGCTTTAATGGCAAGGTTTTTCCTTTTATATTGTAAAGGGGAGAATCCGATTTTACTAAATCAATGAGTTCATCATCCTCCTCTTTTGTAAAATTCACTCTTTTTGCCATAACTGCGTGATGTGAAGTGCAAACGCTGACTGAAAATGCCGACGCTAATGCGTTCGAATCAAACAGTTTTCATTTCGACGCATTAGCGTCCGCAGAGGCAAGCGCAAGTTTGTCTGATGTTTTCTTGGAAACCTTCGTGTTTGATTACAGCGCAGCTGCGCTGGCGGCTTAGCGTTTGTGCCCTTGCGCTGGCAAAATCTCTTGGAAACCGAGGCTTTAGTGACTGAATACACGTCATTTTAAAAAAAGTACCGTCTAATTTTGGTATGACCTGAATAGGTTATGAGCTAATAACTGTTTAATAGCTACAGTTAGCACATAGGTGTCATAGGTTAAATTAAATGTCCACAGTATCCAGCTTTTATAAAAAAAGTTCTTTTAACTATCTTTTTGTAAAAAACAAAGAGGTCAAACTAAAAAAAAGTTAGAAAATCCGAAATTTTTAGTTTCGATCATCATAACATTTGAGAGGTTGGTTGAGCAGTCGTTGGAAAGGCCATGAAGCCCTGCATACAATGAGCTCTCATCAATCAACTCAACTCAACTCAACTCAACTCAACTAAACCAATTCACTCACTCAACTCAACCAACTCAACTCACTCAACTCAACCAACTCAACTCAACTCAACTCAACTCAACTAAACCAATTCACTCACTCAACTCAACCAACTCAACTCACTCAACTCAACCAACTCAACTCAACTCAACTCAACTGAACTTTATATGTATGTAGTACCTACATATATCAAAAATACCTACACCAAAAAATTGTAAAATCAAACTACATATGAAAAGATAATAATAAAATAAATAAAATAATTACAAAAAAAAATTGTACCGACTTCAAAAAAACGAATGGTTTGCGTACGGAAATAACGAATACGGATTTCAAGAATGCCACATGCACATTCATTTCGAATGGTTTTGACAGCTCAACGTATACGAAATCTGCCTTCGTTATCCAAGACTAGAATAGGGCCCCTGACAATTCTGAGAGGTTAGACTAAAATGACTTGCGAAATAATTCATAAATCACGAATGCTACACTCATACGTTACTGGGAAACGTGAATGCTAGGTACATATTAAATATGTAATTGTTAATATACTCCCCCCGCCCGACTTTCTCTTTTAACGAGATTAAGCTGTACATACATAGTTATTTGTTTTAGCTATTAATTTTTGCCCGGTTTAACGTATATTAAAGATTACTAATTTTCGCGATGACATTAAAACGTCAAAAAAGTTACTTATTATTTTCTATAGCTCTGGCATGGGAAAGCCTTCTCTAGATGTTTTAGCCTTATGCGGCCCGGCCCGCGTTTGTGATGTTACACTCGAAGACTATGGATAGATCACTCTTAGGCAAGAGAAAATTCTATGTGTGTATGGGTAGGGGGGGGGGGGGGCGGGTCATAACGGTTTCGAGATCATCAGACTTATAAAATTGTTTCGAGCGTTAAAATGATTCTTGTTAGTAAATGGAATGTTACGAAAATTGTAACTTAAACAGGAAATAGTATACATGTATGCATATTTGCCTAATCAAAGCAGTTGCATCAATATTAAGTATTAGTATCTCAATTTTCCTAGTCACAGCAGTTATCATAGTATTTTCTACCTAACTGGCTCAAGCAGCAGTGAATATGTAGTAAGTTGAATAATAATAAAAATGGATATGGTCCACATTCAAAGTGACATCATACTAAATCCAAGCAATTCCATAGATACGTTGATGATGTTAAGATGTCTTTTCGAGGGTAGAATTCAAGTAATAAAATAGAAGAAAATATTTCTAGAGGTCTGTTCTCACCATAATTTCTGGATTTAAATCAGTAAAGAAAAGAAAATCTTATATGTAGGTAACTGTATATACATACTTACGTGGAATCATTTCCCTAAAAGGTCCCATTCCACTTTAATTGGATTACGTGGAATAAAAACGTTATTGGCATAAACCCTAAAAGTATCTAACACAAGTTTATTTTTTTATTTTTTCTCCTTTTGATTATTATAATTAATTTTCAATTTTTAATTTCAGTCTGTTATACATATTTTAGTAAACAAAAAATAAATAAAATGAATTTCACGCACAAAGCAAGCAACCAGTCTCTGCCTGCACTCTTACCCCATTTTTTCTTTTCCTTTCGGTCTGGATGAATCATGGCATGATTTACGATCAAACATAAGAAATTGGCAGACATTCTTTCCTTTATCCTCCTCCTTCTTTGTTGGATTTATTTTTTTCGGCAATATTTTTTCATCACGGCAATTCTGATAAATTCTCGGAAATTCAAAATGATTTTCTGTGAAACAGTTTTTAAGAGATTCACACAAAAGAAATGATTGGTCTAGATATAGGGATCAGCAGCAGAAGCAGCACCACCAGAGACCAGACTGGCCACTAGACCTTGGGGAATGCATTTAACAATGCCCAGGCCAGACCCCAGACTTGGTATGTCGGTGCTTTCATCATTTTTTCAGTATATGTTCGTTCCAGTTCTAAGGAAGGCGCAATATTTTATTGTCAGTTAACTAAAGCTAAAATTGAATTGAATGTCTCGGGCCCTTGATGCAAATTTTAAATTCCTTTTTTTCTTCTTTTTTCTATTCTGACGCATAGATCTGACCAATTTAAACGTTTCAATTGAAAACTTACAAAGTAAATGGGTATAGGCATAGATGGCACAAGAACTAGATGTCGCATGGCATACTAGAGCAGAGTATACAGATTGTGAAATGGGTAGTGCATTCTGGAATCTACTATAACATGTTTTAGACCGTGCCGAAAGCAAATGTTTTTATAATAGCCGTTTTGCATTACATTTGATTGACTTCTTCAACACTTCAGATACAAAAAAGTATGAACCACTCGACGTATACCTACATCATTTCAAATGTGGTGGTCCATTCCGGAATGGACCACCCAGCCATATAAATTTTGTATACTTTTTTGGTACACCATGCGACATCTAGTTCTTGTGCCATCTATGGTATAGGTCAGATTAGATACATACCCTGATTCAGAAGGTGCAGAGCGAATTTTAATTTTTGTGAAAAAATTTATTTATTTCGTATTCGTTCTTAAAAAAAATTAATAATTACGCGTTATGGTTGAGGTGTGATGTTAAGTGTCAGTTAAAAACAAACAGAAAAATAGCATTAAATGTAGGTTTGTCATATCTATTAAATAAACAGTCGTAGGAGCTTCAGCATATTTTTCAGTCCTATCTGAAATTTCTTTTGTAGTTACCTTTAGTTACTATTTTATACATACTCGAGTATTAGAGCAAAATAGTTTTTTGAAACACATCCCCGAACTATGTAATTTAGTGCTTGACTGGTTGTTTTGACTAGAGACCAAGTATGTATAGCTATTATTCTGACTCTAGAGCACACTCAAATTTGGCTACGAATAGCTATAGCTGAAATTTGAACACATCTCTAATACACGGCAGGTGGGCATTTGCTAAAGTTGTGATGTGCACATGTTATTGTGTGGATAAATCTTAAGAGGTCGAATGTTCTGAGTTTTCAAAATTTTTCTAGAAACATGGGTTTGAGTTTCCACTAGCTATTGGCTTTCTGCAGGTAAGTTAGTAATAGTATCAATGAAGTGTGCAAGCTTGAGCCCCTTATTTCTAGGAAAACTAAATGTCTGAGCTCTTTGAGAGTCGTGTAGACAAAAAACTTGACGCAGGTTGGTTTTTCTTTCACTATTTCTTTCTTCTTCTTTCACTATCAACTTTATCAATATTTTTTTAGAGATGTTATCCCAGACAGCCGAATGCCGTTGAGCTAGTAATTTCAATTCTGGTTTGAAAACGACTCTTTTGTAATACTTTCAATGTTTTCGCTAATGTTTTCGCTGGAGTATAGGTGGTAAGTCTGGTGAATGAAAATTGTGCTCTGCTTTTAGTTTACAGCTTCGTTTTGAATGAATAGTCCACAATATTGCTTACTCCAAACCGCAGAATAATAGAAGGTATTTCGAAAAAAGGTAAAGACCGAATTATTTTGAAACTATGCTTATACAGTAACGAGGTACAATGTATTGCCAAAATCTATTACAGTTCATGTAAATGTGACGAACTGCCAGGATCAATTAAAATGATCAGTCTGAGCTTTGCTTCATTTAAACCTTTTTTGAATATCTATATGGTATCTATAGGTATCCTTTAAAATTTCTTTCTTATAGCCAAAATTCCATTGTTTTTACATTGGGTACCATTACTTCTTTTATTCTACATATTCTTTTCTCAACATCTTTTAACATTCGAGAGCGAATCAATCATCTGCCAGTATAGTTACATGAGACCTAGGTGGATGGATAGACTGTTCTGGACAATACGAAACCAACCGCGTATTCTGTTTATTGATAGGTGTGTGCAACCACGAATATACTAGTGAATACGAGATCATCCGTATTCTGTTTTCCAAGACCTTCAACTTAGAGAAGACGACACCATCTGTAATTTCGTATTCTGAGACGTGTGCGTATCCTCGTCTGCTCTAGGGTATTTCAATACTTTATTCAGTGCTGGGCACTGTTAATGAAAACATTAACTTCGTTAATCGTAAATCCGCTACTAAAAAAGTTAACTTCATTAAACCTTAAAGCGTTACTTTACGAAAAATTTAACGGAAGTTAACTCCTAATAGTAATTGTAATCTTTTTAGTATTGGATTAGTGAAATAAGCAAGTATATTAAACGTATGCCCTAGACACACGGAACATATCAACGATCATTGGCGGAGGAATGGCCATTGCATAGCTCGTGTGTTATTGCATCATTGGCGCAATGATCATTGGTTTCGTCATTGCACCAATTACGCCTCCACAAACTCATTCGTTTGCAATTATGCATTACTTGTCATTCCTTTTGTCAATAAGTGCGCTTTCAGCGGTTAGGAACTGTAAGTTATTGGAAAAATCAGCGGATTTTCAAGCCATCACTGTCAGATATCATTTTATGAAATTTACTGATACATTTTTCAAGGTAAATTTTGAATATTTTCCAAAGCGAATTATTGAAAAGCTTTCTCACTTTATATATCCAATACAAGGCTCGATTCAATTTTTCGCAAATTACTTTACAATTCACAGTTTTTAATTTACAAAATTCAGAACTATTATCTGTCAAATCGAGTTACCGTCAAGATATCGTGTGTTTGCTTTACCAAGCAATTATCATTCAATTAATTACGTAATTAGATCAATGCTCATTCTAGTGCGTCATGTGCCTAGGGTATAATACCCTTGCTTATAAAAAAATGTTTTGGTTGGGGAAGTTTAGGTAGGACATGGAAGATAAATAAGAAAACAGTACATAAATCTTAATTTGTTATAATAAATATTTCGGAATCAAATTAAAATTACGGAAGAATCAAAATATTGGAGATCACTGGTGAAAAATCGCTGCAAATTGGCATTGTTCATCGTCCAGAAGGGGTCCAAACCTTTTATCTATGCCCTTTAATAAGACATTGGCTAAAGCTGTGCAATTCACAAGACCCCTAACCTCGATATTCAATAATTCAAATACAGTTACTACAATTGTAGGTAGGAGTGATCCGAGATGTGCTTGAGCTTGAAGCGTGATGTCTTCTATGTGTGATAGCTTCTATGCACGGAACTGACGTATAGCCACACACATGTACGACCGAAACTAGTCAGATCATGATTTTCGCAGCGTGATGTCAGTTTCGTCATAAATTGTAGGTACCCAATTAACGGTTAACGGACTTATGGAAAGTTAACGGAAGTTAAAGAATCCGCGTTAATATTCTTAAAAGTTAATCTGTTACTCGAAAAGTTAACTTCGTTAATTAACGATTAACGGATTTAACGGTCTTGTGCCCAGCTCTGACTTTATTACATTCAATACATAACTAACCGTATGTCTAGCTAAATCGGTTAAGAAGGAAATGAATTATTTTAGTTAAGCATTAATTAGCAGTTAGACAAGCTCAAAGGTATTAGGGTTTTAATTCACTTAATAAATAACAAATTGATGTTGAAATACAGTCACGTCGTCTCATTTAAATTCATCGTTGGAGAACCAATTTACCCTGGTTTTTCCCTAGAGTTTACCCGCACCCAGTCCAACCACGTTACAATAGATCTACGTAAGGTGCGGATGTTTGTAAATCCCAACGTTTGGGAAGTTTTTGCAAGTTAAAAAATTTTCTTAAAACGTCTAGAAAATCCAGTTGGATACTTTCAGCTTCTCTAACGGAATGCTTGACAATATTGTTGTTCCACACAACTAATTTGTAAACATCTTGGTATATTTTAAGGGAGAGATTCATTCTACTGACTCTTTACTAATTATAAACATAGACATAAGTAGGAGGTCTAAGCATGTACGTCTTTGTGTACTAAATAAAATTTTTTGTCCTCTCTTTTACTTTCTACTCTGGACAGAACTATCGGAGTTACTATAGTATAAGTCTACAAAATTTATTAGACTTACTTCATGCCAGTTTCTGATCTCTCTTATAGATATCTTGTCTTCAGGAGCTTCATGATTATTTCTTATTATTTTCGGTGACTCAGTTTGTCCTATTTTATAAAATCTGACGATAATGGAAGCACAGATTTCATTCATCTCTTGATTCATGGTATTCTACTCAATTACTCACCCTCATACTGTACGTACGTACATATGTGCATAAAATATCACTCTTAAAATAACCGCTCCACATTAATGCTATCCCACGCACCCACGATTTAATGGAACTCAGAATCGAATGTAGGTAGACGCTACAGTGCAAAGTCATTGTACTTTTCATTTCATCAGTATAATAGAAAACATTTTAACGTGGAGTTTCTTACGTATTTACGTAACTGTAATCAAACGACAGTCACTATTTCGAGTATGTAATCAAAACCGAAGCATTTCCAAGGAAAAAAACATTCAGAGGAGTAACTGCTAACTATTTGTTGTTGCTACAAAACTATATGACAACTTCAACTGGATGATTTAAGTCTAAGAAAGCAATTAAGATCTGATTTTCTCCGTAATTACTTCTCTCGGATGACGCAAATCAATCAAGTTTGCGACTTTTTACTCTGCCTATTGGAAGCCGACTTAATAGCATTTGAATAAATCAATGCATTTCTGAGTAGAAAGAAGGGTTTTGTTTTGACTCGATTGTTATAGTTTTGCATGTCATCAGACCAGCAATGAGCTTGAGCTTTTCCGTTGCCAGGTTTTTGTTTTTTTTTTACTATAATCTGTGTTTACCTATGTAAATTAGTTAGAGCAAACTAATGTAATTCCTTGTCAATATATGTATATATTTTCAATATTATTAAACATACACCGTTTCCAAGTTACAATGTATGGATTTAATACCCACAGTAATACCTATCAACTATAAAAGGTAGGTGTGCAGTGCAGGTTGGTAACAGGCAAACCTTTTCAATGTCGAACGATAAAAATTACAAAGTAAAAAAAAACAATGTCGGATTTTATTGAATTGCGTTTGCGCATTGCAACTAGTGGCTGTAATTTAAGTATTAACAAAAACTTTGAAGACAGAGGAGATGCGTAGTGCGAACACATTGTGATATTGAACGTTGCGCAGTCGACTTAAGAAAAAGGCAGTAATGCAGGTAATATGTGTTCATTTTGTCTGAAATGTGCGGTGTTTAAAAAAAAAAATATCGAAGTAACTGGCATTGAACTGGCACAAAAGAATTAATTGAATGCCGCCAACATTCAGTAAAAGGAAGAAAACATCAGTAAAGCCTTTGAAAGGAAGATGCGCACAAGACAAATATAGCGGGACAGAACGAGATTGCAACTTACACAATACATATTAGACTAGACACGGACGACGGGTTTATTTGCAGTAAACACAAGTATAAGGAGAAGGTTACATTTTTTTTTCGTACTATTCAGTACATACCTACATAGATGGTTGTAGTAATTGAAGGTGTCTTCTGTCATTTGTGTTTTTCTTCATTACTTATCTGTTCTTCAGATCAGGAGCAACAACAATATATTCCTTTTTATCTGGCTGTGGCTCATAGCTCCGAGTTAACCAATTTATTGCCACTTATTTCGATAAAGGTATAGTAGGTGATTTGATGGGGAATACGTTGTTCAGAAGGTTGGAAAGCTTTAATTTCATTTGCGGAGTCATTTTGCCAACGGATAGTTAGTCATTACATTAATAACGGTATGGGAATCTTGTAATAAACATTAGTAGGGCAAAAATACCCACCAAACAGTTTTGTGATACGAAATTGCTCACTGCAGCTTTATATAATTATGGTGTTCCAAGTGATTCCTCTCATCAAAACGATAAAAAACACTTAGGGTTGGGTATTAGTCGGAGGGATGGGGGGGGGGGGGATTTCCCTATGATGATAATTTGGTAAGCCGCACACAAATTATTTGGTCAAGTGTTTATTGTATGACTGCTCAGAAATGCAGCAAAGAGACGGTTCCGTTTATAGAATGGATAAGGAAGCTTTTTTTGGAGCTAGTTAGTATAGTTGGCCCCAAAATAAAAAAAAATAAAAAAGGATACCAAATTTCGAGAAGCTATAACAGTAGTAGAAAGATTTTGACTGTTTAAGGTAAATATACCTACTACTCTTTATTAATAATTTATAGTGCTTTGCATTTCATAAACTTGTAACTTTGTTAAATTCCAAATTCCAGATCCAGATCCCCTGGGTTGGCCCGAAAAGTGTATTTAAATATTTTCTGAATTTTCGGTTGCAGATTTGTTTCAAGTTGAATGAATTCACTGGGCTGAATCAGGGATGTATAATGTTTGCAGAACACTAATTTTAAACTTAATTTTGTTAGAATCGTGCAAATTGTGCACCTGTTGAAGAATGGAGAACAATCTTACTACAAGATATTCAAATTTAATATATCAGATCAAAAGCAATATACATTTCTGAGTATATTTCTTTTTCAATGACTCTAATCCGTCAAAAAATGACAAAGTTATTGAAGTTTAAAAAAACGGAAATTAAAAATCTGTTGCTGACGTCACGGTACACAACACGCACGACGCCAGTTTGCACAATATAATATTTATAAGACGATATTTTATGAAATAAATCCAAAACAAATCCAATCCCAAGTACTTTCTATCACGGCCGCGGCGCAACTACACTCGCGCTGCGTGACGGTATCATGTTAGAGCGCGTTTTTGAGAATGCGGCACTAAAATAGCTATAACTTCGTCATTTTTTATCCGATTTCAATAATTCTTTCACTGAATTAATTGTTTTTTATGACTATGATTCTGCATAATTAACTAAAATAGTCGTTGTTCCTCATTGCGGGGTACCCATAATTTTCTTCCTGACAAAAATCGTACTCTACCTCAACTGCAGATTTCTTGTCCATTTCTGCTGGGATATTTGAGACTTCTACTGCGTCTCCATGTTCTTGGTTTCTTTTCCATATTTACAACGTCAGTTCCTGTTTCTAGGAAAAGTTCGTTGAAAACTTCCTTTCTGTTTCCTCGATTTCAGATATGACACTAGAAATTGCAGATATTTAGATAAATAGTAACACTTCTTACTTTCACTTCCTGAATTATTTTTGGGCTTTTCCCGAAAGGATGTTGAAATTGTTCCTCAATGTTGTCCATTTTGACATGCAGTTGGGAATTGAACATAAAATCTCCTTTATTTTTCAATTAATTCAAAGGAGAAAATACTATCGGTAAAATTGTACAAATAGTATCACAAGCAATATGGGATGTACTAGGTATGTCCGTCATACTTAAAAATACCGGATAGACAGAAATGGGTTGAAATTTCTGACAGATATTATGAATTATACGGAGTACCCAATTGCACTGGCAGTATTGATGATGGGAAGCACATCCGTGTCCAAAAATTTGAGCCTACCGGATCAGCGTATACTATAATTATATATCAGCGTTGAAATAGGTGATCTAGGTCGGAATAGCGGCAAATGAGTATTTCATGAGTCTAGTTTTAGAAGAGTGTTACGGGAAAGTCTAATTGATATTCCAGAAACGAGGATTTTACAAGGAAGCAACGAAAATATCTTAATACCATTTTATATTATTGGTGATGAGGCTTTTCCTTTATCTCAAAATCTAAGGTCTACGAAATTATTTCTGGTGCATTTTACACTATATAATTCGATTCAGAGTAGGAAAATTTGCTGGTCATCACAAAACTCCAGAGCAAAGACTATATTCTACAGGGTGTTTCCGTCATTGAGGTCCATAGGGCAGGAGGTGATTGAACCTCACGTGGGCTAGGTGGGGGGGGGGGCATCTCCACAGTTTCGGAGCTACAGGGTGAGTAAGAAAATATGCTAGTTTTTTGTTTTTCACAAAACACTCTGGATTTTAAAAAAGTACAGAATGTACCGTCATCGATAACTACTTATTATATGAAGAATCTCATAGCCTTCCCAACGACTGCTCAACTAGGTCCGTATTCCTCTCCTCTTCAGAGTTACGGCGGTCTAAAATAAAAATTTCGATTTTTTTCTTTTTTAATTTGTCCTCTTTAAAAAAAACAAATTAACAAAATATTTTTATAAAACCTGTAAACTGTAGAATCTTTCTTTAACATATTACACTCTATGTCCTAACTGTAGCCGCTTAAGAATTATTAGCTCTCAACCTATTCAGTTCATACCGAAATTAGACAAAGATAATTTTTAAATAACGTGTTTTCAGTTGCTAAGGAAACAAATTATCGATGACCTGAGAGCTAAAGGTAATAATTCTCAAATTAAAGACGAGAGTCCACAGTTTACAGTTTTTATAAAAAAAAGTTATGTTAATCAGCTATTCTTTTAAAATAAAAATAAAAGAAATATATATATATATTTTAGACCACCATAACTCCGGAGAGGAGGGGAGTAGGTACTGGGCTGGTTGAGCAGTTGTTGGAAAGGCTATGAGATTCATAATACAATGAAGTTACGATGACAATACGCATCCTTTACTTTTTAAGATACAGGGTATTTTTTTGAAAATTAGCATATTTTCTTAATCACCTTATAAGTCTGAAGCCTGTCCATTCCATTATGATAAAATATAGAGGCCAAGACGGACTGGTA
This sequence comes from Dioctria linearis, assembly GCA_963930735.1. Lineage (NCBI taxonomy): Eukaryota > Metazoa > Arthropoda > Insecta > Diptera > Asilidae > Dioctria > Dioctria linearis. Next base: position 29,082,247 of record OZ005741.1, read on the forward strand.
TATGAACAGCAACTGGACCGCAGGACTGTCTTACAACAATAATGACCTAAATATTTGATCTGATTCTATTGTGTTCATTAGTCTTAGCGAACCCCACCTACAATAGTAGTGTCCCGGTAAGACCATAAATAAATGTATTACGTGAACTATAATGTTCTAAGAATTTCTTATATCTTTGGGAAACAAGACTGAAGAAGTAGATTCTTAAGCTAATTTTTATTTTCCTCTGCCCCTGCCGGTCGCAAATTAAACCTTTCATGAGGCGTAGAAAATGTGGAGAAAAAATGAAGGAGAGAAATTTTGGATGTAAATAAATTTAAACTCTCACCTCCCCAATCGATCATCATGTTTGTTTTCCCCAATGTCAATAGGTAAATTTACTATACATGGTCACTGAAAGGGAAATCAATTCACATTTACAAGGTGAATAAATTTCCATCTTAACTTTACCATTCCTCTCCCCTTACGTACATATTCTAATTGTACGTTACAAAGCTAAATACATTCCGTCACAAAAAGGAGATGTTTCCAAAGTAAATGGAAGTTTCATCAAATCAGGCCTTTCGCTTGCTAAACACTTTGAAAATTATTATTCATTATTCAGCACCGCTTGTTGCACTTCACCTTTCAGAATTCACTAAGCACAGATATTGTATGGGTGACCCGTGAAACACCTTGTTAGGCCAAGTATTGAACGCGTACATATGGAATCGCGCTCCAGCCATAGCTAATCTCTATAGGCTGAACTACAATAGAAGTGTACGTAAGTACATTTACTTACGTAAAGCGAACGCGCCCTTTAATTTAACAGGCGTACACAAATTAACTTTAACTCGTGTGAGGGGAAATTTCGTTAAGTTTAAATATCCAGTTTTCCGTAAGTATAGTGCGCTAAGAATCGCTGATTCCGTAAGAACGCGATGTTTGCAAACAATTAAATTATTACTAAATGATTAAAAGTGCAATGTAAAAATTAAAATGGAATAAAAATGGTACTGCGAATTAATAGAAAGCACAAATCTTCAATTACATCAACTTCCATTTGTCAATTCTTTCACTTTTACTACTTTTTAAAATTGAAAACATTAAATATCAAGATAATAACTCTTACGGAATGTTATATATGTATATTTAGGCTAAAAATATCAATTTTTCGTAAGTAAACCTCAGTCTCGTTTAATTTCGTAAAGTTATTTACTTCTATTGTAGTTCAGCCTTAAGTATATTTTCCATAATGAAACAAAAAATAAAAAAAGTTTTAAATGGCTGCTGAAAGTTGACGAATGTTGGGAATTTAATTTAATCAAAGTTGAGATGAGAAAAAAAAAAATTTAGAGTTGTATATTTACTTTACTTTACTAGGTACGTTTGCACTTACATATACATAAGAATATCCTCCACGAAGTAAAAATTTCCATACATTGCACCTACAAAATGCATAGAAACCAGAAAGATCCGTAAATTGATGTCGGCTGACCTTAATAAAGGAAGACATTTTCTGAATTATTGAACACCTGCTGCTGCTGTTCATAAAATCAGTAATGCCCTGCACATTTCTTGAATAGCGAAGGCGTAAGTCATTTTTCGGTGAAAAGCGTGATTGTTCTGTCTGGCTGCCTGGTTGCAAGCATGGTGGCATTTTTGTTTTTATTAGTGCCGGCTGTGACTTGTAACATTAACGCTACTCCGAATTGACCATTAAGATAATTTGTATGTTCGCGAAGTGATAGGGTCTCAAATTTCTATTTGTTTGTAATATTTTAATCGTATTACTCACATACATATGTACGTACATATGAACGTGTGAAAATGTTGGCATTGACTGACTTTCACAGTCACTGAAGGCGTCGCGTCGATGGTGTAATAGTTAAACAAAAATGACTCATCTGTTCTATCGGCTTGGATTGTAACCTCATCGGTGGGGTGCCCATCAATTATATTGACACATTCTGCTGACAACACGATACTATAAATAAAAAACTCTTTTGCTGTATTAGAACTGTGTTAATGTTTCACTCAACATACGGCCGGCGGCAGCTTTAGATCCAAATACAGCATGTGTCAAGAAATAGATGAATTTCTCCATCTAGACCTCATGTCGGTCAGGGGCGGATTCAGGGAGGGGGGGGGGGGTCATGGGGTTAATTATTGATAAAAAGTGTATAGGACCTGCATAAAATAGCGTATCGAGCAGTCCTATGCCAGTGTGTAAAACTGAGAAAAGTTTGGTTTAAACGACTCCTGCTGTTTGCACCCTAGCTGCTTATGGCGCTGGATGGTGTTCTTTTTTTTTTTGCTCAATTTAATTTGTAATATGACCCTCCCCCTAATTTCAAAGCTAGATCCACCACTGATGTCGGTAGGGGGAGTTAATTGATTTTATCCCAGTATTAATGGATCACTGACACAACACTGTGGAGCAACCTTTAATTTAGCCTGTCTTAATCTTTCGGAAGATAAGTCCGTTTATACAAATTTACTAACTAGAAAGAGTACAAGAAATAATACAGGTTTTTATCTAGAACTCGTTTTCTTGGTAACCCATCCTTGTTATTTCTAGGGTTGTGGATATGACGGAAATCAGCTCAATCAGCTGTCGAGGGGTGAAATCGATTAAATTAAATAACTGAAGAAATGACAAAACCTTTATGATCATACGCATAAGGGTTTTGTCAATAAAAATGTCAAATACATAATCAAAGTGTTCAGAATGCGTTGGACGAGCTAATTCTTTGAATGGCACCAGCAAAGGTATTCCATCAAAGTCAGATCGTTTGAACAATGTAGAAAAGCCTCAAACAGTCACAATCAATGGAAACCTGTGTGTATTCTACTTAGCGTTAAAATTTAGGTCACTTAGATGGATATTGACATTGCCATTCATATCCGTAAGGTAATCAATATTAAACTATAAACAACAATGGGCCAAAAATGCAGCTTTATGGTACATCATTGTTAAGTAGAAGAGGGTTTGCGAAATTTCTCTACGACTTTCAAAAAAATAACCATACAGATTTAACCTTATAACGATTGTACGTAGGAAGGAACATGTGCACAGCTATGGTTTCCAAATCTTGTAAAAAAAACGTTATTGTTACAATGTACATATTTTAGTAGGAAAATCGTCGTCCTATATTCACGACAAAATAGATATGGGGAAAGCTAGCCGATTTGGCATCATTTGATATCTTTTGTAGGATGTAGGTACATATAATAAGCAAATTACAGGCTAGGTATTAATAATAGAATTAATTAATAATAACATAGTACACTTTGAATATAGGAGGTTGACGTTGCTGTTGTCGTTATAGGTCCATTTCGGGTGTTTTGGTATCTGTCAATCCTAATTTAACTATCCTAGTATCTTTCACCACTTGCATTTGCAAGTTTCCAATCAACTAGAACGAAGTGTATAATTAGGTAATAAAATTTTTGATGCCACAAGCGATATCAACACTTCTCCTTAATTTAAAAACTTTAATCATATACTGTCGCGTATATATAACTAACTATGTATCTACTTACATGTATATATGAGAGTATAACTCCAATTGAGTAGCAAACAATACAACATTTTATCATTTAGCAGGATCATATGCAAACATCGACATCCTTTTACATAAATTTAAATATCGAATTTCTGCGAATTGCACTGAGTGAGCTAAAAAAAAAATTCCTTCAGATCTTATAATACAAATCACAACCTGAAGAAGTTTCTTTCAATTTAATTCCCACCAGGCGAAGAATACCTCCAAACTCATTCTCAATTGGTCTGCTTTGGTTGATGTCTTTCGAACAACAACTGGCTTTTATATATATATACATATGTATGTATATTATCATTGCATTTTTGCTACAGGTAAGAAAAAATGCTTAACTCTTGATTCTTTGTTTCGTTTGTCCCCTTTTACCTTCCAGACAATGAGATCGAAGATAACACCTTCAAGTTGAAATTCAATGGGATTCAAAAGGGTTCCCTAGATGATTTCAGGTATACTTAAATAAGATAAGAAAGAATATTGCTGCTGTAACTGAACTAAAAGAAAAGAAAAGAACAAAACAAAACGTAAAACAACTCTTACATTTCAGTCTCGAGAGTCTCTGATATGCCAGTACCATCTTGATTCGAGGCGGTCTCTGAAATTTGATACATGCGGATAGGGAGATTTTCCAAGAAATTTAATCAAATGCTTGGTGCACTCTTTACTTATTAAACTTTATGTGAAGGATGCACTTCAAACGGATGAGCCATGATATATGTACATGTATATAGCTTCATGACTAACTATACTCATTGTTTATACATTTATTTGTAATTACTTGCTTATAATTAAAATATTGTAGATGAAAATATTTCCAATTAATGCATATTTAATAATTGAGAAATTATCGAATTTGCAGTTCGCTTTAATAAATTTTCCACTTTATTTTACTCGAAAATTCGAACCTATAATTCATATTTTTATAAACTACCAATTGGACCACCATTGCGTGCCTCGTCCGATTCTCTGTTTAACTTTTTTAACTTCTTTGAGAAGCCTCGATTCTATAACTCGGCCGTCTTAAAATGACATATGCAAGCATGTTCGTCATAATTATCGCTGCTGTGAAATTATCGTGTTGATAGGCCTTTTCATCCCAAATCTTTATATTCCCACAAAAAGTTCTCTGATTTGATGAATGAGTTTGACAAAATATGTAACTTGTGGGTGTAATTTTAATATAAACTTACCTTTAATATCCACATAGAATATATAAATAATAAACAAGGATACTTCGATGTTAGGCTGTATAAAACTATTGGAAAAAGAACTAGATGACATCGATGTGTTTAATATTCTATTTCTTGTTATTATTAACCGTTATCTTCTTCTTGTACGATTTTAATAAATACTGTAATTGGACTTACAATATATTTCTAATTTGAAATTTTGTACACGTAGATCTAAGTTCAAAAATGAGCAATATTGGGCAATTGAGCATTGTGATATAGTATATTCTGAAGCAGTCCTTCCACAGCATATTTCTTAGCTAGTTTGCAAAAAATGTAGTTTAGTCTAGTCTAGACTTGGTTAAAGCCAGGTATGCAAGGCATAACCATTCACACAACTAGCTCAGTCGCCGAATGTCACTAGAAAATTCAGACAAGCCGGCTTTTCTCTTAAATTCAAGTCCCTACGTTCGCATCACACATAAATCGCATCTATGATGAATTCAATAGGAACGGAATATGTTAACGAGTCGACAAAGACAAACCAAACAAAAATGAAGTCTCTCGGCTCATATATTCTTTGACTAATGAGACATTTACTGTCAATCGACGATAACGAACATCTTCAATACCATTTTCTCTTTATCAAATCAAATCAAATCACGGGAAGCTCGTTTTAAATATACTATATGCGAGGGAGATACAAGTTAATTCTGATAGCCAAACTTTATTGAACGGGGGAAGTAAATCTAGAAGAAGTTTTATATATATAAGATAGAAAACAAATGTTTTTTGTTAGCGCCATCTATTGACGGTTTATAGTGATAAAAAAATTTATGTGTTCTCTGTAAAAATTTCATATTTCAATTTTATAGAAATAAATCAGAAAAAAGTGGTAAACAATATGGTTTTCATCTGAACACTGGGAACATACGACGATATGTTTATGGTTATTGTTTTTAACCACTAACTGCTCACCGTATTCACCCTCTAACTTGCTTTTAAAATTGAAAAGAACGCGTTTTGATGACATCTCAATTATTTAAATGTCATCGACCGATTTTTATACCCTAGATGAAATCATTCCATTTGTAACACCTCGAAATAATGATGATAAGAGCCAGAAAAGTTATTTTTATTTTTCATGTCCGTCTGTCCGTCCGTCCGTCTGTCTGTCCGTCCTCACGATAACTCGAGAACGCATTCACTTAGAGAGCTGAAATTTTGCATACAGATCTTAAAACTAAATGCAAATTTAAGTTCGAAAATTGGACGAATCGGGAAACTCCTTCGTAGGGTTACCATAAAAAAATTTCGTTTTTCACTATATATTTGAACATTGCCTGAACACTGGGGCTGAAATTTCGTACACAGTGTTTTCATAGGAATAGTAAACAAAGCTTCCAAAATTAACTTAATCGGGCAACCCATTCTTGGTGTTGCCATATAAAAATTTAAGTTTTTTACATGTACTGTAAAAACGATCAAACCTAAATGTTTTTATTGTACTGCAAAGTTTTCAGAATATAAAATCCTATGTAATTGGTTTTAATCATTTTTACTGTCCGACGAACCGTTCTAGAAATATATGCGAAAAGCCTCTTCAGAGATCACAGATGGGTGACCATACGAAATTACGACCGCTTCTACCTTATTTACATGTTTAATATGCGATTTCAATGAAGACTACCAGAAATGCTTAAGGTCATGTGCGTTACTTATAAGACACACTACCTATGGATGCGTATAGTAAAATATGTCCGATTTGTATGAAATATTTTTTATTTTCTAAAGTAGGTAAGTATATGCCAGATGCGTGTAAAAATTTGTTTTTTTATATATGTATACTTTATTCAATTTAAAATTATATACTATATACATACATAAACATCAAGCTGTTACCAAGGGAAAAAAATTCAAAAATGCAAATTTTACTGAATACATAGCTTTTATTCAATTAGTAGGAATTACCTATTTTTACCCATTTTCTGATTATTTCAAACGCTAAAAACGTCCCTGAGGAGCAATTTATAATTCATAAGAATTCATTAAGTAGTAAACCACAGCGGACGAATAAATAAAACTCCTTTGATCGCATGCCACAGCAATAATGAGGTATACATAATTATGTACTTCGGCGAAAAGCAAATCAATTCCAATTATTTTACTTTTTTTTTTTGTGGTGTCGACAGACAATTTCAATAAAGTCAATACGATGTCATTGCGTTGTTGTATGTCAGCAGTACATACATTGCCGCCTTTGTCGAGTCATAAGCAAATTTCAAGTGAAGTGTAAGTGATTTACGCTTTTGAACAGGAATCCATTTCTTAAAAAAAAAAAAAAAAAAAATTGCAATCGAATTCTTTTTATTATTTAGAATTATTTGCTCAACTCCACCCACCACCGCGGTCGCTGATATGAGAAATTCGCATTATCTAAACTACTTACAAGTAAAAAGCACATAGCGATTAAATATCTGCTGCCCCTGCCAGTGATTGTAATCTGAAGTGTGAATTGACGTAACAGGCGCCAAGGTCTTATTATAGAAAATTTCAGCATTTCCAGGTCGTTTCCTCGAAAGTCTACTTCAACAAGATTTGATCGCTTCAGGTAAACCCTCATGATTTTTTTTGTGTGAAAAGGAAGTAATTTTTTTTTATCTTCACAACATTCGCAACATTTTGCCGCCTCTGTTAACAATAATAAATGTCGCCCGCAGGAAGGACCGCATTTTTAAGTGCCAACTCGGAAATGTGATATCGTATAATTTCTGTTTAAATGTGACACATTTTCCCATGTTTCAATTGTAATTTGTAATAAGATCCGTCCAGAATTACAGTTTTAAGTACAATGTCTGTCTGATCTGATAAGATTTGCGTGGAGTGGGATTGTGTAGTAAATGTACAGAAGAGAAGAGGATTTTTATTTATTTCCTCCTCTTTCACCGATTCACGTCTTGAAATGAAATTTAATTCTAAAGTGTATCATCATGATGATGAGTGTGTGCTCGGCTTAGTCTCAGAATTCTGTGGAGTTCGGTTGTTAAGTTCATTGAGGAGAAGTACTACCTGTGTATGTATGTACCTCTATTTATTTACCTCGGTTCAGCAGTGCAGTCTTGCAGAACATAGTCGACCATAAAAACTCTTCCATCATATTTCCAGGAATTTTACAAAATATCATAACATCGAATTAAGTCCACTCTACACCTTTTCATATTCTTCCCTCTTCTTCGCCACCGGCTGGGTCGTTGCGTTGGTTGGCCTGTAGAAAACAGAGGAGCCGCTATACGTACTACGTAACCACTTGAGAAAATTTTCACACACAAAAAAGGAACTCGACTTTAAAATTAAATTGCTTCTGATTAAAGGGGAGTGAGAAACAAAAGCTGCTTGGATTTGGATGATTATTTCTGTTTTCAGAAAAAATCTATTGAAAAGGGTTCGAGTTACATGAAAAAGAATGGATTTTTTTTGTACTTTCCTATAACAGCTTTTGTTTTGTATTTACCGTTATTGTATTCAGGCCAACTAAAGACATTGATCACATTAAATCAAGTTATACTCTAGTTCAAATTTACAATGGCTTTGGAGCCAAGCACTGTCAAGAAAAGCACTCTAAAACTGGGTAGTGTTTCCAATTCCTATTATATTCATAAAAAAAAAAAAAAAAAAAAAAATATATCAGTTATGTCTCTCCTAGGCTTGTGCAGTGTCCTATGTTCAGTTTCCGTTAAGTCTAAGGTCAGACATTATATTCCAAAGTAGCATAACTGCCCTTATCAAAATGATTTTGTCCTAAAGCTAAAATCCTTTTGCCTTATACCATAGTCAGACTGCGACAAGGTACTCAATTATTGAAATTTCCAGAATGTTAGATTTTGTATCCTGAAATTAGCTTATCTATACCGTCATAAAATGTAACTTTCGTCCTTATTTTCAAAATTTACCTCTCTCTTACCTCGATTTCATGTTAGAATTCGTGAAAGAAGAATAAAACATTTCATTTTTCATAGAACAGACACAATCATTTCTTGTTTAAGCTCCGCAGATGGGGCGAAGCTCCGTTATGAACATACCCTTCCTTAGTCATTGCATCCCTTTTCAGTGTTCTAAGCAGTTTTACTCGTCAATAACCTCTCAATTAGGTATGTAAAAAAATACGGCATTCCTGCAAAGGAGCTGCCGCATTTCGCCCAATTTCCAGCTTAATATAAAATTAATTATAAAATAGACATGTACAAAATTTCGGCTCCATAAATATTCAAAAATCAAAATGACTTTTAAGATTATGTTAGGATGTTAAAATTCACGTAATATAGGTTTCGTGGATGCAATGATATTTGATGGGTTTTCAAAAAGGTTTTTTTATTATTTAGTTAAAGCCAATGTCCTCACCTACAAACTATCAGCAGGTTTAATAAGAATCACAAACGGTCAATAAGCAGATTATTATTATTTCTGTAGAAAGTATTTTTGTCCTGTCATACTTATCAGTCAGTTAAAACATTTAACCATACCCGTTTAAATAATGTATATTTTTATATGGATGAAGAAATGTTGCACAATATGATTCACACATAAAATTTAAAGGAGAGACGACATAAATACACCCCAGCAAATCTCAGCTGAATGGCAGAAAATAAAACTCTCAATTCCGACCTTACAAAATTTTAACTATGGCGTAGTATCGTTAGCTTTCGTTCTGATCACATTAGCAATGCCTACCAATAATTCCTATGAAGTACTATTCAAAATTATGCACATGTATGTATACAAAACCTAGTATATATTTGCTTGGACTACTAGATCCGGTCGTCACCTCGCATGTTCGTATGAGCGTGCATACGTTCATATGTGTGGAAGAGGGCCGCTCTCTATCTTAGACGCGTTTTTAGACTGCCCAAATATATAATAAAAAAACGAAATTTTTTTATGGCAACCCTACAAAGGAGTTGCCCCTATCGGTCCCAATTTAGAACTTAAACTTCCTTTTTTTGTTTTTTTAAAAGGCCCAGTACAAGATTTCAGCTCTCTACCTCGACGCATGAAGCAGTGTCCAAATATATAGTGAAAAACCAAACTTTTTTATTTCAACACCAAGAAAAGGTGGCCCGATTTGCTCCACTTTTGGACCTGTATTTACAATTTTCATAAAAACGCCCTGTACGTGGAAAGCTCGAATTGAGCTCTCCACGTTGACGCATTTTCATGCAGCTTCCAAGCATTGAATAAATAAATAATAAGGAAACGGCATATCGGGCTAAAAACCTAAGCCACTCGGCGAAATGTATTAGTTTGCTGAGTTTGTATTCGTTTCGTCATGGCAGTAATGAAATCGTGACATTTTGAAGGGGGACATTTTTTATAATTCAAATTGCTATGTAAAAAAAAAACAAAATTTTAGCGCCCCCTTATTTTCAGATGATATTTCTTAGCGTTGCCTATGATAATTTAATGGACTTGTCACAATTCAATTGTAACCAAACAAACTGGCATTGGAAAATGTTAAACTTTTTGCCATGGATATTTATTTTTATAAATATTTCGCTTTTATATTACTTAAAACATTATAATTTATTAGTAAAACTATTAAGCTTGCTTGAAAAATCCTTTCCCACGAGACAAACTCCGGTTGTTTCTGTAGCCACAGCACACCGCACTTCCACATCATAATTGCAAGACTCCGGAGTCTCGATTATATAAAATCCCGTTCACAAAACAATATTTCACTATAATACTTCACAAAATCGCTAAAGTAAACCCAAACTTTGTCATTTCTCCCACCGATCAATGGGTTTAACTGTCATTAAATTGCCTACACACCTACACTGTTTTCGCACGATACCCCGCTTCCTTATTAGTTTTTATTCAATGCTTCCAAGTAAATATCGTAAAACCCCACAGTTTTGTATGGCCAAGAACGGGTTGCCCGATTTAGATCAATTTTGAAATTTTACTTACCATTGCTATGAAAATACCATGCACCAAATTTTAGCTCTCTACATCTACGCGTTCTAAAGCAGTCTCCAAAAATATAGTTATAAACGACATTTTTGTGTGGCAAGAACAAGAAAGGGTTGCCGATTCCAATTTTTCTTTCCCTAAAGACCTTATTCGGACAATTACGAACATAAAAAATAACAACTAAAAAGGCTAGAATTCGTCTAAGATCAATTCTTATGATACCCTAGATGTAATTTCATATGGTCACCCTGTCTGTGTAAGTTTGATTTTTGAAGTGGTATTTCGCATATCTATATATTTCTAGAACGGTTCGTCGGACAATGAAAATGATTATAACCAATTTAATAGGATTTCATATTCTGAAGAACTGAAGAACAGTACAATAGTAGAAACGTCTAGGACTGATTTTTTTCACATAGTATACGTAAAAATTCTAAATTTTTATATGGCAACATCAAGAAGAGGTTACCCGATTTAGCCCATTTTTGAAATTATATTTATTATTTTTATGAAAACGCCGTGTATTAAATTTCAGTACTGTACGTTAACGCGTTCTCAGGCAGTGTCCAAATATATAGTGAAAGACGAAATTTTTATATGGCAACCCTACGAAGGAGTTGCCCAATTTGTCTCATTTTCGAACTTAATTTTAATTCTTTCTAGAAAGCTCGTGTGCAAAATTTCAGTTCTCTAAGTGCACTCATTTTTATTTATATATGTAGATATAAATTTTTTTCTTGTGACTCAATTAACTAGAGCTGAACAATTTTTAGTCACCGCATGCCACATTATATATATTCATTTTTACACTGTTTTCTTCTCTCTATTTTCCAGGATAAAGGATGGCCGACCATATCCATGGCCAACAGAAATTTCATCTTTAATTTTATATCCAGAAGCTGCCAATCAAACAATTTATACAAGACAAGTTCAGTTTGCTGATGTTGGAAACTATACGTGTGTTTTAAGGAATGATACCCATAAAAAGCTTCATCACATTTCATTAGAAGTTCAAGGTAAGAAACATTATTAACGAAGAAAGATAATCCTAATAAAAGGGCGTCCACACAAAAAACATTCCGTAAATGTTTGACAAACATTTGTGGAATCTTTGATTGGTGTGGAGGCAACCAAGGAATTCGGTCAAGGAATTTTTCCACTTATTTCTTGAAGAAAAGTTGACATTGAAATTTTTGGCAATTTGGATTTGACAATTGTGTGATATCTCAGACAATAAAGAAATAACAAAGAAAGTAAAGAAATGGAGATTCCCAATGAAAATTGAAGATACACATAAAACAATTTTTTCCCTCCATTTGTCTGTTTACCATTGATTCACCTCTGGCAAAATCGCCGTTCCCTTCTTAAATTTTCAATTATTCCACCAACGTCAAAATTCCTTACAGAAATAAGTGTATCGGTAGGTACTTATTTCTATAAGAAATATTAGCTGTGTTCTTTTGTGTCCAAAGAACAGAGCAGAACAAAAGATACACAAAATAACGCCTCATAATACATTTTCGTAGAAAGATTTAAATGAAGCGAACAGTACAAATAGTTCGCTTCAATCGGCAGAACAATTTGTTCTCTCCAGTATATGGGAGTTCTAGAACAAGGTATACGAAAGAACACACAGTACGTTTACATGAATACTTCAAGTATAACTTCAAGTAGAATTAAGTAATCAAAATATCATTTAAACGCGTATTGACTTCAAGTATACTTGAGTCAAGGAAATCACAAAATTTTGTTCGATTTACTTGAAAAAATTCATGTAAACGCAACTTCAGTACTTGAACGTTTTTCATTTGTGCGAATTATGAAACCGGCAAAGAGGAACAACAAGAAGAAGATTATTGTTGATAATGCAGGTAGTGATTTTTAGCAATTTTCTCAACAACCTAATACAGAGTTGTCAAAGGTAAAATTTCATTTCAAGTAGATTTCAAGAAAATTGCAAGACAAGTAATTGGAATTAATTCAACCAAAAAGTAGATTTCAAGTCAAGTACTCAAGTATTCATGTAAACGTACTGACAGCTATTGACGTAAATGGATTTTTCGAAAAAGAACAGCAACTTTTTGTCAATCAAGAAGTAGTTTTACTATTCGAATTTCTTTTCTCTAGCATACTACTACGAGGAATCGGAAAGAAAAAAATTTCTTGAGCATTCCATGACTTTTTTTTAAATAGTTTTTGTATAGGAACAAAAATTCATTGGCTCTAGCATACCGGGCTTAACGGATGTTTTAAAATGTTCCAATTTAATTCAAATGAAATGGAAAACATTAGATGTTTGTTAATATTTGTTGTTCAGTACTTTCAGTCAGTTTTCAACAGCTGTGGATAGTTAAAGTTCATTTTGGAATCTTTTAATAATAAAATCTTAATTATGAATGAAAAATGAAAAAAGATAAATGGAATAAAATTCATAGAATTAATAGATTCTTGCGAAAACCGGAAATATAGTCAATTTATCATTGAATAAACCACGACCACTGTACTGTAATCTTTTGTTTACAAATTTTCTGTTCCATAATATCCTTCTTCAAAAATTTGAAGCAAATTTGACGAAAGATGCTGCAATGCACGTTGCTTCACTCAGAGAATACATGATCAAAACTAAACATTTGTTTGACAAATGTTTGACAACCACATGCCAAATATTTGACAACCACATGCCAAATATTTATCAAACATTTGTCAACTGCCTATAAATTGTTTGTCAAATGTTTGGACAAATGTTTTTTTGCCAATGTTTGTTATGTGTGGACGCACCTTAAAAGACGGCATTTTTTCTGGTCTTAAAATTTATTTTAAGCAAGGAGTGGACCCCGCCGTAGGCGCATCGGGTCTCTCATCAAAGCGGATGTTCATAGAAAGCATCAGCAGAGATGGGAGAACCTGAGTACTTGTAGGTTTACAAAACTGTTTCTTGATGGGCCCAATGGGAATATATCCGATTTTCTCATGGGGCTCGGAAAAAAACAATGTAGAACTGTGGTTGACATCAACAACGGCCACAGCTCACTTCACACTCATCTAACAAGGATGGGAGTTGTTAACAGCCCTGAGTGTCTGTCCTGCCTGGAGGGAGAGCCTGAGACAACCGAACATTTTTTGCGTGAGTGTCCGGCAGACAGGATACTCTAGGGTCTGCCCTTCTATCTGTAGATGAGCTATTAAACCTTCCTCACCAAGACCTGATGCGCTTCATTAAGAGGACAGGAAGGTTTTGTTGAATGGGCTTCTAGCAGGACAGCACAAAGGGCCGCTATGGCCTCCGTGCCTCTGTTTCCCTGCCTCTTTAAAAAAAAAAACAAAACAAAAAAAGGAGTGGAAATTTTGTCCTCTTGTATTTATTTATTCGGAATCTCTTCTTCTTAGGGTTCCGCACCGAAAGGGTAACAACGGGAACCCTATTACTTAGACTTTGCTGTCCATTCGTCCTTCACCAGGTTGTATCTCATGAACCGTAATAGGTAGACAGTTGAAATTTTCACAAAGTGTGTATTTCTATTGGCGATATCACAACAAATAATAAAAATAAAATACAATTAAAAATTAAAGGGGGCCCCCATACAAGAAACGTGATTTTTTTTGCATTTTTGGATATCATAAGTAGGATTTTTTTTTTTTAAATGATACCTACATAGTGTTAAATTTTGTACGATGGTATGGAACCCTTCGTGCGCGAGTCCGACTCGCACTTGGCCGGGTTTTTCTTTTTCTTTGGATTTTGCTTTCAGGGTTGTTTCGTCCGAATTTTTTGTTGAATTGTCAAATATATGTGCAATATTGAAAAAATCCATCCATCGGAAGATATTCCCAAACTGAGGGTCACTGGTGATGACTTCCGAAACTGCAGAACGGCAACATTGGTATAATGGTACAATTTTATACTCAATTGAAGATCAGGGATATTTTTAATTAGGAATGCCACTCAAATCAGTTTGCACACAAAAGTTTGTCTTTTCGTTCCTCAAAAAAAAAATCTAATTTCAAGTTCAACAAGTTTTTTTTAGTATGACCATGTAGGTATAATTCGAATACTTTGTGATCATTGCTGTGGCAGCACAAATTCAAGTAGAATAATGAACCTAGGAGCTTTAATCTAGAGATTTTTTTCCAAATTTATCCAAGACCAATTCTTATGATACCGGTATGAAATTTCGTATGGTCACCCATTTGAGCAATTTTAATTCTTGCAGTGGCTTTTCGCATATATTTCTAGAACGGTTCGTCCAACAGTAAAAATTATTATAACCAATTTCATAGGATTTTATATTCCGAAGAACTTTTCAATTCAAATTCAGTGGAAAACGAAATCGTGCGGACGGACAGACGGACATACAAAACTCAAAATAACTTTTAATATTATGCGTGGGTATCCAATCCATTTTGCTCTACCATCATTATTTCTGTGCGTTACAAACGGAATGACAAACTTAGTGTACTTTAGATTTCATTCTAGGGTATAATGATGCTGGCTTTAAACAGGTTTAAGTTTAACAGTATAAGAGCAATTTCTGTAGACTTTTTTTTTTATTTATTGGGGTAAAACTTCTAATAGATATATAATAGATAATTTGCATGACTTCTTTTGGATGATTTTTGAAAATTTGGATACGTGGATGTTTAATGTTAAAGATGTTTAAAGTGTGCAGGCCCGGACATGAAGACCCAGTGCCGCTAGACGGTTAACAGGGTCAGGGTCCCGGTATATCGACCTTAGAAAATAATCAACCAGACTTAGAAATATCACAAATAAGTACAAAATTATATGCGAAGAAATTTCGTTGCGTATAAGCATGCGCTTAGATTGCCGTGCGACAAAATTTCTTCTCTGCAAAGGAACGGATTACCTCACTATAGTCCACAGACTGCATTATTTCTGAGTCTATGTACAGCACAGAGAGTGAATTGGGCCTGATCTCCTCTGTGCTGGATCTTTAATAGTTTTCCACTCATTTTAGCGCTATAAGCGACCTTTCTGCCGAGCAGTTTGGCCCTGGTGTACAAAACAATACCCTAAGCGATATTTCCACATTTTCAGGATGTACTTCTATAACTCCAGGTCCGATAATTGTTTTCCTCGTGTAGCCTCAGCGGACGTCAAGTGAGCTCGCAGATACAGACACGCGTTTTCCAAAGTCCCGTTTAAATCTCTTAGATAGAAGGCTTTCAAGTTCCGTGCGCTCTCGCGGATATTTTGAGATATCAAGCTATGTAGGCTTCATGATAAAATCAAACTTTTCATTCAAGCTCTCGTAAGCAAATCCACTCAGCTAAAATGCCCGATAGACTGCTATCCATAGGTAGCCCATGCTTTGTTTTTAAAATGTGTCTTCATGTCACAAAAAAAAATGTTATCACAGATGCAGAATTTAAACACCCACTGAGCTTTTGTCATTTTAATTGAAATCAAATATGTATCCAAGCCCCATACCTATGTAGGTATTATCTGTGTTTGTATGAATACATATTTTGAATACATAAAGCTGTGACTAATTGACTTTTAGTTTACCACCCAATCACCTTGTTCCAAAAATTTACACATCACTCCTTCCTTAATCTCTTCAATCGCATACATACAATACTCGCAGTAGGTCCTTTACCATCCTTTTTGTATACACGCATACATATATCTTTTGTTAAGGAATGATTGCGATAAGAGTGTAAGGGCGTAACAATATTGTTTGATTTCGTTAAGTGATAATTATCACATTATTTCTAAGAAAACATTCTATAGTACTTATACAGCACATATTATATAGCCTGTGTACAGTAACAAAGAATTCAAGAGAGTGTAAAGGATGCTGCCTGGCAACAATCTTACCGCTTTGTCTAGATTTCTCGGTAGTCGTAATCGATATCCTTTCAAGAATTCACGGAAATATAACTTTTGCCCTTTCTTTTCTGTTGGTATTAGTCTTCTTTTATTTGTTTTTTAAATCGCTCAAAATGAGAAATTCAATTAATGTTTTGTTTGTAAATTTCGTGAAGGTACATTAATCCTTTATAAGTATAATTTTATTTTTACTCTGAAGATTTTCGACTCACAGAACCGAGTCAGTTTCTTACCAGAAAAGCACTCATCCCATCCCAAATTATGCAAAGCGGAGGCTCGTTAAAAAACGATTCAAGTTGATTCAATCATAATTAATTGAAAATTCTAAAGAAATATTTATTCCATTCGTTATTTTTATGTAGGATGTTGATATGGAGGCAAATACGGAAATTGACTTACTGAAGCGATTCTAAAATTCTAGGAATTTTCCACTGCGCTAGTTGGAGGAGTATAGCACATGAGATAAACAGAATAACAAGGTCTGTGCAATTCTAACACTCGAAAAATTCCAGAAGTCCTCTAATAGCAAAAATTGAATTTTTCGTTTGCAGTCAAGCATAGTAAATATTGAAAAGTATCAAATTTGTAAATGTGGTCTAGCTAGAGTAGGTATACTTTCCTGCCATTGCCATGTACCTATGTATATATAAAAAATTGAAGTAAATTGCAAAGTAGGTAGGTATTTGTTTATTGTATAAAAAAGAGAACTATAAAAACCATTTAGAATCGGTATAGGTATATTATAACTAGGGATCAGCTTTCACTTTGAAGTTTAAAGGGGTGATCATATTTGGTGTAGAAAAAATAATTTCATCAAAATCCACCTTTGACAAAATACTATTTGGCAAATACGTTTAAACATCATAGTTTATTTGCCTCACAAGAATTCAATTCAATTTAATTTATTTATTTTGCAGATGCATACAAGAAAAATAATGTTGAGATTCTTATTAGTAATGGGTAGTAGTATTGGTAGGTTTACAATAAAAACAAATTAAAAAACTAAAAAATACTTATACATTTAAATCAAAGAAAAGAACAAAGAATGCACAAAAAATTAAACGAAGTATACAAGCAAAAGTAATAAGTGAAAAGTGAAAGAAAAAACTAAAAATATCAGATGAATAAAAGTTTGAAAGTATTAAGCCTTAAACTTAACTAATTACATTAAAAATTAATAAATTAAGAAATGTTTAACCTACTTCCGCTGACAAACTAACTACATATATCTACCCTGAAGTAATTACAATTACATATTCATATTTGTAACAAGCTCAAATATTTTAAGATCATATACATATCTAACACAGTCGTAAATTTAGCCTTCTAAAACACATGGAATCAAGGTGTGAATCGATTGCCAACCCAATCTCATACGTAGTGCCGAAACGCCATAACTTTGTAACACCATTCAAAGTATAGGAGACATGCCCTACGATATCTTAAATAATACACGGATGGACTCAAAATGAAAGGTAAAGCAGGCCTGGCATATATGGGCCATAATCATTGTCTCGTAAAAACACTGGGAGTCTCACCTATCATTTTCCGGGCAGAAATTCATGCCATCGAATTCTGGGCTCGGGAAATCATTCATAAGAATATGCGTGTAGCAAAAATATACATACATAATATCAGACAGTCAAGCAGCACTCAAAGCGTTAAATTCGATTACCTTTGAATCTAAGCTGGTCTGGGACTGCCTTACTGTCTTTAAGCAACTAGCCGAAATAAATAAGATTAGATGCAGAATAGAAGAATTTTTAGAGCTTTTATTTTTAACGCTTCTAAATTAAATCATAAATACAAGAGGGAAAAACAACCGCCTCGTCCGGGACTTGAAACCGGGACCTTCGACTTTCCGGGCGACTGCTCTTACCTCTGAGCTAACGAAACAGATACTTTTCCCTCTTGTATTTATTGATTTTATCTAACCAGTTGCTTTCAGCTGGCATTAACCAGTAACGATGAAAGCTCAAAAATAAATTGCAAATTTTTCAATTTTACTTATTTTACCCATGCGGAAATCGAACTCACAATTTTTAGAATTGGTCTCGTTAGATCTGAGGTAAAGCAGGATTTACATTATCATGGCACATGAAAGTTTTACAGAAATTGTGAGGGAGATAGTATGTATATCGTTAACGGAAATTTATTTATGAGTGACGAGAGAAGCAAACGCGTTCAGGATTTTTTCCAGACCTAAATTTGTCAATGTGTGCGAGTCCGGAACCATAAAAAGACCTCAAGCATAGTAAGTTTTTATAATTACTGAAACTAAAACATTGTTATTGGCAACCCTAATTTGTCAATTTCGACCACTCGTGCTGCCATATTGATGTTGTTTCTATAATTTTATGGCATATTACATATCCGTCAAGTCAAATTATTTGTTGAAATAAATAAAAGTAAGTTTTGAGTTTGTAATTAAATATTGCGAAATTGAAAGTTTTTAAATATTTCTTTATAGAAAATATTGAAGCTATTTTTTAGGTAGTTTTCCGTCCACAAGCAGGAAGCAGTGCGTCCACAGATTCACTGCAGTGGTCATTTTCCTTTATAATTTGCTAGAAAAATTCCGCCTTTGAGATAATCCGCCATGTGAACACGAACAGGACTGGAATTAACTTCACCGGCGATAGTTCGGTAGGTGGAGTGGAATTATTTTCATGTGAGCACTTGAGTGGATCGAAGTAGATTGAAGTTTACATATTAGCAGATTAGTCACTGAATTTTTTGTTTACTAACAACAAAATGTTGATTGTAGAACTGAATTACAGCACCATCTGATATTTTGCGAGAGTTTTTTTTCTATCTACTCTCATCCTTTGCTTCGAAATCCTTCGTGCTTTCATTCAATATTTTAGAAATTGTAAAATTATACTTCTTTCCATGATCCGTCTTTCAATATCTACGAAAAAACGACTAAAAACTTGACAATTTACAATTTGACAGTTTGCGATTTTTACCATAAAAACTAGAGAGGAGCGTACGTGTGAGGTAATGCAATGATTGCTTCGGTAGCATTTAAATTTCAATAAGCTATCTCCCTCACAATTCCGGTAAAAAATGCATGTCATCATAACAATGTAAATCCTGCTTAAGAGCAGTCGCCCGGAAAGTGGAAGGTCTAGGTTTCACATCCCGGACGAGGCGGTTGCCTTTTCATCTTGTATTTATGATTTAATTTAGAATCGTTAAAATTAAAAGCTCTTAAAATTCGTCTATTCTTCAGCTATGACCGATTTTAAAAATTGTGAGTTCGATTCCAGCATGGAAAAAGTAAATAATATAAGATTACTCTGATTTAGGTGCCAGGACATGAAGGCATTAAGAGCAACAAGATTGTGAACCGCCTTGCAAAAGAAGGAGCCGTATCTCTATTTATTGGCCCTGAGTCTGTTTTTGGACACCCAAAAAGCCACCTTTCGGCACAAGTCAAACTTCGGAAGGACAGAACTAAATTGGCATACTAAGAAAATACCCCGGGTCTAAAGAGGTGAAGAAGTTAGTTACGTATATAGATGACAAAAGTATTCCTCACACTCAGCGGATTTAAGGTTCATAACGGGATTACTTGTTAGGCATTGCTCACTCAGATATCATCTCAAAAATATGGGTAAGACCGATAGCAAGATCTGTTGCTTCTGTATGGAAGACGATAAAACTGCTGAGCACAATAACAATATTTATTTGTAGATCATCTCCCTTTTAATAATAAAATAATAATAAAATAAGGAAGAAGAAGAAGTGATCTGAACAGCAATTAACTGGTATCAATTGACAGAATACTAATAATTTAAGCAATCTTCTGATATAGGCCGACATGCCTAGTTATTTGAAGCTTCACGTCATCACGTCAGATAATTTATAAACATACTGAAAAATAATAGACACAAGACAGACCCTTGTGGTACTCCACAGCTTAGCAGATAAAAGTCACAACAAATTTCATTAATGTGACTTATATTAATGATATAAGCTTAGTTATAACCATAATCAACTTTTTTTATCACCGATAATCAGTATTGCTCACTTATATTCGTAAACTGAACAAATTATGTATTCTTAAAACGCTACCTCATAGGCAAATGATCCGCAAATTATTGGAGAAGCTTTTTAAAGTTATATGGACCATTCCTTGAATGAGAAATAATTAGAAATAGTAATAAATATGAATCAAATTGCCCCAATAATAGCCCTATAATATCTACTAAGAATAAACTAAACATTTTTGTCATTTGATTTATCCAGAAATAAATTCATTATTAATTTTAATTGTTTCCCTTTCAGGTAACCTTCCTGATATGCCCTTAGCAACATTTAAACCAAGAGATCAAATTGTTGAATTGGGTGGACCGGCTAGATTCTATTGTGAGGCATTCGTAGGTAAAGTTGGACTTCCAGATGCTCGCAGTGATATATCCTGGTTTCAAGTATTCGAAGGAGGCCAGGAGCAAGATATTGATGGCATTCAAGAACCAGTTTCAAGGTGAATAAATTTAATATTAATATTAAAAAGAAATTTTACTAAGTTGACTAATAATATTTTTTTTTATTCTTTTTTCTCAATTATAGAGAGAACGGTCAAATAGTAGGATCATATCTAACAATTCCCAGTGTTGAACCACATAATTATGGACGATATTTGTGTCGAATTCAAATTGGCGATGCTTCTCATCGGTTAGATATGTACGCATTGCTCTATGGAAATCCAATTGAAGCGGAAGCTGATGAAACAATTTTACTTGCTCTTATATCAGCAATTTTAGCTGTTATAGTCTGCCTATTGGCATGGTATGTGATAACATGGTGTACGCAAAGAAATAGGAAAAATCAAAATCAATGTCAAGCGTTAGCAAGAGCAGAAATGAATGCTGCAAGAAAAGTGTAACTATTCAAAAAAACAGAAAAACAAAAGCATAAGGAAAATAAAGAACTGATAATATTTACGTAAAAGGGAGAACGGGGGTATGGTTGGTGTAGTCAGTCATATGGAGAGCACTTTCTAAACACTTTCATTGAAGTAATTAATACCCATTCTAAAAGTCTCACTCAATAATTTTATTTTTGTTCTGGGTGCTCCTTGGAACATATATGTATGCGACCTGTGATTTTATGTAAATTTTGAAAGTGTCCCAAGTTAGGATAGTATGTAATCGTAGGAAGTAATAGTAGTAGATCAACAGCCGCAGTCCAATTCAACTTGTAACTGGATTTATAATAAGATTAAAACAGAATGATATTTTGTAGTTAAGTTTAAGACCATTTTATTATTAAGCTCTCATAGATTTCAATTAGTTTATTTCATATTTTCATTCATCATTAGTGAATCCCATATGTACTTCTATCACAGATATATTAATGTGAGATCTACAGAGCTAATGTATGCCGTTGGTTCACTACTGCTAACTGGCAAAGAACGTCAAGTCAAAAAAATTGTCCTAGCAAAATTCTTAATGTAGATTAGTACTGTGAAGATCTGCTATTAACTTATCTGTGATTTGGGCTTCTATGAATCTAGAATTTCATATACCTGTTCTAGACATTTACAGTGAATGCGGCTGTTCCCAGTCGATGAGTGTATAATCTCCCTTCTCTCATACTATGTACTTGTAAACTTTAGCATTAATTTATTCAGGATATAAATTTTCCAATTCTATTTACTTGATTTTAAGTATTTATTTCACTTTTTTTTTTATATATAATATAAATTATATCGTTTCGGATCTATTAAGGCTTAATCTAAATTTGTGAGTAAATTAATATCGATATTGTAAATACTTTTTAAGAATTTATTACGATGTGCGAGTTTTACAATATTTTCAAAAAGGGATGTTTTTTTTTTATATATTTAGGAACTATAGTTATTGTATAATATGATCTTCTTAGCGCGCGCGTCCTATCGTTGATGTTGTGAAGATAGAAATAAAATATTAAAAAAAAAAAAATACAGAATGCATTAGAGATCAAACAATGAAAGTAGAATAGTAAAACAGTCACAATTTTAAGAATTAAATTATAGATATGAATACATTCAATCTTACACTGGGCGCGTTCACTGCCACCGAAATAGTAGCTTTTTGTCGACTACGAGTCACTACCGAGCGTTCACTCCGCCAATTTTGACAGTAAACGACTGCGCTTGACTACGACTATCGTTCACTCCGCACTTTGAATGTACCAAATAGTCGACTACATTCGATTACGCTCAAGAGGATAGTCGATCGTAGTCGGTTTGACAGAACTGCACTACGACAACGACTACGCTACCGAAGTGGCAGTGAACTCTCTTAAGCTCCTTATAAAGATATTGGGCTAGATGAAAAGAATATTTTATTTCCCTATAAATTAAAATATCACTTGTACTACTTTGCAACATCCGAATTGCATTTTAATAAGTAATTTTTTATCAGCAGAATACATCAACTAGTGGCTAATCTCTTGTAGTTTTTTATGTTTACTCATTGACAGCGAACCCTTTCATTTAAATTATTTCTGTTTTGTTTTTTCAGAATTTCTTCTTAATTTCAGTGAGCCACACCTTTATTCTTCATATGCTGCATATAAGCATTTTCAGAGCACGTTATTTATGCGATAGGTAATCCAATTCATAAGAACAAAACGTATTTCCTGCCATCAGAAAAACAAAAACGGTTAAGAGCGAGTCGGGCTCGCCCAATCAGGGTTCCGTACCAGAACTTTATCAACGAACATCTTTATAACCAATTCAGCAAATATTTTGCATTTTTTTTTAATCTCTTTCAAACAATACCCCAAAAGACTTTTTGATGGCACATAACCCACCCTCATTAAAAATTAATAATAATCTTTAACTACCGATCAATGCTGCCACTCGAAATATTTCTAATGTAACCCGAAAGTGATGTGAGTAGCCACACGTGAAAAAATTATAGAAAACTTAAAATATTCTTCGTGACAGCTGAATATAGTCTTCTCTATTACTTAGGTACCAATTACCATTCAAGTTCATTTCCCGAAATATCAATGAAACGAAAACCTCTCATAGCAGCATCTATTCTACCAATTGAACGAGTGGGGGGAGCAATTAAAAACAATAAAGAATTTAGTCAAAATATTTTATGAAATGAGGTGAAAATTTCAATACAGAAAAAACTCCATTGAAGCATTTTCTATGGGGAAATGAACTTCAAAATTTTTCCCGATGATAAATTTCAGTCATATACGCGATTTAGGCGTAATTTCTAGATGGGTATGAATTCATTAATTTATAGAGTTTGCTCTGTATGTACATTGTACATCCTTTTCGCCACAGAAGAATGTTGAAGCGCTGTGGTAATATGGTACTTTTGCTTGTATAACCCGGTGATAAGAATTCATATTAAATTTTATTTACATTGATTGAATATGCTAATAAAGTGTAGGAGACAATTTCATACTGAATCCTTTTAAATACAACAAAAAGGACTATACTTTTCAGAAAGTCATTAATATTTTTGACATTTCATCAGCGTAACATTTTGCTGGAGATGTCTTTTATTTTTATGGATCTAAAGTAAAGAAAGCTAAAGCTAAAAAGAAACTACTCATACTGTTTTCTAGCAATGATGGAGTAGGCTACAGCGTAATTGTGATCTGAACTATCTTATGTTTTCCCTATTGCCAAAATGATAATGCTGATGTTATCAGTTTACTTAATTGATTGACAACTTCTAATTTTGATTTTTTAGTAATTTTAAAAAAATTGCTCCACTTCGATTCAGCAATAAGAATAATTTTGGGAAGACAAAACAATTATAATACCTTAAAGTTAAGTAAGTACTTTTTTTTAAATTCTCCAGTTTTAACTCCTTCGCTGGCAAGAACTCTCTGGAGGAAGGGAGAAGATAGGTCTGTTCGCGTACTTCTCCTACAAAAACTTTCTGGGTAAAAACTTACTCGTGTGGTGGGGGAAGAATGTAAAATGCATCAAAAAATAACGAACGCTTTTCATGCAACTTCGTGAAAAACAAGAAGAAGAAGTGTGGAATAACATTTGGGAATTGAGTATTGTTTTATTTTTTTTAACTTGTTGCGGTCTTGCAAAGTCCCACGAGAGCATTGAATACTTAAACTATCTTCATTCGACATTTTGATTGCGCTTTAAAAACTTTTCAGAAAATTACAAAAAAGAACTTCCTATGACATCTGTCAATTTTCCTTGCAAGAATTGTGCAGTAACTAAACAGTTCGGGTAAATTCATGCGAGAGGGGAAGCTGTGACGTATGCAAAACTCGTGTAATTTTGTGTGCACGAGAAAGTAAACGAACGGAAAATGTGTAAGTTCCTACAAATTCATTGCAATGCATTGTCCGAAAACTGAGTACGTGAACAGACCTGATGTAAATTATTGCGTGGTTAAAGGAAGTCTGACTATTTTTCAAAATTTTTGTGACAACCCGAAAAATATTTGCCCATATGAAAATCGTGCATTTAAAATTTTACAGCTAACGCTACAGCACGATATATAATGTAGACTAAAGCTGAATTCATACCGGACGCTTTAATTATGCTTTAATGATTTTTCAGAGCAACTGATTAAATCATTTTGTTTTACCGGTGTGAATGCTAAGAGGGATAGCGTAGAAATTTATGTGGCGCTTTGTTTGAATCAAGACTGAAGCATGATTAAAGCATCCAGTGTGAATTTAGCCTAACAATGGCATCATTAATCGGCTTTAATATTTCGGTGTAACGTGCCATTTACACCGATCATGCCTAAAAGAAAAAAAAACGTTTCAATTTTTTAATAACTTTAAATATTAAAATATTGAAATAAGTGCAATTTTGATTTCTTAACATAAAGATAAATTAAATTTGCTAGTTTTAGGCATGGATTCAGAAGACGACGATGCTTAAAATAGCGATCTGACAGATTTTTAAATACCTACATACATAACGGACAAGCAAATCAATCCGCCCTGTATTTTTTCTCAACAAACAGGAATGCCTTTAAACTAAATTAAGTGAAGCAGGGGCAATATTTATGTTGAGCTCAAGTTTTTTAGTGTAAGAGCGTATTGCAGGTTTAACCAGCTAGCAAAATTCATGAAGATATTCTAATAAGAGTGCAAATTTGTTGACATTTCTACACGCTGCGCATTCATTTATCACTTATGTTTCCACTTGTTACTTGGTTCTGCTACATGCATATATTAGTTTTATAATCTTTTTAAGGAAAAACGGAAGACCAAAAGAGTTTGAAATGTGCCAAAACCAAGAACTGTACTTAACGTATATATGTACATATATATAAAAGCTGCTAGAAGGCATTTATGAAGCACATGCAAGTTTTGTGCTATGCCACTGCTAAATCAGGAGTAGAGTTTTTGTAAGATAATTTCTTCCCATAAATATCCATTAGGTCTCAGAGTGATACATTTAATAAACATATTAGTTCAAAAGTATAACGAAATTAGGCTGAAAGCTGCCTAAACTAATAAATGGTTTGAATTCTATTCCAAATAACTATGTACATTGAATAGGCAACTAAAATATCCCTGAACGAAAAAAATTTTCTTCATTTTTGTTTTCATTTATCGGGCAGTTCCCATTCTGCTAAATTCTTCTGATCTCTCTATTTCATTTTCATTGAAGTATTTTATAAGTTTTGTTTATGTTGTGTATGATAATTGTGATACTTCGAATGCAGTATACCAGGAATAACTTTTATTGTTGTAACTCTATTTTTGTAATCAATAAAGAGAATGTAATAAATGTAAAGTTGTCATGTTTCTGTCAGTATTAAAAAAAGTGTTTTTAAAAATGCAATAAACTGGTTGTAGACATATAATCTTCTATAAATGTTTTATTTTACCAAATATTATTTTAGATCCTTTCATATTTATTAACCTGCAAGCTACTGCGATGTCCGTCATTATATTGACGCGAGAAATCGGGTCGTTAAATGCAGCTTCAGAGGCGATATCCTGGCACAGGTTTCAAATCATTTCAGATGACTTAGACTGGTTAGTTTCCAGATAGTGATGGTGATAAAAGTGAAGTTGAATATAAGGGGCTTTCGGCAAGCACTGTCTCAGTGAGACAACTGAGACAAAACTTTGAGCAACAGTCTCACTTGTCTCAGTTCAAACCAATCAGCTGATTTGCCAATTTTGACATTTAAATAATTTTGATCGCAGAAATTGGATAATAATAAATTGAGAAAAATGTTGTTAGTTTATTCAAATAGCTCACTAAACTTTAATTAGCAATTAAAATCACAAAATAACGAAACTGAGTCAACTGAGACAAGAAAATTCAGTTTCACTTGTCCCAGTTGCTCAGTGGTTGTGTTCGAATTTTGTAGCTCAATATGAAACTGAGACAGTTCACCGAAAGTGCAGTCTCAGTGAGCCAACTGAGAATATCTCACTTGTCTCACTGAGAATGTGCTTGCCGAAAGCGCCTATTGTTCAAACTTACAAAAATCATGTTTGGTTGAGTCAATATAGCACGGCTGCGAAAAATATTAATGTCCACGAATTGAATTTCAATATTCAAATTGAAATTGCTGGCGAATTGATGACGTACAAATCAGCGGATTCCGTTTCTAGCCAAGATGATGTCGTCAACTATCCAACTGAATTAGTCAACTCGCTGCCTCACAATCTCCAATTGAAAGTCGGATCGATAATCATAATATTTCGAAATATCAACCAACCACATATTTGTATTGGCATCCGGCTTTCGGTACAGAAACTGACGTCATCGAAACAACAATTCTAAAAGGAAAGTACAAAGGCAAACGTTTGGATCCACGCATCACAATGATTCCGACCGACATGCCATCCGCCTTCAAACGCTTGCAGTTTCCGGTGCGGCTTACATTTGCAATGACAATAAACAAATCACAAGAGCAGTCATTGATTGTTTGCGGCATTAGCCTTGAAAATCCATGCTTCTTGCTGGTATGGTATGTCGCCTGTTCCCAGGCCAGAATACCATCAGCTTTGTTTGTTTACGCGCCAAACAACAAAGAAAAAATGTCGTATATTATAAAGCAATGCAATGAATATCCCTGGCCACAATCGTTAATAGATACAATGATCACTCAGAAATTCGTTTTTTTTTAATCATTTTTACTTTGTTTACAAATTTTTAATAGCTTTCACAGATTCAAAAAAACGATCACAAACAAATTTATTGAAAATTGGACAGGAAAACGTCTGTCAGGTCAACTAGTATTGCTAATCTAAGGTCGGAGGCTATCCCTTCACTACCCATTCATTCGAAATTCAATTCCAGCGCCTATTTATTTGCCTTCATAAGTGACAGGTCGATTAATTAATTTCCAAAAATCCTATAGTGTCTATATCTGCCTAAAAAAGCCATATCCTGGAGGGTAATAACTTTCAATAGAAATGCATGGTACTCAATTGTAGCCAATACATTGGAGAAAATCTAAGAAATTTTCTTGAAACATATCTGACGCCCAGTTCTAATTTTACAAGGTTGTTTCACTTTAATGTCCGAAAAACAAAAAAATCATTCTAAACAGGACAAAAATATGGAGAAAAATAAGAAGAGAAAAGCCGCTCATTTTGATGAAGAAAACATTGCAAGAACGTACCATCCTGAAGAAAAGTCGTACGGATTTATGGTAATTGATGAACCTAAAACACCTCTACCAAGACCGAATTCGCCAGTTAATCCAAAGGAATTGCAAGAAAAGCTTAAAAAACACAAAAGTATGCCAACAATGGATCAATCCAGCAACCTTGAGTTAAAGAGTAATAGTAGCTTTGAGAGTAGGCGGAAAGCTAGCTATTCACAAGAGTTTATAAAGGCAAAAGAAGCTTTAAAATGCATCCGGGATGATGGTGATGATGATGATGAAGATGAAACTGATAATGAAGAAGAAAAAATAGAACAGCAGCAATGTAACACAGTTTTCAAGTGGAAGGACTACTGATAAGAGCTATTATTAACTTTTTCTAGAAAAGTGACGTAATTGTCCATGTTCTAGCGCAATTAAAAATCTTCTGTTTAGAGTCAGCTTTGTTTTTTGATTGTTTAAAGCTGATTTCTTTTACATCGATGGATGGGAGAGTTTTTATCGAATGACTTCATTTCAATGAATGCGGCATGGACCACATTCATACATACAAGGTACTTGAGCTGGTATATATCTAGTATTATGCAGACTCATCTGATTTCAATATTGTACGTGTTTCCATAGTGTAAGTGAGCGGCTGAGAGTTTCCTACCCAGTACATTTTGGATTAGAGACTCCTCGATTTGCTTAACTGTGATTCTACCAAGTTGTTACAAAAAGTCATTTTCTACTTGAAGCTAAAGTATCATCTCTTGTAGATACCATCACTAACTACATAAATGTAAAAATTTAGAGGCTTCTAATAAAAAAATTATGGACATTTGCTGTCCTGCACAATGATTTTCCTCTGAAAGCATTTCTTTTCAAATTTAAAAAGTCAAATCTGTAAAATTCTAATTAATTTTAAAATTTCAAAATTAACTGACAGTTTGAAAATTCGTGCTGTTTGTAGTGGTGGACAATACTCAATCCAAAATCATTGACGATAACTGTGATACCAGTGAACCATGGTATAAGTTTGGTTAAAAACTCAAGTTCGTTGGCAAACTTTATTGAATTTGCAACACTTGTGCTGTGGCCAGCTGTATTAGTTTTTCAAATTGTGAGCTTTAGAGATACGTGATCCAAGATAGTATTGATAAAGAAAAAAGTAACTTAATAGAAAACGAAAGCATCGCTAAACATGCGTCCGTTTAGGATAGGTTAGAGTCACATCCATCGAAAAAACATGCGATTAGCCACACTTAGACCATCGATGCCCAGTATTTATTCCAATTACCAGTATCAGGACCCATACTTCAAATCTTTTAAGTACAAGTACCTACAGTTCCGGTACTGGTACTTAAAAATTTTCCAGTACAAGTCCAGGTATTGGTACTGGTACTTATAAGGTTCAGTTAAATAACTGGATGAGGTTTCCATTTACGAAATATCATAAAATATTGTATAAGCTTTTGCTAATATACCCTTTATGTTGTGATAGTCTGGTTTTAAGCATTTTTTATGTTTGTCCGATGTAACACTACGTACAGTTCTCGCATTCCACCTTGTATGCAACGCTGTTTTTTCTTGTCTAGGTATCGAATCCTTGGTTTTTGGTGTAATTGTTGTTCAATTTAGTTATTAGCTTGAAGGCTATTTTTATGTGATTATTCCCGGTTTTAATGATTTTCGTGATTTTTAAGGATAATGGGTATATGAACGGAATTGATGTATAAATATGAATGGTATTATCTAATATTATTGCGTTGTTCTCGGTGGGTATCGAATTGTTGAAATGGTTGTTCCTTATTGCTTTTTTTATTATTGTGTGGATTTTATGTGATTTATTAAGATGGCTGTAACGATTCCGGTGTTTTTTTGTACCAATGTACTTAAGTACTTTACAGGTCCGAAGTTAGATATACATTTTAGATCAATTATTTACGTTTTTATTAAGTACTAATAAAGAGGTAAGTTATAGTCTGTATACGCTATAGTTTACGATTTTTTTTTCTGCAAACTTATTTAGCACCTGTTGCGCTGTTAGTTTGTTTTTAATTATCTCATTTTCAATGTTTATGAGTGCCATGTTCGAAAACCTCTCCTGAAGCAGTTGCTCTAACCAAGTTTTAAATCGACGAGCTGCTTGCAGCTACTTGTATAAATTTGGGCAGAAGTCTTCATTAATTTCAGTCTTCCGTCTTTCCAAATCTACTACAATTCTCTTATTTTGGAATATGTTCTTTATTATTTTTGTTTCAGCCTGTAAAGTATAAATGTCTACATTTGAAAACATTTTTATAATTTTCTACAAATTCCTCTCCATGTTTATAAATGACTCAACTGACTGTGCCAGAGTTACTGATAATGTTATCCATCACTTGGTTGTAAATAACTATCTTCCAGTATTCGGATGATCTTGGCCTTGATCTGATGGAGTCTACTAAATTAATTTACCTAGAGTGGACTTTATCAGAAAGTTTTTTACTCTCTCCGGTTAACTTCTCCTTTACGAGACTCGAGTAGGTTCTAGACAAATTTAATGTTTTTTTTTCTGTGAATTTCTCGGTTTCCAGAAGTATTTATTGTCTAGAGTGCTAACATAGTTTCATTCCATAATGTAACGTAATAAAAATATTACTGAAGTTTATAATTGCGCAGTAACTATCTCTTCCTTATAAAGATAATCCGTTGGGATTAGAATCGAAATAGCTAAAAAAAGTTTATTTTCCGGAAAATCAAACAAAGTTTTACGAAATCTTCAAAATTTCATTAATATCAAAGGTTATCATTTATCAATTAAAATTTCCGCACAAACTGTCAAAACAGTTCTGCATGATTTCTCTTTCTGCTGATTATACCCAGGCACCCACCCATTCTCACATCCATTCTCCAACCATCTGTAAAGACTATATATCAGAGTCAGTTGTCACGCGATTATTTTCCCACTCCTTTCTACTTGAAATAACTTTCTAAACTATGGGACGGCGTGGTCCGTAGCTCCCTAAACAGTTCTTTAATATTCTGTTCTGACCAAGGACTGGGGTTATCCAGCAGCCTGACTCTTTTAGTCTCAGTGCACTTTTTGTCCGTTCGTAAATTAAAAAGGTAAAGGAGCACGAGCTGAATACCAAGGCGAGAATGATTTTATAGGAAGTAACATAAATGACCAGTAGTTTTTGTTCTATATTTCTCGATGGATTACAGGACTCCAGCAAGTTAGTAACTATAACTTCGAAAAGTATAATTTGGTTGTGTACCCTCAATATCAGCTTTTGATAAAAATTGAAACAAAAAGGTTCGAACTTGCACTTGTTGTGTCGACTTGAATCGTCACCTAAGAAATTCAATAGACGTAAGTTTATTGAAATAGATAATATTATTGATCTCGATCAATTTTCTGCATCTTATTACTAATTTTCTTCTGAATATTTTTCATAACCCCTTTGGAATTGAGTCCATACCTCCGTGTCTTTTTTTGTTCTTTATCGGCGTCTTTATCTTTAAGATCCCTTAGGGCTTCTCTGGCTTTAATAAACTCTTGGGTATAGATAGCCTTTCTTTTTCTCTCAAAGTCATCTTTTTGTGTGTTTAAATCAATGTGGCTGGAATCTTCCCTCTGTAGCATAAGAAGTTTCTCTGTCAGTTCCTTTGGATTAATTGGTGCTCGTCGTTGTGGTGCAGGAGTTGGAGCCTCATCAATTTTCATGAATCCATACGATTTATGTTCCGGATGATAGGTTCTTGCGATATTTTCTTCATCAAAACGAGTTTTTTTCTGCTTGTCATCTTTCCTTGCCTTGTTATTGGTTTTTGGTTGATTTTTCTTGGTATTGCTCATATTTTTCAATATTACTCTTCACTTAAAATTATGACGGCTTACTGCTAGCAGTTAAAACAGGAAAAGTTCAACGAGTTTCAAAATTTGGGTATAGACCAGAGTAGGACTCCGAGTTCATTTTTGATTGAAATTATCGAAAATTTTGCCACTTTAGAATTTTGAACTTAATTTTGGATCATGAGCTATTATGAGTAATGAAATCATTTTAGTTCTGTCATTTTCTTAGTCAAACAAGAAGGCATTGCGAATTATTTTGAACTTTGGAATGGGGGTTAGCAGTAGGACATTTCTAAAGAAACGGTGCTTTGATGATTCTAGCCCACAGAAGATAATATTGCAAGCTCGAACGTGCACGGATACAAGCACAAAATAAATGAAAAAGTATTCCATGTTCGTTTGAGATCCAACGATGATTTGTTTTGAACTGTACAAAAGGAAGAAGCAAGTTATTTCCACCTTGCTTCATAGATTAGACAGACTAAATTTTTCAGATCGTGCAGCCCACCAAAACATGCATTGTCTTAGCTTACAAAACATATAATTTCTTGCTATATAGATTGTTTTCAGCCATTTGTCGAATGTATATCCTCCTTGCTTGTCGTTATCGCTAAATTATATTCCAATACTCGACTGGTCATTGTCGTACGTTCACAAGAGCCATTTTGAGGTATCTTTTAGATGTAAAAGGAATTCTCCACTGTAAATCTAGTGATCATTTACAAAAACCGATTATCAGGCCTAGACCTAGCACCAGGTAGCAGGAAAAATTGTCTGCGCAGTTGCACATAATGTGATGCGATTTGAAAAAAAATGAAGACATTGATTACAATTATGAAAAGGATTTTATTGTAAATTTCCCAGTAAATCAGATTAATAAGTGTTAAATTTTTTTTTGAGAAAATGACCTTAATCTGCAGTAACAACTAAAAAATATTTATTTCATCCTAAGTTTTCAATAACAATTCTTTTCTTTTCTGTTTCCCTCGTAATATCGCTTCCTTGAATAAATTACAATACAATTCTATGGCGACCGGTGAATCATCATTCCCAGGAACTGGGTAAGTAATTAAATTGGGATTACAATTGGAATCGACAATTCCTATAGTCGGAATGGCCATTTTTGCTGAATCCCTAACACCAACATGCTGAGTGAGAATATTATTTTGGGTATTGATGAAAATGCACAAATCCGGCAAACGTGTTACAGCATTAAATTGAACATTCGAATTGGTGAATATACCACCTCGCCAAAATCTCGTATGAGAAAATTCTCCAGCTTCCATGGCCTTCTTTTCCACCATGTGAGCGTTTAACGCGTTACGATTGAAAAACAAAATTACTCCGTCACGAAATGCAATGTGGGCTGCAAAGTTCAGCGCATCACGTAAATGTTGTGCTGTTTTATCCAGATCAAAGATGATATGTCCCAATCGAGTTCCATAGATGTAAGGCAACATTCGTTCATCTAATGAGCCTTCCTTGTGTCCGTAATGTACT